>OX393559.1:69017855-69617855 GCA_947650365.1 Chamaelirium japonicum | reverse complement strand
ATGAATTAGAATGGATCATATGAATGAATTAGAATGGATCGTACGTATGAATTAGAATGGATCGTGCGAATGAATTAGAATGGATCGTATGAATGAATTAGAGTAGATACATTCGTACGAAGGAATTAGAATGGATCGTACGAATGAATTAGAATGGATTATATGAATGAATTAGAATGGATCGTACGAATGAATTAGAATGGATACATTCGTGCGAATGAATTAGAATGGATTGTACGAATAAATTAGAATGGATCGTACGAATGAATTAGAATAGATTGTACGAATGAATTAGAATGGATCGTACGTCTAATTCATTCGTACGATCCATTCTAATTCATTCATACAATCCATTCTACTTCTTTTGCACGAATGTATCCATTCTAATTCATTCGTACGATCCATTCTAATTCCTTCGTACGATCCATTCTAATTCCTTCGTACGATCCATTCTAATTCATTCCCATGAATGTAGCCATTCTAATTGATACGTACGATCCATTCTATTTCATTCGTATGATCCATTCTTACTCATTCGTACGATCCAATCTAATTCATTCATACGATCCATTCTACGATCCATTCTAATTCATTCGTACGTTCCATTCTAATTCATTAGCACGATCAATGCTAATTCATTCGCACGAATCCATTCTAATTCATTCGTACGATCCATTCTAATTCATTCGCACGAATGAATCCATTCTAATTCATTCGTACAATCCATTATATTTCATTCGTACGATCCATTCTTACTCATTCGTAAGATCCATTCTAATTCATTGGCACGAATGTATCCATTCTAATTCATTCGTACGATCCACTCTAATTCATTCCTACGATCCATTCCAATTCATTCTAATTCTAATTCATTCGCACGAATGTATCCATTCTAATTCATTCGTACGATCCATTCTAATTCATTCGCACGATCCATTCTAATTCATTCGTACGATCGATTCTAATTCATTCATACGATCCATTCTAATTCATTCGCACGAATGTATCCATTCTAATTCATTCGTACGATCCATTCTAATTCATTCGCACGATCCATTCGATCTCATTCGTACAATCCATTCTATTTCATTCGAACGATCCATTCGAATTCATTCGTACGATTCATTCTAATTCAATCCATTCTAATTCATTCGTACGAAAGAGTAAGAATGGATCGTACGCATGAATTAGAATGGATTGAATTAGAATGAATCGTGCGAATGAATTAGAATGGATCGTACGAATGAATTAGAATGGATCGTACGAATGAATTAGAATGGATTGAATTAGAATGAATCGTACGAATGAATTAGAATGAATCATACCGTACGAATGAATTAGAATGGATCATACGAAGGAATTAGAATGGATCGTACGAATGAATTAGAATGGATCGTTCGAATGAATTAGAATAGATTGTGCGAATGAATTAGAATGGATCGTACGAATGAATTAGAAAGGATACATTCGTGCGAATTAATTAGAATGGATCGTATGAGTGTGAATGAATTAGAATGGATCGTGCGAATGAATTAGAATGGATCGTATTAATGAATTAGAATGGATCGTGCGAATGAATTAGAATGGATCGTACGAATGAGTAAGAATGGATCGTGCTAATGAATTAGAATGGATCATATGAATGAATTAGAATGGATCGTATGAATGAATTAGAATGGATCGTGCGAATAAATTAGAATGGATCATATGAATGAATTAGAATAGATTATGCGAATGAATTAGAATGGGTCGTACGAATGAATTAGAATGGATACATTCGTGCGAATGAATTAGAATGGATCGTATGAATGAATTAGAATCGATCGTACGAATGAATTAGAATGGATCATGCGAATGAATTAGAATGGATCGTGCGAATGAATTAGAATGGATCGTACGAATGAAATAGAATGGATTGTACGAATGAGATAGAATGGATCGTACGAATGAATTAGAATGGATACATTCATGCGAATGAATTAGAATGGATCATACGAATGAATTAGAATGGATTCATTCGTGCGAATGAATTAGAATGGATCGTACGAATGAGTAAGAATGGATCGTACGAATGAATTAGAATGGATTGAATTAGAATGAATCGTACGAATGAATTAGAATGGATCGTACGAATGAATTAGAATGGATCGTACGAATGAATTAGAATGGATTGAATTAGAATAAATCGTACGAATGAATTAGAATGAATCATACCGTACGAATGAATTAGAATGGATCATACGAAGGAATTAGAATGGATCGTACGAATGAATTAGAATGGATCGTACGAATGAATTAGAATGGATCGTACGAAGGAATTAGAATGGATCGTACGAAGGAATTAGAATGGATAGTACGAATGAATTAGAATGGATACCTTCGTGCAAATGAATTAGAATGGATCGTACGAATGAGTAAGAATGGATCGTACGAATGAAATAGAATGGATCGTATGAATGAATTAGAATGGATCGTGCGAATGAATTAGAATAGATTGTGCGAATGAATTAGAATGGATCGTACGAATGAATTATAATGGATCGTGCGAATGAATTAGAATGGATCGTGCGAATGAATTAGAATGGATCGTGCGAATGAATTAGAATGGATCGTACGAATGAATTAGAATGGATCGTACGAATGAATTTGAATGGATCGTATGAATGAATTAGATTGGATCGTATTAATGAATTAGAATGGATCGTATGAATGAATTAGAATAGATCGTACGAATAAATTAGAATGGATACGAATGGATCGTACGAATGAGTAAGAATGGATCTTACGAATGAAATAGAATGGATTGTACGAATGAATTAGAATGGATACATTCGTGCGAATGAATTAGGATGGATCGTATGAATGAATTAGAATAGATTGTGCGAATGAATTAGAATGGATCGTACGAATGAATTAGAATGGATACATTCATGCGAATGAATTAGAATGGATCGTATGAATGAATTAGAATGGATCGTATGAATGAATTAGAATGGATCGTATGAGTGAATTAGAATAGATACGAAGGAATTAGAATGGATCGTACGAAGGAATTAGAATGGAGAATGGATCGTGCGAATGAATTAGAATGGATCGTGCGATAAGAATGGATCGTATGAATGAAATAGAATAGATCGTACGGATAAATGAATTTGGATCGTGCTAATGAATTAGAATGGATCGTACGAATGAATTAGAATGGATCGTACTAATGAATTAGAATAGATTGTGCGAATGAATTAGAATGGATCGTACGAATGAATTAGAAAGGATATATTCGTGCGAATGAATTAGAATAGATCGTATGAATGAATTAGATTGGATCGTATTAATGAATTAGAATGGATCGTGCGAATGAATTAGAATGGATCGTACGAATGAATTAGAATGGATAGATTCGTGCGAATGAATTTGAATGGATCGTACGAAGGAATTAGAATGGATCGTACGAAGGAATTAGAATAGATCATACGAAGAAATTAGAATTGATCGTATGAATGAATTAGAATGGATCGTATGAATGAATTAGAATGGATCGTGCGAATGAATTAAAATGGATCGTATGAATGAAATAGAATGGATCGTTTGAATTTGAATGGATCGTACGAATGAAATAGAATGGATCATACGAATGAATTAGAATAGATTGTGCGAATGGATTAGAATGGATCATACAATTGAGTAAGAATGGATTGTACGAATGAAATAGAATAGATCGTACGAATGAATTAGAATGGATCATGCTAATGAATTAGAATTGATCGTACGAATGAATTAGAATAGATTGTGCGAATGAATTATAATGGATCGTACGAATGAATTGGAATGGATACATTCGTGCGAATGAATTAGAATGGATCGTATGAATGAATTAGAGTGGATACATTCGTACAAATGAATTAGAATGGATCGTACGAATGAATTAGAATGGATACATTCGTACGAATGAATTAGAATGGATCATATGAATGAATTAGAATGGATCGTTTGAGTGAATGCGAATGGATCGTGCGAATGAATTAGAATGGATTGTACGAATGAATTAGAATGGATCGTACGAATGAATTCGAATGGATACATTCGTGCGAATCCATTCTATTTCATTCGTACGATCCATTCTAATTCATTCGCACGATCCATTCTAATTCATTCATACGATCCATTCTAATTCATTCGTACGATCCATTCTAATTCATTCGTACGATCCATTCTAATTAATTCGCACAATCTATTCTAATTCATTCGTACGATCCATTCTAATTCATTCGCACAATCCATTCTAATTCATTCATACGATCCATTCTATTTCATTCGTACGATCCATTCTTACTCATTCGTACGATCCATTCTAATTCATTTGCACGAAGGTATCCATTCTAATTCATTCGTACTATCCATTCTAATTCCTTCGTACGATCCATTCTAATTCCTTCGTACGATCCATTCTAATTCATTCGTACGATCCATTCTAATTCCTTCGTATGATCCATTCTAATTCATTCGTAAGGTATGATTCATTCTAATTCATTCGTATGATTCATTCTAATTCAATCCATTCTAATTCATTCGTATGATCCATTCTAATTCACTCGTACGATCCATTCTAATTCATTCGTATGATTCATTCTAATTCAATCCATTCTAATTCATTCATACGATCCATTCTTACTCATTCGTACGATCCATTCTAATTCATTCGCACGAATGAATCGATTCTAATTCATTCGTATGATCCATTCTAATTCATTCGCATGAATGTATCCATTCTAATTCATTCGTACGATCCATTCTATCTCATTCGTACAATCCATTCTATTTCATTCGTACGATCCATTCTAATTCATTCGCACGATCCATTCTAATTCATTCGCACGATCCATTCTAATTCATTCGCATGATCCATTCTAATTCATTCGTACGATCGATTCTAATCCATTCATACGATCCATTCTAATTCATTCGCACGAATGTATCCATTCTAATTCATTCGTACGATCCATTCTGATTCATTCGCACAATCTATTCTAATTCATTCATACGATCCATTCTAATTTATTCGCACGATCCATTCTAATTCATTCATACGATCCATTCTAATTCATTCATATGATCCATTCTAATTCATTCGCACGATCCATTCTTACTCATTCGTAGGATCCATTCTAATTCATTCGCACGATCCATTCTAATTCATTAATACGATCCATTCTAATTCATTCGCATGATCCATTCTAATTCATTCACACTCATACGATCCATTCTAAGTCATTCGCACGAATATATCCTTTCTAATTCATTCGTACGATCCATTCTAATTCATTCGCACAATCTATTCTAATTCATTTGAACGATCCATTCTAATTCATTCGTACGATCCATTCTAATTCATTCGTACGATCCATTCTAATTCATTCGCACGATCCATTCTAATTCATTAGCATGATCCATTCTAATTCATTCGTACGATCCATTCTATTTTATTTATACGATCCAATCTAACTCATTCATACGATCCATTCTAATTCTTTCGCACGAATGTATCCATTCTAATTCATTCGTACGATCCATTCTAATTCATTAGCACGAAAAAACACGATCCACTCACATACGAATAAATTAGAATGAATTAGAATGGATTGTGTGAATGCATTAGATTGGATCGTATGAATGAATTAGAATGGATCGTGCGAATGAATTAGAATGGATCGTGCGAATGAATTAGAATATGGATCGTACGAAGGAATTAGAATGGATCGTACGAATGAATTCGAATGTATCCTTTCTAATTCATTCGTACGATCCATTCTAATTCCTTCGTACGATCCATTCTAATTCATTCGTACGATCCATTCTAATTCATTCGCACGATCCATTCTAATTCATTCGTACGATCCATTCTATTTCATTCATACGATCCATTCTAATTCATTCATACGATCTATTCTAATTCTTTCGCACGAATGTATCCATTCTAATTCATTCGTACGATCCATTCTAATTCATTCGCACGATCCATTCTAACTCATTCATACAATCCATTCTAATTCTTTTGCACGAATGTATCCATTCTAATTCATTCGTTCGATCCATTCTAATTCATTCGTACGATCCATTCTAATTCATTCGCACGATCCATTCTAATTCATGCATACGATCAAATCTAATTCATTCATACGATCCATTCTAATTCAATCGCACGAATGTATCGATTCTAATTCATTCATACATGTATGAATGAATTAGAATGGATCGTACGAATGAATTAGAGTTGATACATTCGTGCGAATGAATTAGAATGGATCGTACGAATGAATTAGATTGGATCGTATGAATGAATTATAATGGATCATGCGAATGAATAAGAATAGATCATACGAATGAATTAGAATGGATCGTACGAATGAATTAGAATGGATACATTCGTGCAAAAGAATTAGAATGGATTGTATGAATGAATTAGAATGGATCGTGCGAATGAATTAGAATGGATACATTCATGCGAATGAATTAGAATGGATCGTATGAATGAATTAGATTGGATCGTATGAATGAATTAGAATGGATCGTGCGAATGAATTAGAATGGATCGTACGAATGAATTAGAATGGATCGTTTGAATGAATTAGAATGGATCGTACTTATGAATTAGAATGGGTCATACGAATGAAATAGAATGGATCGTACGAAGGAATTAGAAAGGATCGTACAAACGAATTAGAATGGATCGTATGAATGAAATAGAATAGATCGTACGAATGAATTAGAATAGATCATACGAATGAATTAGAATGGATCGTACGAATGAATTAGAATGGATACATTCGTGCAAAAGAATTAGAATAGATTGTATGAATGAATTAGAATGGATCGTGCGAATGAATTAGAATGGATACATTCGTGCGAATGAATTAGAATAGATCGTATGAATGAATTAGAATGGATCGTACGTAGGAATTAGAATGGATAGTACGAATGAATTAGAATGGATACCTTCGTGCAAATGAATTAGGATGGATCGTACGAATGAGTAAGAATGGATCGTACGAATGAAATAGAATGGATCGTATGAATGAATTAGAATGGATCGTGCGAATGAATTAGAATGGATCATACAAATGAATTAGAATAGATTGTGCGAATGAATTAGAATGGATCGTACGAATGAATTAGAATGGATCGTATGAATGAATTAGAACGGATCGTATGAATGAATTAGAATGGATCGTGCGAATGAATTAAAATGGATCGTACGAATGAAATAGAATGGATTCGCACGAATGTATCCATTCCAATTCATTCGTACGATCCATTCTAATTCATTCGTACAATCCATTCTAATTCATTCGCACGATCCATTCGCATTCACTCAAACGATCCATTCTAATTAGAATATGGATCGTACGAAGGAATTAGAATGGATCGTACGAATGAATTAGAATGGGTCGTTTGAGTGAATGCGAATGGATCGTGCGAATGAATTAGAATGGATTGTACGAATGAATTAGAATGGATCGTTCGAATGAATTAGAATAGATTGTGCGAATGAATTAGAATGGATCGTACGAATGAATTAGGAAGGATACATTCCTGCGAATGAATTAGAATGGATCGCATGAGTGTGAATGAATTAGAATGGATCGTGCGAATGAATTAGAATGGATCGTATTAATGAATTAGAATGGATCATGCGAATGAATTAGAATGGATCGTACGAATGAGTAAGAATGGATCGTGCGAATGAATTAGAATGGATCATATGAATGAATTAGAATTGATCGTATGAATGAATTAGAATAGATCGTGCGAATAAATTAGAATGGATCGTATGAATGAATTAGAATAGATTGTGCGAATGAATTAGAATGGATCGTACGAATGAATAAGAATGGATACATTCGTGCGAATGAATTAGAATGGATCGTATGAATGAATTAGAATCGAACGTACGAATGAATTAGAATGGATCATGCGAATGAATTAGAATGGATCGTGCGAATGAATTAGAATGGATCGTACGAATGAAATAGAATGGATTGTACGAATGAGATAGAATGGATCGTACGAATGAATTAGAATGGATACATTCATGCGAATGAATTAGAATGGATCATACGAATGAATTAGAATGGATTCATTCGTGCGAATGAATTAGAATGGATCGTACGAATGAGTAAGAATGGATCGTACGAATGATTTAGAATGGATTGAATTAGAATGAATCGTACGAATGAATTAGAATGGATCATACGAATGAATTAGAATGGATTGAATTAGAATGAATCGTACGAATGAATTAGAATGAATCATACCGTACGAATGAATTAGAATGGATCATACGAAGGAATTAGAATGGATCGTACGAATGAATTAGAATGGATCGTACGAATGAATTAGAATGGATCGTACGAAGGAATTAGAATGGATCATACGAAGGAATTAGAATGGATAGTACGAATGAATTAGAATGGATACCTTCGTGCAAATGAATTAGAATGGATCGTACGAATGAGTAAGAATGGATCGTACGAATGAAATAGAATGGATCGTATGAATGAATTAGAATGGATCGTGCGAATGAATTAGAATGGATCGTACGAATGAATTAGAATAGATTGTGCGAATGAATTAGAATGGATCGTTCGAATGAATTAGAATGGATCGTACGAATGAATTAGAATGGATCGTACGAATGAATTAGAATGGATCGTACGAATGAAATAGAATGGATCGTGCGAATGAATTAGAATGGATCGTACGAATGAATTAGAATGGATACATTCGTGCGAAAGAATTAGAATGGATCGTGTGGGTGCAAATTTTGGCAAGAAGTCTGCAAACAGCGGGACCCACCGGCCCTGCCTGGGGGCCCCCGAGGACTACAGCGGGACCCACCGTCCCTGCCTGGTGGGCCCCCGAAGACAACAGCGGGACCCACCGGCCCTGCCTGGTGGGCCCCCGAAGACAACAGCAGGACCCACCAGCCTTACCTGGAGGATCCCCAGATACGACAGCAGAAACCGCCATTTACCCCGGAATTCCTCCCAGAGAATCCTATAAATAGCAGAGCCTTCGAATGTAAAAGGATCGAACTCTCAGTTCTAAAACCAGAGCTCTGGGATTTCCAACTTCCCATCTACCATCTCTCTTTGATCTTCTTCTCTCCTTCGAAGAGATCAGAGTGTTTCTAGTGATACTCGGCCTGTCGAGATCACTTCGACATAAGTGTTAGTGAATTCGGGTTGCTCCCTATAGCACGGAGACGTAAGCTTCGGCTGAACTCCGAGATCACATCTCTTGTGTCAAACTCTCTCTCTGATTGCCTCTCTGTTTACATAGCAAAAAAGATAACTTCAACTCCGATCAACAGATCGACCAACGATCTTCGACGTCAACTTCAACTTCAATTGACTGGTGCTGCGAAAGTCTTCGGGTCGGCACGAAGATTTTCCCCCACAGTTTGGCACCGTCTGTTGCGACACGACCCTTTACGTGCAAATGTTAAACGGTTTCGGGTTGTGAAACAGCACAACTCTCAATTTCAAGCTACCAGGTCGTTTAACAAAGTTTAGGGCCTCGTGTTGCGACACGACCCTTTACGTGCAAATGTTAAACGGTTTCGGGTTGTGAAACAGCACAACTCTTAATTTCAAGCTACCAGGTTGTTTAACAAAGTTTAGGGCCTCGTGTTGCGACACGACCCTTTACGTGCAAATGTTAAACGGTTTCGGGTTGTGAAACAGCACAACTCTCAATTTCAAGCTACCAAGAGCTCATCCAAGCTCGCTCAAGAGCTCGCCAAAGCTCGCTCAAGAGCTCGTCCAAGCTCGTTCAGGAGCTCGCCTAAGCTCGCTCAAGAGCTCGTCCAAGCTCGTTCAAGAGCTCGTCTAAGCTCGTTCAAGAGCTCGCCAAAGCTCGCTCAAGAGCTCGTCTAAGCTCGTTCAAGAGCTCGCCAAAGCTCGCTCAAGAGCTTGTCCAAGCTCGTTCAAGAGCTCGCCAAAGCTCGCTCAGGAGCTCGCCCAAGCTCGCTCAGGAGCTCGCCCAAGCTCGCCCAAGTTCACTCAGGAGCTCGCCCGTAGCCCGCTCCGGAGCTCGCCATCACTATTGACCGATCGGTCGAATTCCTACTAGATCGGCCAAAAAACTATGTTTTTTGCCGATCACCCAAACCTTAACCGGCTGATTTTAGCCGTTCGGTCAAACTTGACCGATCGGTCAAAATCAACCGATCGGTCGATTTTCTACTGGATCTGGCAAAAAACTATGTTTTTTGACCGATCACTTCGACCTTGACCGGCTGAATTTGACCGATCACTTTTGACCGATCACTTTTTGACCGCTCAAAAGCTCGTTCAGGAGCTCGCCTAAGCTCGCTCAAGAGCTCGCCAAAGCTCGCTCAGGAGCTCGTCCAAGCTCGTTCAAGAGCTCGTCCAAGCTCGCTCAAGAACTCGCCAAAGCTCGCTCAGAAGCTCGTCCAAGCTCGCTCAGGAGCTCGCCCAAGCTCGCTCAAGAGCTCGCCAAAGCTCGCTCAGGAGCTCGTCCAAGCTCGTTCAGGAGCTCGCCTAAAGCTCGCTCAGGAGCTCGCCCAAGCTCGCTCAAGAGCTCGCCAAAGCTCGCTCAGGAGCTCGTCCAAGCTCGCTCAGGAGCTCGCCCAAGCTCGCTCAAGAGCTCGCCAAAGCTCGCTCAGGAGCTCGTCCAAGCTCGTTCAGGAGCTCGCCTAAGCTCGCTCAGGAGCTCGTCCAAGCTCGTTCAGGAGCTCGCCAAAGCTCGCTCAAGTGCTCGTCCAAGCTCGCTCAAAAGCTCGTCCAAGGTCGTTCAAGAGCTCGCCAAAGCTCGCTCAAGAGCTCGCCAAAGCTCGCTCAAGAGCTCGTCCAAGCTCGTTCTGGAGCTCGCCTAAGCTCGCTCAAGAGCTCATCCAAGCTCGTTCAGGAGCTCGCCTAAGCTCGCTCAAGAGCTCGTCTAAGCTCGTTCAAGAGCTCGCCAAAGCTCGCTCAAGAGATCGTTCAAGCTCTTTCAAGAGCTCGCCAAAGCTCGCTCAGGAGCTCGCCCAAGCTCGCCCAAGTTCACTCAGGAGCTCGCCCGTAGCCCGCTCCGGAGCTCGCCATCACTATTGACCGATCGGTCGAATTCCTACTGGATCGGCCAAAAAACTATGTTTTTTGCCGATCACCCAAACCTTGACCGGCTGATTTTAGCCGTTCGGTCAAACTTGACCGATCGGTCAAAATCAACCGATCGGTCGATTTTCTACTGGATCTGGCAAAAAACTATGTTTTTTGACCAATCACTTCGACCTTGACCGGCTGAATTTGACCGATCACTTTTGACCGATCACTTTTTGACCGCTCAAAAGCTCGTTCAGGAGCTTGCCTAAGCTTGTTGGAAATAAATCCATGGTAGAGGCCCGCAGCGGAAGCAAAGTGAAGGTCCGAGGACCGTGAGCGGTGTGCGTTACATATCAAAATTTTCATCGAAACGATCTACATATGCGTGTATGAATCTAGCATGGCAACTACACGAACCCCTAACGACGATCTAACGTAAACGAACAATCTAGCATGAATGCATGTTCTAATTATGTTAGATCTACTTGTTAGAGATCATACCTGCGTGCGGAATCTTTCACCGCGACAAATTTCTTCTTTGTCGATGGAGACGGGCTACGGATCTGCTCGACATAGCTTCGGTGCGACAGCCATAACTTTTTGTTCCGAACTCCGATTGGGCTGAAATTTGGACTGCAGGTAGCCAACTTCGAGACGGAACTTTTGCAACAAGTTTCACGTCGTTTGGACTTTTGTAGCTCCCAGAATCACAGAAACAACGCTGAATTTCTGTGCAGATTCTGGACAGCAAAAGGTTGCGGGAGACGCCTTCTAGTTCACCCGATCTCACACGATGCACGGCACCTCGTCGATGGATCTCTGAGTGCCTCCATACGATGAGCCTTCTCCTTCTACGAAATACCACGTGAGGAAGACGAGTCGCCATCCAATGGCGCAAGCGAGGGAGAGAGAGACGAGAGAGGAGATGCGAAGAGAGGAGAGGGGGCGGCTAGGGTTTCCCCATGCCATGGCCGGCCCTAGGGCTTGCATGGCTCTATCAATTTTTTGCACCCTCTCTCTCCTTCTCATATATATAGCCGGCCTATCCATATGGATAAGGACAGTATGGATAAGGATGATTGATTCAAGCCTTATCCCTATATATCTCTTCTTTATCTCTATCCTTTCCTTGTTTTCGAAAACGGTCAAAACCAGCCCGTTTTCTGCGCCTCATAACCGGCCCCTTCATCGGAGGCAACAACCTCCCGAAACTAATGGGGCCGGCCTTGACCAGTCTCTCAACACTTAGGGCCGGCCCCCTTAGTGCATAGTGGCGCATGGTATGACCAAAACGCCCTTATGTCACTAGTTGGCTGTTCCTCGTGTACGAGACTTTACAAGGCACACATAAGTGAAGTGCACCAGTGATTTCACTATTCTCTGAGGTTCCCATAGGGTGCCCCTAGTGAAGTCAACTAGTCAACTCGCAACATGTCCCGGTGCATCGCACCTATGTGGCAAAGTCCACTTATGACAAGGAATTGCTACATGTGTCTCTGCACTAACCTAGGGTTTCCCCTTAGTGCACACACGTAGCTACGCATCTACCGTGCACTAGTGCGAAGCACTCACGGAGCGTATGCTTGGACTTCTCGCTTCCTCTAACTACGTTCTGTGTTTCGAGGAGATGGTATAAGAACCATACATAATGTCGATAAGGTGGAACCTTCAGGGACCAGGGTTCATGGCTTCCAACTCAGACTCGATCGACACACTACCCGAGTGTACCATCGATCCTCTGAGTCCGAGTTAACCTGCGTAGCCACCCAGAGTGCGACGCAGGCTGCACTCCAATTCCCCCGGACTTACTATGTTCTCTCTCATACCCCTGCTCTCCGCTTAGTATGGTAAACTCGTTGTCCCTCCACTTGGTGCCATGATGCAACTCGAGCAGTGGAGAATACCGTCAGACTCGAGTGCTCATATGACTCGGTTCCTTCCCGGTTGACCACATACATCGTACCTCCGATTACTCTTCCGAGCAACCGGATCCGTCACCAGTCCAACTGATGACCACCTGGCCAGGGTTTAATACGACGTAGGTCAGACCAAGGAACGCACCTCCCGTTAGGGGTGTGGATAGCCTGCAGGAGTGACACGCTGATGCAACGCCAGCCGGGTAACCCAGTACACCGTGGTTTTGGATCACTGCATCCGGATCCTCACACATTGGTGCGCCAAAGCACCACACAACTGGTTAGTCCACCAGACATGGTTCCTCAGGGTTTAGGACCGTTTTACCCTAAGCAGAAACACGGTTTAGTGCACCGATGTCTGCTCATCGATCTGTGCACCGTGTTGGTTCCGTTCGGCCACAGACACTGTGCCTGGTAATGACCGTGGTGGAGACACCTACGCTCTGTCATCCCAACAGCTTATCCTGATAGGGCGACCAACCCTTATCAGAGCTGCGAACGTATTTAGGTTACATGGGACCAGTCCCTTGAGTCTCCCACTCAAGTGGATTACCATGTAGCCATGGCTCTCTGTTCTGTAATCAGAACACGTACTAAGGTACGTACCAATATGCAATCCTATACTATCAACCATACAAAGCTAAACACTAGGTTTTTACGAGCTATAGACCTCACCAATTCTAACAATCTCCCACTAGGTCTAACGAGGAATAACGGTGTTGAGCTCTGTAGCTTCTACATGCTGCCCAAAAGCCTTTGCAGGAATTCCCTAAAGGAATTGGCAACATTGTCTGTAGATTCCACCTCAGTACCGCTACTTGCATTTCCTCCTATAACTGTCAGATCAAGTGGAGTTTGTACTTGATGGGTTTCCCTTCACGGCGGTGCCTAGTCTCCTTGGACCTTGCTTACCGCTCTTCTGTTGTAACAACAGATAACTGAGCCTCTGGTACGCGTCCCAAGTTCTCTAAGAACTTCCTAAGCCTTACCACCTGATATACTACTTCGCACGCAACAACGTGCTAAGCATCTGTGGTAGAGTCTGTGATGCACTTGCTTCACACTCTACCAACTACCGCTTCTAATCCCAAGATAAAAATAATCCCTGAAATCGATTTTCTGGTACACACATCTGACACCAAAGTCAGATCCTGTGTGTCCAATCGATATCAGGACCTGTGAAGTGCAAGCTAACTCAAAATCCTTACTTAATGAGGATTTCTGAGTATACCCTTCACATCGGTCCAGAGATCTGGACCCGGGTTCGACTGAAACCGACCCATCTTCCTGCTGTGCAATAGATATCTAGCCTCGTAAACCGAATCTGGCTAGAATCTTATCTTCATGCGTAGCCTGTGACAGCAAGAGAATCTTGCTCTGGTTATCTCGAGTTACCTTGATTCCCAGAGCATAACTCGCCTCACTAGGGTCTTTCACATCGAATTGTGATGACTACAAACCTTTATCGTAAACAATATTCCTACATCATTTTCAATCAGTAGAATATCGTTAACGTAAAGTACTAAATATACGCTTGTAGCTATTTCACCTTTCCTGTACCATCTTGGTTTATCCTCATTCTGATCAAATCCGTATGAGCGGATTCCCTTGATCAAAATAGATATTCCAACTTGGATGCTTGCATCAGTCCATAAATGGACCGTTGCAACTTGCATTCCATATCTTCCTAACCTACTGACACAAAGCCTGGGGCTACTCATCCATATGTCCTTTCCAAATTCCCGTTAGGGAATAACTGTCTTGACATCCATCAACCAGATCTCCCAACTATAATGGGCTGCGATGGATTAAGAGGATCCGAAATAGACTTAGGCATAGCTACCAGTGAGATGGTTTTGACATAGTCAATCCCTTCTCCTTTGGTAACTAATCTAGCTACTTAAGTCTTAACCGGGTGCTCTTCTTATACACCTCCTACACCCCGAAGGGTGATAGTGCTATAAGTGTCAAGACTGTTCCAAGGGACATTGATGCAAGCTTGCCTCCATGGTCTTTTGTCAGTCAGAGCTGTCGGAAGCTCCCACTACTTCTTCGTAGCTCTAGGGATCATCCTCCTGAAACTCTGGATTAACTATCAAAGTTTCTCCATAGTATCTTTCAGGAGCTCTGATAGTCCCACAACGACGAGGTGGTGGTGGTACAAAAGAAAATTGTTTCTACAGTACCTGGTATACCAGTTTCTTGTAACATCTACTCCCACTACGTTTTCAGATGCGCACTCTCTACCAGTACCCAGTAGTTCACCCAGAACTACCTTACTGATAAACTTATGGTCTTATAATATAATCTTGATCTAGGTAGATGGTGTTCATAGAAACGATTACCTTCCTAACCTCAAGATCATAAAACAGTCCACCTTATGCCTCCTAAGGGTAACCTACAAACAGATATACCTGGAACTACATCTCTATCTCATCCCTCTTATCCTTTTGCATAAGTGCAGGACAACCCTATATCTCGAGACACTATAGTGTCAGCTTTCGCTTAGACCATAGCTCTCTATAGGTCTGAGGCACTGATCTAGATGAGAGATAGTTTCAGATATAAGCTACTATTTTAAGGTACAACCCCACCAAAGGTGGGTAGTATACTTGGCAATATTCATCATACTACGGACCATGTCAAACAGAGTCCGATTCCTTCTCTCGGAGACTTCATTTTGACGTGTCATCCTTAGAGCATTTAACTGGGAGCATGCTCTCTCAGGATCCTATGGAACTCGTCCGATAGTGACTTATTTCTTCGATTAAATCAAAGAGTCTTCTATCGTCTAGATGCTCTTGGAACCATAGACGTCAAAATTAACTAACACCAATACCTTAGTGGCCCTTTTAGTTATTCTGCCTTCCAGATAACACTCATAGGTTAGAAGGATCTCCGATGAATCTGTGAACAGAAACTCGGCCTTCTTTTACCTTTGAATTTATCTAAGGCAGAATATCTAAATCAGAGGGGTCACAAATGGGATAGCTTCTCCAAAGGATTTAGATAAATTTCAATTAGACGCTGCAGTTGTCATGAAATCTATTTCCGAATTAGGATTATATATAAAGAGATTATTCTGATCTATTTCTCTAGTAATGAAGCTATCTATTTAGTTTAAGATACACACCTACGGTGCTGTCTAAAACTAAAAACTTCATTTACCAAAGAGGAAACAGAACTACATCTCTAAAAAACAAAATCCGTATTTCGAAAAAACTAAGACAATCATATCTAACAGCTTCCGCAGCGGCTTATGGCATCAGTACCTATGTTAGGATTCCTTCACTATAAAGTAGCCTTGTGCTTTCCTTGAATATCTGTAGACCAGAAGTCTACATTCCAAGAAGCATAAGAACTGCTACTAGATAGCGACTCAACTCCTAACATCCTGAGGTCATACTCAATCTTCAAATACCCCCTATGCTCGCCACAGCGGAAATACTTCCGTCCTTGGCGTTACCAGACTTAGGATTCTACACCAGTTTCTGCACTAGAATAGTTTTCGATCTCTTATAAGTTATTCCCTTAGGTTCTTCTAAAGAAGACCTAGGTTAAGCACTAAAGGCATTGCCTTTAATCTTGATCTCATCCTTTGTCTCTTGGAAATCTCCTTAGAAGTTCTGCGTTTATCATCTCTAACTTGTTAAAGCTAAAGTCTCTGATAACGCCTTCGAAGGTTCCAGACAAGGATGCAAGACAGACGTCTTCCACCACCTCGTCATCTGGTACCATGTCTTGGGAATCTAGTTCGTTCTGGAACTCAAAGATGTGTTCCCGAACAAGCATACCCACTGACATCTCGGTACCGACAAGTATCTTAGTGGAAAAATGATGAGTCGACTGACTTCGCCTTCCAGACATCTAATGCAAGTAAAACTTAATTAGAGAAGACCCGGCATATCTCTGACTCGCTTCTAAAGAATTGTCCGCAAGTCTGCTATAACATAGCACTTGCACATCTCCTTAGACTCTCGTCAGTCTTCATATGCCCTAGTTAGTGCCCTAGTGATATCTGGACCCATTAGGTCTAGTACAGGGATATTTAGATTGCATGCCAATGTACATTTACTACCCTAAGCATAAGCTAAAGATTGCGCTTCCACTCTACGTAGTTAGAGACCCGATAACTGGTTCTCTTATGGGATAGCGGATAGGGGAACTATATGGTTGAATGAAAATGAATGCAAAATAACTTATTTTATGGATTTTGAAAATAAGCTAATTATATCCAAATGTCAGCGCTACCCTCACAGCGAAGACACCTCTATGGATTAATTAACCATGTATGTAAGATCTTGGAATCGACTACACCTGCCCTAGGGGGCATCATGCAGCGTCAATCCGCTTACACGGGCCTTTCCTTGACCCAGTCCAAATCTGCCAACTAAGGGCTTTGATGGACCATGGTTATCTTTTGGCCAGTGCCACGTGATCACCGTTGTCTTCGCAACGAATACCTCACGTGCACTTAGGATGCTTACCCACAAGCCTAAGCAATTATGACACGGGAGTTCATGCGGCCCCCACTAGGGTGGGATGAAAAGCCCTTCTCTCCTAGCCTCGTAATCGCCATATCCTTAGGGAGGTCATTAAGTAATTTGGCATGGAAACACACAGCTCCCACCCTAGGGGGTGTGAAGTTATGCATCCCCACCCAAACACAAAACGACTGGCCGTGGAGGCCAGAGGATCTCTAAAAGTCCTCTCTTACATCCCTTATTAAAGTTGAGGGTTATTTAATGCAAGTATGAGTGTACACTAAGGTCACGACAACCTATACACTAGACCCTGGTCATACCGTGCTCCCACTAGCATTCAAGCCTTTCGCGAAGCATTAATCGATCTTAGAATATCATAGTCCCTGCCTCGAGTGGATTTCTCCACTCAAGGGTCACATTACATATCCCAAGAACATTGATGCTTTGCAAACTTGGCTATCACGCTAATGCCCTGGAGCCTAGCCTAAGGTCAGATTGACAGGAAAGGTCTTCCACTACCATGGCGCCTTGCTTATAAATTTGACGAATGATGTCATAGTAGAATTCCAACTCATTCTAGGTTTCGATGCTTGCCAAATAGGCACACCCGACTAATCGGGTGTTGACCTAATGGGGGCATAACCAAATGTGAGGAATTCATACTATCATCAAGGGTCAATTAAATAATAGGCGTCACTAGTGGAATCCAATCCTAATAAGGTCGCTAGGACCCGAGGGGAAAGGGCATCCCTCTGACACAGATAATCAAATTATCGCATCGGGGTTCTCTACAGAAATATAAAGAACTACTGAAAGAAATAAGCACACAACTGAATCAAGTTCAGGGTCCGACCCCTGAACCTGACTGGCACAGCGCAGGCTCTCTGTCTCCTTCACAAGGCTCCTCGATCCGGTACAAGCCTCTGTATACGATCTTCTGACGCTTTATGCCCTTTGCCGTCATCGTGTACGCTTCGCCGGATCGCCATCGTCCTCCAAGGTTCCACTCATCTTCCCAGTGGTGGATCTCCACGGTAAGTCCTCCTCTTCAATCTGTAACCGAAAAAGATCTAGTACGCTTCGAGCAAGTGCTCGCTCGTACACAATTTCCTAGAAAGAAAAGGAAAAACAAACCTAGCAAAAGCCTGGGAATCAAGGGTGGTAAATCTTCACCTCTTGCCCGACTATGGCTCTAAAATCTATCCACACACAGAAGAAAAAACATCCAGACAAAATCGCTAACACGGGGTCCGACCCCCGGTAGCAAGCAATCACATATCCAGAATAATTTTAGAAGCGGCGCCCTGCAAGAACGATTCATAGAACATACAAAATCTACTATGCATGATCTACTCGTAGAACCCCGATGGCGGCACATACTATTCATGCGCGCACATGACGGTTTCATGAAAAAAACATGAAACGCACACCACTAGCGTGCTCTGATACCAATTGTTGGAAATAAATCCATGGTAGAGGCCCGCAGCGGAAGCAAAGTGAAGGTCCGAGGACCGTGAGCGGTGTGCGTTACATATCAAAATTTTCATCGAAACGATCTACATATGCGTGTATGAATCTAGCATGGCAACTACACGAACCCCTAACGACGATCTAACGCAAACGAACAATCTAGCATGAATGCATGTTCTAATTATGTTAGATCTACTTGTTAGAGATCATACCTGCGTGCGGAATCTTTCACCGCGACAAATTTCTTCTTTGTCGATGGAGACGGGCTACGGATCTGCTCGACATAGCTTCGGTGCGACAGCCATAACTTTTTGTTCCGAACTCCGATTGGGCTGAAATTTGGACTGCAGGTAGCCAACTTCGAGACGGAACTTTTGCAACAAGTTTCACGTCGTTTGGACTTTTGTAGCTCCCAGAATCACAGAAACAACGCTGAATTTCTGTGCAGATTCTGGACAGCAAAAGGTTGCGGGAGACGCCTTCTAGTTCACCCGATCTCACACGATGCACGGCACCTCGTCGATGGATCTCTGAGTGCCTCCATACGATGAGCCTTCTCCTTCTACGAAATACCACGTGAGGAAGACGAGTCGCCATCCAATGGCGCAAGCGAGGGAGAGAGAGACGAGAGAGGAGATGCGAAGAGAGGAGAGGGGGCGGCTAGGGTTTCCCCATGCCATGGCCGGCCCTAGGGCTTGCATGGCTCTATCAATTTTTTGCACCCTCTCTCTCCTTCTCATATATATAGCCGGCCTATCCATATGGATAAGGACAGTATGGATAAGGATGATTGATTCAAGCCTTATCCCTATATATCTCTTCTTTATCTCTATCCTTTCCTTGTTTTCGAAAACGGTCAAAACCAGCCCGTTTTCTGCGCCTCATAACCGGCCCCTTCATCGGAGGCAACAACCTCCCGAAACTAATGGGGCCGGCCTTGACCAGTCTCTCAACACTTAGGGCCGGCCCCCTTAGTGCATAGTGGCGCATGGTATGACCAAAACGCCCTTATGTCACTAGTTGGCTGTTCCTCGTGTACGAGACTTTACAAGGCACACATAAGTGAAGTGCACCAGTGATTTCACTATTCTCTGAGGTTCCCATAGGGTGCCCCTAGTGAAGTCAACTAGTCAACTCGCAACATGTCCCGGTGCATCGCACCTATGTGGCAAAGTCCACTTATGACAAGGAATTGCTACATGTGTCTCTGCACTAACCTAGGGTTTCCCCTTAGTGCACACACGTAGCTACGCATCTACCGTGCACTAGTGCGAAGCACTCACGGAGCGTATGCTTGGACTTCTCGCTTCCTCTAACTACGTTCTGTGTTTCGAGGAGATGGTATAAGAACCATACATAATGTCGATAAGGTGGAACCTTCAGGGACCAGGGTTCATGGCTTCCAACTCAGACTCGATCGACACACTACCCGAGTGTACCATCGATCCTCTGAGTCCGAGTTAACCTGCGTAGCCACCCAGAGTGCGACGCAGGCTGCACTCCAATTCCCCCGGACTTACTATGTTCTCTCTCATACCCCTGCTCTCCGCTTAGTATGGTAAACTCGTTGTCCCTCCACTTGGTGCCATGATGCAACTCGAGCAGTGGAGAATACCGTCAGACTCGAGTGCTCATATGACTCGGTTCCTTCCCGGTTGACCACATACATCGTACCTCCGATTACTCTTCCGAGCAACCGGATCCGTCACCAGTCCAACTGATGACCACCTGGCCAGGGTTTAATACGACGTAGGTCAGACCAAGGAACGCACCTCCCGTTAGGGGTGTGGATAGCCTGCAGGAGTGACACGCTGATGCAACGCCAGCCGGGTAACCCAGTACACCGTGGTTTTGGATCACTGCATCCGGATCCTCACACATTGGTGCGCCAAAGCACCACACAACTGGTTAGTCCACCAGACATGGTTCCTCAGGGTTTAGGACCGTTTTACCCTAAGCAGAAACACGGTTTAGTGCACCGATGTCTGCTCATCGATCTGTGCACCGTGTTGGTTCCGTTCGGCCACAGACACTGTGCCTGGTAATGACCGTGGTGGAGACACCTACGCTCTGTCATCCCAACAGCTTATCCTGATAGGGCGACCAACCCTTATCAGAGCTGCGAACGTATTTAGGTTACATGGGACCAGTCCCTTGAGTCTCCCACTCAAGTGGATTACCATGTAGCCATGGCTCTCTGTTCTGTAATCAGAACACGTACTAAGGTACGTACCAATATGCAATCCTATACTATCAACCATACAAAGCTAAACACTAGGTTTTTACGAGCTATAGACCTCACCAATTCTAACAAAGCTCGCTCAAGAGCTCGCCAAAGCTCGCTCAGGTGCTCGTCCAAGCTCGTTCAAGAGCTCATCCAAGCTCGTTCAGGAGCTCGCCTAAGCTCGCTCAGGAGCTCGCCCAAGCTCGCTCAAGAGCCCGCCAAAGCTCCCTCAAGAGCTCACCAAAGCTCGCTCAAGAGCTCGCCAAAGCTCGCTCAAGAGCTCGTCCAAGCTCATTCAGGAGCTCGCCTAAGCTCACTCAAGAGCTCGTCCAAGCTCGTTCAGGAGCTCGCCTAAGCTCGCTCAAGAGCTCGTCTAAGCTCGTTCAAGAGCTCGCCAAAGCTCGCTCAAGAGCTCGTCCAAGCTCGTTCAAGAGCTCGCCAAAGCTCGCTCAGGAGCTCGCCCAAGCTCGCTCAGGAGCTTGCCCAAGCTCGCCCAAGTTCACCCAGGAGCTCGCCCGTAGCCCGCTCCGGAGCTCGCCATCACTATTGACCGATCGGTCGAATTCCTACTGGATCGGCCAAAAAACTATGTTTTTTGCCGATCACCCAAACCTTGACCGGCTAATTTAGCCGTTCAGTCAAACTTGACCGATCGGTCAAAATCAACCGATCGGTCGATTTTCTACTGGATCTGGCAAAAAACTATGTTTTTTGACCGATCACTTCGACCTTGACCGGCTGAATTTGACCGATCACTTTTGACCGATCACTTTTTGACCGCTCAATAGCTCGTTCAGGAGCTCGCCTAAGCTCGCTTAGGAGCTCACCCAAGCTCGCTCAAGAGCTCGCCAAAGCTCGCTCAGGAGCTCGTCCAAGCTCGTTCAGGAGCTCGCCTAAAGCTCGCTCAGGAGCTCACCCAAGCTCGCTCAAGAGCTCGCCAAAGCTTGCTCAGGAGCTCGTCCAAGCTCGCTCAGGAGCTCGCCCAAGCTCGCTCAAGATCTCGCCAAAGCTTGCTCAGGAGCTCGTCCAAGCTCGTTCAGGGGCTCGCCTAAGCTCGTTCAGGAGCTCGCCTAAGCTCGCTCAAGAGCTCGTCCAAGCTCGTTCAAGAGCTCGTCCAAGCTCGTTCAGGAGCTCGCCTAAGCTCGCTCAAGAGCTCGTCCAAGCTCGTTCAAGAGCTCGTCTAAGCTCGTTCAAGAGCTCGTCCAAGCTCATTCAGAAGCTCGTTCAGGAGCTCGCCTAAGCTCGCTCAGGAGCTCGTCCAAGCTCGTTCAAGAGCTCGTCCAAGCTCGCTCAGGAGCTCGTCCAAGCTCGCTCAGGAGCTCGTCCAAGTTCGCTCAGGAGCTCGTCCAAGCTCGCTCAGGAGCTCGCCCAAGCTCGCTCAAGAGCTCGCCAAAGCTCGCTCAGGAGCTCGTCCAAGCTCGTTCAGGAGCTCGCCTAAGCTCGCTCAGGAGCTCGCCCAAGCTCGCTCAAGAGCTCGTCCAAGCTCGTTCAAGAGCTCGTCCAAGCTCGTTCAGGAGCTCGCCTAAGCTTGCTCAAGAGCTCGCCAAAGCTCGCTCAGGGGCTCGTCCAAGCTCGTTCAAGAGCTCGCCAAAACTCGCTCAGGAGCTCGTCCAAGCTCGCTCAAGAGCTCGTCCAAGCTCGCTCAAAAGCTCGTCCAAGCTCGTTCAGGAGCTCGCCTAAGCTCGCTCAGGAGCTCGCCCAAGCTCGCTTAAGAGCTCGCCAAAGCTCGCTCAGGAGCTTATCCAAGCTCGTTCAAGAGCTCGCCAAAGCTCGCTCAAGAGCTCGTCCAAGCTCGTTCAGGAGCTCGCCTAAGCTCGCTCAGGAGCTCGCCCAAGCTCGCTCAAAAGCTCGCCAAAGCTCGCTCAAGAGCTCGTCCAAGCTCGTTCAAGAGCTCGTCCAAGCTCGTTCAGGAGCTCGCCTAAGCTCGCTCAAGAGCTCGCCAAAGCTCGCTCAGGAGCTCGTCCAAGCTCGTTCAAGAGATCGCCAAAGCTCGTGCAGGAGCTCGTCCAAGCTCGTTCAGGAGCTCGCCAAAGCTCGCTCAAGAGCTCATCCAAGCTCGCTCAAAAGCTCGTCAAAGCTCGTTCAGGAGCTCGCCTAAGCTCGCTCAAGAGCTCGTCCAAGCTCGTTCAGGAGCTCGCCTAAGCTCGCTCAAGAGCTCGTCCAAGCTCGCTCAAGAGCTCGCCATAGCTCGCTCAAGAGCTCGTCCGAGCTCGTTCAAGAGCTCGCCAAAGCTCGCTCAAGAGCTCGCCAAAGCTCACTCAAGAGCTCGTCCAAGCTCGTTCAAGAGCTCGTCCAAGCTCGTTCAAGAGCTTGCCAAAGCTCGCTCAAGAGCTCGTCCAAGCTCGCTCAAGAGCTCGTCCAAGCTCGTTCAAGAGCTCGCCAAAGCTTGCTCAAGAGCTCGTCCGAGCTCGTTCAAGAGCTCGCCAAAGCTCGCTCAAGAGCTCGTCCAAGCTCGCTCAAGAGCTCGTCCAAGCTCGTTCAAGAGCTCGCCAAAGCTCGTTCAAGAGCTCGCCAAAGCTCGCTCAAGAGCTCGCCAAAGCTCGCTCAAGAGCTCGTCCAAGCTCGTTCAGGAGCTCGCCTAAGCTCGTTCAGGAGCTCGCCCAAGCTCGCCCAAGTTCACTCAGGAGCTCGCCCGTAGCCCGCTCCGGAGCTCGCCATCAATTTTGACCGATCGGTCTATTTTGATGCTAACATTTTGCAAGCTCCTCTGTATGTGTGACAGGGGGTCATTAGCTTTGCACCACGAATCCAAGCCAGCCAGATGATCTCTAGCTAACTTGGAGGGGGTAACTATGGGTGCAAATTTTGGCAAGAAGTCTGCAAACAGCGGGACCCACCGGCCCTGCCTGGTGGGCCCCCGAGGACTACAGCGGGACCCACCGTCCCTGCCTGGTGGGCCCCCGAAGACAACAGCGGGACCCACCGGCCCTGCCTGGTGGGCCCCAGAAGACAACAGCAGGACCCACCAGCCTTACTTAGAGGATCCCCAGATACGACAGCAGAAACCGCCATTTACCCCGGAATTCCTCCCAGAGAATCCTATAAATAGCAGAGCCTTCGAATCTAAAAGGATCGAACTCTCAGTTCTAAAACCAGAGCTCTGGGATTTCCAACTTCCAATCTACCATCTCTCTTTGATCTTCTTCCCTCCTTCGAAGAGATCAGAGTGTTTCTAGTGATACTCGGCCTGTCGAGATCACTTCGACATAAGTGTTAGTGAATTCGGGTTGCTCCCTATAGCACGGAGACGTAAGCTTCGGCTGAACTCCGAGATCACATCTCTTGTGTCAAACTCTCTCTCTGATTGCCTCTCTGTTTACATAGCAAAAAAGATAACTTCAACTACGATCAACAGATCGACCAACGATCTTCGACGTCAACTTCAACTTCAATTGACTGGTGCTGCGAAAGTCTTCGGGTCGGCACGAAGATTTTCCCCCACAGATCGTATGAATGAATTAGATTGGATCTTACGAATGAATTAGAATGGATCGTACGAATGAATTAGAATGGATCGTATGAATGAATTAGAATGGATCGTGCGAATGAATTAGAATGGATCGTGCGAATGAATTAGAATGGATCGTATGAATGAATTAGAATGGATCGTGCGAATAAATTAGAATGGATCGTATGAATGAATTAGAATAGATTGTGCGAATGATTTAGAATGGATCGTACGAAGGAATTAGAATGGATCGTACGAAGGAATTAGAATGGATAGTACGAATGAATTAGAATGGATACCTTCGTGCAAATGAATTAGAATGGATCGTACGAATGAATTAGAATGGATTGTACGAATGAATTAGAATAGATCGTTTGAATGAATTAGAATGGATCGTACTTATGAATTAGAATGGGTCATACAAATGAAATAGAATGGATCGTACGAAGGAATTAGAAAGGATCGTACAAACGAATTAGAATGGATCGTATGAATGAAATAGAATAGATCGTACGAATGAATTAGAATGGATCGTATGAATGAATTAGATTGGATCGTATGAATGAATTAGAATCGATTGTACGAATGAAATAGAATAGATCGTACGAATGAAATAGAATGGATCGTACGAATGAATTAGAATAGATTGTGCGAATGGATTAGAATGGATCATACGATTGAGTAAGAATGGATTGTACGAATGAAATAGAATAGATCGTACGAATGAATTAGAATGGATCGTATGAATGATTTAGAATGGATCGTGCGAATGAATTAGAATGGATCGTACGAATGAATTAGAATGGATCGTACGAATGAATTAGAATGGATCGTAGTAATGAATTAGAATGGATCCTACGAATGAATTAGAATAGATTGTGCGAATGAATTAGAATGGATCTGGATCGTGTATCCATTCTAATTCATTCGTATGACCCATTCTAATTCATTCGCACGATCCATTCTAATTCATTCGTACGATCTATTCTATTTCATTCGTACAATCCATTCTAATTCATTCATACGATCCAATCTAATTCATTCATACGATCCATTCTAATTCATTCGTACGATCTATTCTATTTCATTCATACAATCCATTCTATTTCATTCGTACGAATGAGTAAGAATGGATCGTACGAATGAAATAGAATGGATTGTACGAATGAATTAGAATGGATCATACTAATGAATTAGAATAGATTGTGCGAATGAATTAGAATGGATCGTACGAATGAATTAGAAAGGATATATTCGTGCGACTGAATTAGAATAGATCGTATGAATGAATTAGATTGGATCGTATTAATGAATTAGAATGGATCGTGCGAATGAATTAGAATAGATCGTACGAATGAATTAGAATGGATAGATTCGTGCGAATCAATTTGAATGGATCGTACGAAGGAATTAGAATGGATCGTACGAAGGAATTAGAATAGATCATACGAAGAAATTAGAATGGATCGTACGAATGAATTAGAATGGATCGTATGAATGAATTAGAATGGATCGTGCGAATGAATTAAAATGGATCGTATGAATGAAATAGAATGGATCGTATGAATTAGAATGGATCATACGAATGAAATAGAATGGATCGTACGAATGAATTAGAATAGATTGTGCGAATGGATTAGAATGGATCATACGATTGAGTAAGAATGGATTGTACGAATGAAATAGAATAGATCGTACGAATGAATTAGAATGGATCATGCTAATGAATTAGAATTGATCGTACGAATGAATTAGAATAGATTGTGCGAATGAATTAGAATGGATCGTACGAAAGAATTGGAATGGATACATTCGTGCGAATGAATTAGAATGGATCGTATGAATGAATTAGAGTGGATACATTCGTACAAATGAATTAGAATGGATCGTACGAATGAATTAGAATGGATACATTCGTGCGAATGAATTAGAATGGATCTTATGAATGAATTAGAATGGATCGTTTGAGTGAATGCGAATGGATCGTGCGAATGAATTAGAATAGATTGTACGAATGAATTAGAATAGATACATTCGTGCGAATCCATTCTATTTCATTCGTACGATCCATTCTAATTCATTCGCACGATCCATTCTAATTCATTCATACGATCCATTCTAATTCATTCGTACGATCCATTCTAATTCATTCGTACGATCCATTCTAATTCATTCACACAATCTATTCTAATTCATTCGTACGATCCATTCTAATTCATTCGCACGATCCATTCTAATTCATTCATACGATCCATTCTATTTCATTCGTACGATCCATTCTTACTCATTCGTACGATCCATTCTAATTCATTTGCACGAAGGTATCCATTCTAATTCATTCGTACTATCCATTCTAATTCCTTCGTACGATCCATTCTAATTCCTTCGTACGATCCACTCTAATTCATTCGTACGATCCATTCTAATTCATTCGTACGATCCATTCTAATTCCTTCGTATGATCCATTCTAATTCATTCGTATGGTATGATTCATTCTAATTCATTCGTACGATTCATTCTAATTCAATCCATTCTAATTCATTCGTACGATCCATTCTAATTCATTCATACGATCCATTCTAATTCATTCGTACGATTCATTCTAATTCAATCCATTCGAATTCATTCGTACGATCCATTCTTACTCATTCGTACGATCCATTCTAATTCATTCGCACGAATGAATCTATTCTAATTCATTCGTATGATCCATTCTAATTCATTAGCATGAATGTATCCATTCTAATTCATTCGTACGATCCATTCTATCTCATTCGTACAATCCATTCTATTTCATTCGTACGATCCATTCTAATTCATTCGCACGATCCATTCTAATTCATTCGCATGATCCATTCTAATTCATTCGTACGATCGATTCTAATTCATTCATACGATCCATTCTAATTCATTCGCACGAATGTATCCATTCTAATTCATTCGTATGATCCATTCTAATTCATTCGCACAATCTATTCTAATTCATTCATACGATCCATTCTAATTTATTCGCACGATCTATTCTAATTCATTCATACGATCCATTCTAATTCATTCATATGATCCATTCTAATTCATTCGCACGATCCATTCTTACTCATTCGTACGATCCATTCTAATTCATTCGCACGATCCATTCTAATTCATTAATACGATCCATTCTAATTCATTCGCACGATCCATTCTAATTCATTCACACTCATACGATCCATTCTAATTCATTCGCACGAATGTATCCTTCCTAATTCATTCGTACGATCCATTCTAATTCATTCACACAATCTATTCTAATTCATTCGAACGATCCATTCTAATTCATTCGTACAATCCATTCTAATTCATTCGCACGATCCATTCGCATTCACTCAAACGACCCATTCTAATTCATTCGTACGATCCATTCTAATTCCTTTGTACGATCCATATTCTAATTAGAATGGATCGTTTGAGTGAATGCGAATGGATCGTGCGAATGAATTAGAAAGGATTGTACGAATGAATTAGAATGGATCGTACGAATGAATTGGAATGGATACATTCGTGCGAATCCATTCTATTTCATTCGTACGATCCATTTTAATTCATTCGCACGATCCATTCTAATTCATTCATACGATCCGTTCTAATTCATTCGTACGATCCATTCTAATTCATTCGTACGATCCATTCTAATTCATTCGCACAATCTATTCTAATTCATTCGTACGATCCATTCTAATTCATTCGCACGATCCATTCTAATTCATTCATACGATCCATTCTATTTCATTCGTACGATCCATTCTTAGTCATTCGTACGATCCATCCTAATTCATTTGCACGAAGGTATCCATTCTAATTCATTCGTACTATCCATTCTAATTCCTATGTACGATCCATTCTAATTCATTCATACGATCTATTCTAATTCATTCGCACGAATGTATCCATTCTAATTCATTCGCACGATCCATTCTAATTCATTCATACAATCCATTCTAATTCTTTTGCACGAATGTATCAATTCTAATTCATTCGTACGATCCATTCTAATTCATTCGTATGATCTATTCTAATTCATTCGTACGATCTATTCAATTTCATTCATACGATCCATTCTAATTCGTTTGTACGATCCTTTCTAATTCCTTCGTACGATCCATTCTATTTCATTCGTATGATCCATTCTAATTCATAAGTACGATCCATTCTAATTCATTCAAACAATCCATTCTAATTCATTCGTACGATCCATTCTAATTCATTCGCACGATCCATTCTAATTCATTCATACGATCCAATCTAATTCATTCATACGATCCATTCTAATTCATTCGCACGAATGTATCCATTCTAATCATTCGCACGATCCATTCTAATTCATTCATACAATCCATTCTAATTCTTTTGCACGAATGTATCCATTCTAATTCATTCGTACGATCCATTCTAATTCATTCGTATGATCTATTCTAATTCATTCGCATGATCCATTATAATTCATTCAGACGATCCAATCTAATTCATTCGTACGATCCATTCTAATTCATTTGCACGAATGTATCAACTCTAATTCATTCGTACGATCCATTCTAATTCATTCATACATGTACGAATGAATTAGAATGGATACATTCGTGCGAATGAATTAGAATGGATCGTATGAATGAATTAGATTGGATCGTATGCATGAATTAGAATGGATCGTGCGAATGAATTAGAATGGATCGTACGAATGAATTAGAATGGATCGAACGAATGAATTAGAATGGATACATTCGTGCAAAAGAATTAGAATGGATTGTATGAATGAATTAGAATGGATCGTGCGAATGAATTAGAATGGATCGTACGAATGAATTAGAATGGATACATTCGTGCGAAAGAATTAGAATAGATCGTATGAATGAATTAGAATGGATCGTATGAAAGAAATAGAATGGATCGTACGAATGAATTAGAATGGATCCTGCGAATGAATTAGAATGGATCGTACGAATGAATTAGAATGGATCGTACGAAGGAATTAGAATGGATCGTACGAATGAATTAGAAAGGATACATTCGAATTCATTCGTACGATCCATTCTAATTCCTTCGTAGGAACCATATTCTAATTCATTCGCACGATCCATTCTAATTCATTCGCACGATCCATTCTAATTCATTCATACGATCCATTCTAATTCATTCACACAATCCATTCTAATTCATTCTAATTTATTCGTATGTGAGTGGATCGTGTTTTTTCGTGCTAATGAATTAGAATGGATCGTACGAATGAATTAGAATGGATACATTCATGCGAAAGAATTAGAATGGATCGTATGAATGAATTAGATTGGATCGTATAAATGAATTAGAATGGATCGTACTAATGAATTAGAATGGATCGTGCGAATGAATTAGAATGGATCGTGCGAATGAATTAGAATGGATCGTACGAATGAATTAGAATGGATCGTACGAATGAATTAGAATGGATCGTTCGAATGAATTAGAATAGATTGTGCGAATGAATTAGAATGGATCGTACGAATGAATTAGAAAGGATACATTCGTGCGAATGAATTAGAATGGATCGTATGAGTGTGAATGAATTACAATGGATCGTGCCAATGAATTAGAATGGATCGTATTAATGAATTAGAATGGATCGTGCGAATGAATTAGAATGGATCGTACGAATGAGTAAGAATGGATCGTGCGAATGAATTAGAATGGATCATATGAATAAATTAGAATGGATCGTATGAATGAATTAGAATGGATCGTGTGAATAAATTAGAATGGATCGTATGAATGAATTAGAATAGATTGTGCGAATGAATTAGAATGGATCGTACGAATGAATTAGAATGGATACATTCGTGCGAATGAATTAGAATGGATCGTATGAATGAATTAGAATCGATCGTACGAATGAATTAGAATGGATCATGCGAATGAATTAGAATGGATCGTGCGAATGAATTAGAATGGATCGTACGAATGAAATAGAATGGATTGTACGAATGAGATAGAATGGATCGTACGAATGAATTAGAATGGATACATTCATGCGAATGAATTAGAATGGATCATACGAATGAATTAGAATGGATTCATTCGTGCGAATGAATTAGAATGGATCGTACAAATGAGTTAGAATGGATACATTCGTGCAAATGAATTAGAATGGATCATATGAATGAATTAGAATGGATCGTATGAATGAATTAGAATGGATCGTGCGAATGAATTAGAATGGATCGTGCGAATGAATTAGAATGGATCGTACGAATGAATTAGAATGGATCGTACGAATGAATTAGAATGGATCGTACGAATGAATTAGAAAGGATCGATTCTAATTCATTCGTACGATCCATTCTAATTCATTAGCACGATCCAAATTCATTTATCCGTACGATCTATTCTATTTCATTCGTACGATCCATTCTTATCGCACGATCCATTCTAATTCATTCGCACGATCCATTCTCCATTCTAATTCCTTCGTACGATCCATTCTAATTTCTTTGTATCCATTCTAATTCACTCATACGATCCATTCTAATTCATTCATACGATCCATTCTAATTCATTCGCATGAATGTATCCATTCTAATTCATTCGTACGATCCATTCTAATTCATTCGCACAATCTATTCTAATTCATTCATACGATCCATCCTAATTCATTCGCACGAATGTATCCATTCTAATTCATTCGTACAATCCATTCTATTTCATTCGTACGATCCATTCTTACTCATTCGTACGATCCATTCGTATCCATTCTAATTCATTCGTACGATCTATTCTAATTCATTCGTACGATCCATTCTAATTCATTAATACGATCCAATCTAATTCATTCATACGATCCATTCTAATTCATTCGTACGATCCATTCTAATTCATTCGCACGATCCATTCTAATTCATTCGCACGATCCATTCTAATTCATTCATACGATCCATTCTAATTCATTCGTACGATCCATTCTAATTCATTCGCACGATCCATTCTAATTCATTCGCACGAATGTATCCATTCTAATTCATTCGTATGATCCATTCTAATTCATTCACACGATCCATTCTAATTCATTCATACAATCCATTCTATTTCTTTTGCACGAATGTATCCATTCTAATTCATTCGTACGAGCCATTCTATTTCATTCGTACGATCCATTCTAATTCATTCGTACAATCCATTCTAATTCATTCGCACGATCTATTCGAATTCATTCGCACGAATGTATCCACTCTAATTCATTAATACGATCCATTCTAATTCCTTTGTACGATCCATTCTATTTCATTCGTATGATCCATTATATTTCATTCATATAATCCATTCTAATTCATTCGCACGATCCATTCAAATTCATTCATACGATCGATTCTAATTCATTCATACGATCCATTCTAATTCATTCGCACGAATGTATCCATTCTAATTCATTCGTACGATCCATTCTAATTCATTCGCACAATCTATTCTAATTCATTCATACGATCCATTCTAATTTATTCGCACGATCCATTCTAATTCATTCATACGATCCATTCTAATTCATTCATATGATCCTTTCTAATTCATTCGCACGATCCATTCTTACTCCTTCGTACGATCCATTCTAATTCATTCGCACGATCCATTCTAATTCATTAATACGATCCATTCTATTTCATTCGTACGATCCATTCTAATTCATTCGCACGATCCATTCTAATTCATTCGTACGATCCATTCTAATTCATTCGTACGATCCATTCTAATTCATTAGCATGATCCATTCTAATTCATTAGCATGATCCATTCTAATTCATTCATACGATCCATTTTAATTCATTCGCATGATCCATTCTAATTCATTCATACGATCCATTCTAATTCCTTCGTACGATCCATTCTAATTCATTCATACGATCCATTCTAATTCATTCGTACGATCCATTCTAATTCCTTCGTATGATCCATTCTAATTCATTCGTACGGTATGATTCATTCTAATTCATTCGTACGATTCATTCTAATTTATGAATTAGAATGGATCGTACGAATGAATTAGAATGGATACATTCGTGCGAATCCATTCTATTTCATTCGTACGATCCATTCTAATTCATTCGCTCGATCCATTCTAATTCATTCATACGATCCATTCTAATTCATTCGTACGATCCATTCTAATTCATTCGTACGATCCATTCTAATTCATTCGCACAATCTATTCTAATTCATTCGTACGATCCATTCTAATTCATTCGCACGATCCATTCTAATTCATTCATACGATCCATTCTATTTCATTCGTACGATCCATTCTTACTCATTCGTACGATCCATTCTAATTCATTTGCACGATGGTATCCATTCTAATTCATTCGTACTATCCATTCTAATTCCTTCGTACGATCCATTCTAATTCCTTCGTACGATCCATTCTAATTCATTCGTACGATCCATTCTAATTCATTCGTACGATCCATTCTAATTCCTTCGTATGATCCATTCTAATTCATTCGCACGATCCATTCTCCATTCTAATTCCTTCGTACGATCCATTCTAATTCCTTCGTATCCATTCTAATTCACTCATACGATCCATTCTAATTCATTCATACGATCCATTCTAATTTATTCGTACGATTCATTCTAATTCAATCCATTCTAATTCATTCGTACGATCCATTCGTACGATCCATTCTAATTCATTCGCACAATTTATTCTAATTCATTCGAACGAATGTATCCATTCTAATTTATTCGTACAATCCATTCTATTTCATTCGTACGATCCATTCTAATTCATTCGTACGATCCATTCTAATTCATTCGCATGATCCATTCTAATTCATTCGCATGATCCATTCTAGTTCATTCGTACGATCGATTCTAATTCATTCATACGATCCATTCTAATTCATTTATAGGATCCAATCTAATTCATTCGTACGATCCATTCTAATTCATTCGCACGATCCATTCTAATTCATTAGTACGATCCATTCTAATTCATTCAAACGATCCATTCTAATTCATTCATACGATCCATTCTAATTCCTTCGTACGATCCATTCTAATTTATTCGCACGATCCATTCTAATTCATTCATACGATCCATTCTAATTCATTCATATGATCCATTCTAATTCATTCGCACGATCCATTCTTACTCATTCGTACGATCCATTCTAATTCATTCGCACGATCCATTCTAATTCATTATTACGATCCATTCTAATTCATTCGCACGATCCATTCTAATTCATTCACACTCATATGATCCATTCTAATTCATTCGCACGAATGTATCCTTTCTAATTCATTCGTACGATTCATTCTAATTCAATCCATTCTAATTCATTAGAATGGATCGTATGAATGAAATAGAATGGATCGTACGAATGAATTAGAATGGATCGTGCGAATGAATTAGAATGGATCGTATGAATGAGTAAGAATGGATCGTGCGAATGAATTAGAATGGATCGTACGAATGAGTAAGAATGGATCGTGCGAATGAATTAGAATGGATCGTGTGAATGAATTAGAATGGGTCGTGCGAATGAATTAAAATGGATCGTATGAATGAAATAGAATGGATCGTATGAATTAGAATGGATCGTACGAATGAAATAGTATGGATCGTACGAATGAATTAGAATAGATTGTGCAAATGGATTAGAATGGATCATACGATTGAGTAAGAATGGATTGTACGAATGAAATAGAATAGATCGTACGAATGAATTAGAATGGATCATACGAATGAATTAGAATAGATTGTGCGAATGAATTAGAATGGATCGTACGAATGAATTAGAATGGATCTTACGAATGAATTAGAATGGATCGTATGAATGAATTAGAATGGATCGAACGAATGAATTAGAATGGAAACATTCGTGCAAAAGAATTAGAATGGATTGTATGAATGAATTAGAATGGATCGTATGAATGAATTAGAATCGATCGTACGAATGAATTAGAATGGATCATGCGAATGAATTAGAATGGATCGTGCGAATGAATTAGAATGGATCGTACGAATGAAATAGAATGGATCGTACGAATGAAATAGAATGGATTGTACGAATGAGATAGAATGGATCGTACGAATAAATTAGAATGGATACATTCATGCGAATGAATTAGAATGGATCATACGAATGAATTAGAATGGATTCATTCGTGCGAATGAATTAGAATGGATCGTACGAATGAGTAAGAATGGATCGTACGAATGAATTAGAATGGATTGAATTAGAATGAATCGTACGAATGAATTAGAATGGATCGTACGAATGAATTAGAATGGATCGTACGAATGAATTAGAATGGATTGAATAGAATGAATCGTACGAATGAATTAGAATGAATCATACCGTACGAATGAATTAGAATGGATCATACGAAGGAATTAGAATGGATCGTACGAATGAATTAGAATGGATCGTATGAATGAATTAGAATGGATCGTACGAAGGAATTAGAATGGATCGTACGAAGGAATTAGAATGGATAGTACGAATGAATTTGAATGGATACCTTCGTGCAAATGAATTAGAATGGATCGTACGAATGAGTAAGAATGGATCGTACGAATGAAATAGAATGGATCGTATGAATGAATTAGAATGGATCGTGTGAATGAATTAGAATGGATCGTACGAAGGAATTAGAATGGATCGTACGAAGGAATTAGAATGGATAGTACGAATGAATTAGAATGGATACCTTCGTGCAAATGAATTAGAATGGATCGTACGAATGAGTAAGAATGGATCGTACGAATGAAATAGAATGGATCGTATGAATGAATTAGAATGGATCGTGCGAATGAATTAGAATGGATCGTACGAATGAATTAGAATAGATTGTGCGAATGAATTAGAATGGATCGTACGAATGAATTAGAATGGATCGTACGAATGAATTAGAATGGATCATGCGAATGAATTAGAATGGATCGTGCGAATGAATTAGAATGGATCGTATGAATGAAATAGAATGGATCGTACGAATGAAATAGAATGGATTGTACGAATGAGATAGAATGGATCGTACGAATAAATTAGAATGGATACATTCATGCGAATGAATTAGAATGGATCATATGAATGAATTAGAATGGATTCATTCGTGCGAATGAATTAGAATGGATCGTACGAATGAGTAAGAATGGATCGTACGAATGAATTAGAATGGATTGAATTAGAATGAATCGTACGAATGAATTAGAATGGATCGTACGAATGAATTAGAATGGATCGTACGAATGAATTAGAATGGATTGAATAGAATGAATCGTACGAATGAATTAGAATGAATCATACCGTACGAATGAATTAGAATGGATCATACGAAGGAATTAGAATGGATCGTACGAATGAATTAGAATGGATTGTACGAATGAATTAGAATGGATCGTACGAAGGAATTAGAATGGATCGTACGAAGGAATTAGAATGGATAGTACGAATGAATTAGAATGGATACCTTCGTGCAAATGAATTAGAATGGATCGTACGAATGAGTAAGAATGGATCGTACGAATGAAATAGAATGGATCGTATGAATGAATTAGAATGGATCGTGTGAATGAATTAGAATGGATCGTACGAAGGAATTAGAATGGATCGTACGAAGGAATTAGAATGGATAGTACGATTGAATTAGAATGGATACCTTCATGCAAATGAATTAGAATGGATCGTACGAATGAGTAAGAATGGATCGTACGAATGAAATAGAATGGATCGTATGAATGAATTAGAATGGATCGTGCGAATGAATTAGAATGGATCGTACGAATGAATTAGAATAGATTGTGCGAATGAATTAGAATGGATCGTACGAATGAATTAGAATGGATCGTACGAATGAATTAGAATGGATCGTATGAATGAATCAATTCTAATTCATTCGTACGATCCATTCTAATTCCTTCGTACGATCCATTCTAATTCCTTCGTACGATCCATTCTAATTCCTTCGTAGAATGGATCGAACGAATCAATTCTAATTCATTCGTACGATCCATTCTAATTCATTCGTACAATCCATTCTAATTCATTCACACGATCCATTCTTACTCATTCGTACGATCCATTCTAACGCACGATCCATTCTAATTCATTCACACTCATACGATCCATTCTAATTCATTCGCACGAATGTATCCTTTCTAATTCATTCGTACGATCCATTCTAATTCATTCGCACAATCTATTCTAATTTATTCGAACGATCCATTCTAAGTCATTCGTACGATCCATTCTAATTCATTCGTACGATCCATTCTAATTCATTCGCACGATCCATTCTAATTCATTAATACGATCCAATCTAATTCATTCATACGATCCATTCTAATTCATTCGTACGATCCATTCTAATTCATTCGCACGATCCATTCTAATTCATTCGCACGATCAATTCTAATTCATTTGTATGAATGTAGCCACTCTACTTCATTCATACGATCTAGTCTAATTCATTCGCACGAATGTATCCATTCCAATTCATTCGTACGATCCATTCTATTTCATTCGTACGAATGAATTAGAATTTATTCGTACGATTCATTCTAATTCAATCCATTCTAATTCATTCGTACGATCCATTCTAATGAATTAGAATGAATCGTACGAATGAATTAGAACGGATCATACGAATGAATTAGAATGGATCGTACGAATGACTTAGAATGGATCGTTCGAATGAATTAGAATAGATTGTGCGAATGAATTAGAATGGATCGTTTAGAATGAATCATACCGTACGAATGAATTAGAATGGATCGTACGAATAAATTAGAATGGATACATTCGTGCGAATGAATTAGAATGGATCATACGAAGGAATTAGAATGGATCGTACGAATGAATTAGAATGGATCGTACGAATGAATTAGAATGGATACATTCGTGCGAATGAATTAGAATGGATCATACGAATGAATTAGAGTGGATACATTCGTACAAATGAATTAGAATGGATCATACGAATGAATTAGAATGGATACATTCGTGCGAATGAATTAGAATGGATCGTACGAATGAATTAGAATGGATCGTATGAATGAATTAGAATGGATCGTGCGAATGAATTAGAATGGATCGTACGAATGAATTAGAATGGATCGTACGAATGAATTAGAGTGGATACATTCGTACAAATGAATTAGAATGGATCGTACGAATGAATTAGAATGGATCGTATAAATGAATTAGAATGGATCGTGCGAATGAATTAGAATGGATCATACGAAGGAATTAAAATGGATCGTACGAATGAATTAGAATGGATCGTACGAATGAATTAGAATGGATCGTATGAATGAATTAGAATGGATCGTGCGAATGAATAAGAATAGATCGTACGAATGAAATAGAATGGATTCGCACGAATGTATCCATTCTAATTCATTCGTACGATCCATTCTAATTCATTCGCACGATCCATTCTAATTCATTCATACGATCCATTCTAATTCATTCATACGATCCATTCTAATTCATTCGCACGAATGTATCCATTCTAATTCATTCGTACGATCCATTCTAATTCATTTGTACGAATGTATCCACTCTAATTCATTCGTATGATCCATTCTAATTCATTCGCACGAATGTATCCATTCAAATTCATTCGTATGATCCATTCTAATTCATTCGTACGATCCATTCTAATTCATTCGTACGATCCATTCTAATTCCTTCGTATGATCCATTCTAATTCATTCGCTCGAATGTATCCATTCTAATTCATTCGTACGATCCATTCTAATTCATTCGTACGATCCATTCTAATTCTTTCGTATGATCCATTCTAATTCTTTCGCACGAATGTATCCATTCTAATTCATTCGTACGATCCATTCTAATTCATTCGTACGATCCATTCTAAATCCTTCGTATGATCCATTCTAATTCATTCGTACGATCAATTCTAATTCATACGATCCATTCTAATTCATTCGCACAATCTATTCTAATTCATTCGTACGATCCATTCTAATTCATTCGTACGATCCATTCTAATTCATTCGTACGATCCATTCTATTTCATTCATACGATCCATTTTAATTCATTCGCACGATCCATTCTAATTCATTCATACGATCCATTCTAATTCATTCGTACGATCCATTCTAATTTCTTCGTATGATCTATTCTAATTCCTTCGTACAATCCATTCTAATTCTTTCGTACGATCCATTCAAATTCATTCGCACGAATCTATCCATTCTAATTCATTTAGAATGGATTGTACGAATGAGATAGAATGGATCGTACGAATGAATTAGAATGGATACATTCATGCGAATAAATTAGAATGGATCATACGAATGAATTAGAATGGATTCATTCGTGCAAATGAATTAGAATGGATCGTACGAATGAGTAAGAATGGATCGTACGAATGAATTAGAATGGATTGAATTAGAATGAATCGTACGAATGAATTAGAATGAATCGTACGAATGAATTGGAATGGATACATTCGTGCGAATGAATTAGAATGGATCGTATGAATTAATTAGAGTGGATACATTTGTACAAATGAATTAGAATGGATCGTACGAATGAATTAGAATGGATATATTCGTGCGAATGAATTAGAATGGATCATATGAATGAATTAGAATGAATCATTTGAGTGAATGCGAATGGATCGTGCGAATGAATTAGAATGGATTTTACGAATGAATTAGAATGGATCGTACGAATGAATTAGAATAGATACATTCGTGCGAATGAATTAGAATGGATCGTATGAATGAATTAGAATGAATGGTACGAATGAATTAGAATGGATCGTACGAATGAATTAGAATGGATCGTACGAATGAATTAGAATGGATTGAATTAGAATGAATCGTACGAATGAATTAGAATGAATCATACCGTACGAATGAATTAGAATGGATCGTACGAATGAATTAGAATGGACCGTACGAATGAATTAGAATGGATTGTGCGAATGAATTAGAATGGATCATATGAATGAATTAGAATGGATCGTATGAATGAATTAGAATGGATCGTGCGAATGAGTTAGAATGGATCGTACGAATAAAATAGAATGGATTCGCACGAATGTATCCATTCTAATTCATTCGTACGATCCATTCTAATTCATTCGTACAATCCATTCTAATTCATTCGCACGATCCATTCGCATTCACTCAAACGATCCATTCTAATTCATTCATATGATCCATTCTAATTCATTCGCACGAATGTATCCATTCTAATTCATTCGTACGATCCATTCTAATTCATTTGTACGAATGTATCCTCTCTAATTCATTCATACGATCCATTCTAATTCATTCGCACGAATGTATCCATTCCAATTCATTCGTACGATCCATTCTAATTCATTCGCACAACCTATTCTAATTCATTCGTACGATCTATTCTAATTCCTTAGCATGATCCATTCTAATTCATTCGTACGATCTATTCTATTTCATTCATACAATCCATTCTTACTCAATCGTATGATCCATTCTAATCCATTCGCACAATCTATTCTAATTCATTCGTACGATCCATTCTATTTCATTCGTACGATCCATTCTAATTCATACGATCCATTCTATTTCATTCATACGATCCATTTTAATTCATTCGCACGATCCATTCTAATTCATTCATACGATCCATTCTAATTCATTCGTACGATCCATTCTAATTTCTTCGTATGATCTATTCTAATTCCTTCGTACGATCCATGTAATTCCTTCGTACGATCCATTCAAATTCATTCGCACGAATCTATCCATTCTAATTCATTCGTACGATCCATTCTAATTCATTCGCACGATCCATTCTAATTCATTAATACGATCCAATCTAATTCATTCATACGATCTATTCTAATTCATTCGCACGAATATATCCTTTCTAATTCATTCGTACGATCCAAATTCATTTATCAGTACGATCTATTCTATTTCATTCGTACGATCCATTCTTATCGTACGATCCATTCTAATTCAATCCATTCTAATTCATTCGTATGATCCATTCTAATTCATTCGTATGATCCATTCTAATTCATTCGTACGATTCATTCTAATTCAATCAATTCTAATTCATTCGTACGATCCATTCTATTTCATTCGTACGATCCATTCTTACTCATTCGTACGATCCATTCGTATCCATTCTAATTCATTCGTACGATCTATTCTAATTCATTCGTACGATCCATTCTAATTCCTTCGTACGATCCATTCTAATTCATTCGTACGATCCATTCTAATTCATTCGCACGATCCATTCTAATTCATTCGTACGATCCATTCTATTTCATTCATACGATCCATTCTAATTCATTCATACGATCTATTCTAATTCTTTCGCATGAATGTATCCATTCTAATTTATTCGTACGATCTATTCTAATTCATTCGCACGATCCATTCTAATTCATTCATACAATCCATTCTAATTCTTTTGCATGAATGTATCCATTCTAATTCATTCGTTCGATCCATTCTAATTCATTCGTACGATCCATTCTAATTCATTTGCACGATCCATTCTAATTCATGCATACGATCCAATCTAATTCATTCATACGATCCATTTTAATTCATTCACACGAATGTATCCATTCTAATTCATTCGTACGATCCATTCTAATTCATTCGTACGATCCATTTAAATTCATTCATACGATCCGTTCTAATTCATTCGTACAATCCATTCTAATTCTTTCACACGATTCATTCTAATTCATTCATACGATCCATTCTAATTCATACGAATGAATTAGAATGGATTCATTCGTGCGAATGAATTAGAATGGATCGTACGAATGAGTAAGAATGGATCGTACGAATGAATTAGAATGGATTGAATTAGAATGAATCGTACGAATGAATTAGAATGGATCGTACGAATGAATTAGAATGGATCGTACGAATGAATTAGAATGGTTCGAATTAGAATGGATCGTGCGAATGAATTAGAATATGGATCGTACGAATGAATTAGAATGGATCGTGCGAATGAATTAAAATGGATCGTACGAATGAATTAGAATAGATTGTGCGAATGAATTAGAATGGATCGTACGAATGAATTAGAATGGATCGTACGAATGAATTAGAATGGATCATATGAATGAATTAGAATGGATCGTTTGAGTGAATGCGAATGGATCGTGCGAATGAATTAGAATGGATTGTACGAATGAATTAGAATGGATCGTACGAATGAATTAGAATGGATACATTCGTGCGAATCCATTCTATTTCATTCGTACGATCCATTCTAATTCATTCGCACGATCCATTCTAATTCATTCATACGATCCTTTCGAATTCATTCGTACGATCCATTCTAATTCATTCGTACGATCCATTCTATTTCATTCGCACAATCTATTCTAATTCATTCGTACGATCCATTCTAATTCATTCGCATGATCCATTCTAATTCATTCGCACAATCTATTCTAATTCATTCGTACGATCCATTCTAATTCATTCGCACGATCCATTCTAATTCATTCATACGATCCATTCTATTTCATTCGTACCATCCATTCTAATTCATTCGTACGATTCATTCTAATTCAATCCATTCTAATTCATTCGTACGATCCATTCTTACTCATTCGCACGAATGAATCCATTCTAATTCATTCGTACGATCCATTCTAATTCATTCGTACGATTCATTCTAATTCAATCCATTCTAATTCATTCGTACGATCCATTCTAATTCATTCGCACGAATGAATCCATTCTAATTCATTCGTATGATCCATTCTAATTCATTCGCATGAATGTATCCATTCTAATTCATTCGTACGATCCATTCTAATTCATTCATATGATCCATTCTAATTCATTCGTATGATCCATTCTAATTCAATCGCATGAATGTGTCCATTCTAATTCATTCGTACGATCCATTCTAATTCATTCGCACAATCTATTCTAATTCATTCATACGATCCATTCTAATTTATTCGCACGATCCATTCTAATTCATTCATACGATCCATTCTAATTCATAGAATGGATCGTACGAATGAATTAGAATGGATACATTCGTGCGAATGAATTAGAATGAATTGTACGAATAAATTAGAATGGATCGTACGAATGAATTAGAATATGGATCGTACGAAGGAATTAGAATGGATCGTACGAATGAATTAGAATGGATACATTCGTGCGAAAGAATTAGAATAGATCGTATGAATGAATTAGAATGGATCGTACGAAGGAATTAGAATAGATCATACGAAGAAATTAGAATGGATCGTACGAATGAATTAGAATGGATCGTATGAATGAATTAGAATGGATCGTGCGAATGAATTAAAATGGATCGTACGAAGGAATTAGAATGGATCATGCGAATGAATTAGAATAGATCATACGAATGAATTAGAATGGATCGTACGAATGAATTAGAATGGATACATTCGTGCAAAAGAATTAGAATGGATTGTATGAATGAATTAGAATGGATCGTTTGAGTGAATGCGAATGGATCGTGCGAATGAATTAGAATGGATTGTACGAATGAATTAGAATAGATTGTGCGAATGAATTAGAATGGATCGTACGAATGAAATAGAATGGATCGTACGGATGAATTAGAATGGATTGTGCGAATGGATTAGAATGGATCATACGATTGAGTAAGAATGGATTGTACGAATGAAATAGAATGGATTGTACGAATGAATTTGAATAGATCGTACGAATTTCATTAGAATGGATACATTCGTGCGAATCCATTCTATTTCATTCGTACGATCCATTCTAATTCATTCGCACGATCCATTCTAATTCATTCATACGATCCATTCTAATTCATTCGTACGATCTATTCTTACGATCCATTCTGATTCATTCGTACGATCCATTCTAATTCATTCATACGATGCATTCTGATTCATTCGCATGAATGTATCCATTCAAATTCATTCGTACGATCCATTCTAATTCATTCGCACGATCCATTCTAATTCATTCGTACGATCCATTCTAATTCATTTATACGATCTAATCTAATTCATTCATACAATCCATTCTAATTCATTTGCACGAATTTATCTATTCTAATTTATTCGTACGATCCATTCTAATTCATTCGCACAATCTATTCTAATTCATTCGCACAATCTATTCTAATTCATTCGTACAATCCATTCGAATTCATTCGTACGATCCATTCTAATTCATTCGTACGATCCATTCTTACTCATTCATACGATCCATTCTAATTCATTCGCACGATCCATTCTAATTCATTAATACGATCCATTCTAATTCATTCGCACGATCCATTCTAATTCATTCACACAATCCATTCTATTTCATTCGTACGATCCATTCTAATTCATTCGCACGATCCATTCTAATTCATTCATACGATCCATTCTAATTCATTCATACGATCCATTCTAATTCATTCGCACAATCCATTCTAATTTATTCGCACGATCCATTCTAATTCATTCGCATGATCCATTCTAATTCATTCGTACGATCGATTCTAATTCATTTATACGATCCATTCCAATTCATTCGCACGAATGTATCCATTCTAATTCATTCGTACGATCCATTCTAATTCATTCGCACAATCTATTCTAATTCATCCATACGATCCATTCTAATGGATCGTACGTAAGAATTAGAATGGATTGTATGAATGAATTAGAATGGATCGTGCGAATGAATTAGAATGGATCGTACGAATGAATTAGAATGGATACATTCGTGCGAAAGAATTAGAATAGATCGTATGAATGAATTTGAATGGATCGTATGAATGAAATAGAATGGATCGTACGAATGAATTAGAATGGATCGTGCGAATGAATTAGAATGGATCGTACGAATGAATTAGAATGGATCGTACGAATGAATTAGAATGGATACATTCGTGCGAATGAATTAGAATGGATCGTATGAATGAATTAGATTGGATCGTATAAATGAATTAGAATGGATCGTACGAATGAATTACAATGGATCATGCTAATAAATTAGAATGGATCGTATGAATGAATTAGAGTGGATAAATTCGTGCAAATGAATTAGAATGGATTGTATGAATGAATTAGATTGAATCGTATAAATGAATTAGAATGGATCGTACGAATGAATTAGAATGGATCGTGCGAATGAATTAGAAAGGATCGTACGAATGAATTTGAATGGATACATTCGTGCGAATGAATTAGAATGGATCGTATGAATGAATTAGATTGTACGAAGGAATTCGAATGGATCATACGAATGAAATAAAATGGATCATAATCTAATTCATTCATACGATCCATTCTAATTCATTCGCACAATCTATTCTAATTCATTCGTACGATCCATTCTAATTCATTCGCACGATCTATTCTAATTCATTCGTACGATCCATTCTAATTCATTCGCATGAATGTATCCATTCTAATTCATTCATACAATCTATTCTAATTCATTCGTACGATCCATTCTAATTCATTCGTAAAATCTATTCTAATTCATTCCCACGATCCATTCTAATTCGAACCACTCTAATTCATTCGTATGATCCATTCTAATTCATTCGCACGAATGTATCCATTCTAATTCATTAGAATGGATCATACGAATGAGTAAGAATGGATCGGACGAATGAAATAGAATGGATTGTACGAATAAATTAGAATGGATCGTACGAATAAATTAGAATAGATTGTATGAATGAATTAGAATGGATACATTCCTGCGAATGAATTAGAATGGATCGTACGAATGAATTAGAATAGATCGTGCGAATGAATTAGAGTGGATCGTACGAATGAATTAGAATAGATTGTGCGAATGAATTAGAATGGATCGTATGAATGAATTAGATTATGATCCATTTTATTTCATTCGTATGATCCATTCTAATTTCTTCGTACAATCTAATTCATTCATACGATCCATTCTAATTCATTCGCACGAATGTATCCATTCAAATTCATTCGTACGATCCGTTCTAATTCATTCGCACGATCCATTCAAATTCATTCGTACGATCCATTCTAATTCATTTATACGATCCAATCTAATTAATTCATACAATCCATTCTAATTCATTTGCACGAATTTATCCATTCTAATTCATTCGTACAATCCATTCTAATTCATTCGCACAATCTATTCTAATTCATTCGCACAATCTATTCTAATTCATTCGTACGATCCATTCGAATTCATTCGTATGATCCATTCTTACTCATTCGTACGATTCATTCTAATTCAATCCATTCTAATTCATTCGTACGATCCATTCTTACTCATTCGTATGATCCATTCTAATTCATTCGCACGAATGAATCCATTCTAATTCATTCGTATGATCCATTCTAATTCATTCGTACGATCCATTCTATCTCATTCGTACAATCCATTCTATTTCATTCGTACGATCCATTCTAATTCATTCGCACGATCCATTCTAATTTATTCGCATGATCCATTCTAATTTATTCGTATGATCGATTCTAATTCATTTATACGATCCATTCTAATTCATTCGCACGAATGTTTCCATTCTAATTCATTCGTACGATCCATTCAAATTCATTCGCACAATCTATTCTAATTCATTCATACGATCCATTCTAATTTATTCGCACGATCCATTCTAATTCCTTCGTATGATCCATTATAAGTCATTCGTACGGTATGATTCATTCTAATTCATTCGTACGATTCATTCTAATTCAATCCATTCTAATTCATTCGTACGATCCATTCTAATTCATTCGTACGATCCATTCTAATTCATTCGTACGATTCATTCTAATTCAATCCATTCTAATTCATTCGTACGATCCATTCTTACTCATTCGTACGATCCATTCTAATTCATTCGCACGAATGAATCCATTCTAATTCATTCGTATGATCCATTCTAATTCATTCGCATGAATTATCCATTCTAATTCATTCGTACGATCCATTCTATCTCATTCGGACAATCCATTCTATTTCATTCGTATGATCCATTCTAATTCAGTCGCACGATCCATTCTAATTCATTCGCATGATCCATTCTAATTCATTCGTACGATCGATTCTAATTCATTCATACGATCCATTCTAATTCATTCGCACGAATGTATCCATTCTAATTCATTCATACGATCCATTCTAATTCATTCGCACAATCTATTCTAATTCATTCATATTGTGCGAATGGATTAGAATGGATCATACGATTGAGTAAGAATGGATTGTACGAATGAATTAGAATGGATCGTACTAATGAATTAGAATAGATTGTGCGAATGAATTAGAATGGATCGTACGAATGAATTAGCAAGGATATATTCGTGCGAATGAATTAGAATAGATCGTATGAATGAATTAGATTAGATCGCATGAATGAATTAGAATGGATTATATGAATGAATTAGAATGGATCGTGCGAATGAATTAGAATGGATCGTGCGAATGAATTAGAATGGATCGTATGAATGAATTAGATTGGATCCTACGAATGAATTAGAATGGATCGTACGAATGAATTAGAATGGATTGAATTAGAATGAATCGTACGAATGAATTAGAATGAATCATACTGTACGAATGAATTAGAATGGATCATATGAAGGAATTAGAATGGATCGTACGAATGAATTAGAATGGATCGTACGAATGATTTAGAATGGATCGTGCGAATGAATTAGAATGGATCGTGCATTCGTGCGAATCCATTCTATTTCATTCGCACGAATCCATTCTAATTCATTAATACGATCCATTCTAATTCATTCGCACAATCCATTCTAATTCATTCACACTCATACGATCCATTCTAATTCATTCGCACGAATGTATCCTTTCTAATTCATTCGTACGATCCATTCTAATTCATTCGCACAATCTATTCTAATTCATTCGAACGATCCATTCTAAGTCATTCGTACGATCCATTCTAATTCATTCGTACGATCCATTCTAATTCATTTGCACGATCCATTCTAATTCATTAATACGATCCAATCTAATTCATTCATACGATCCATTCTAATTCATTCGTACGATCCATTAGAATGGATCGTATGAATGAATTAGAATAGATTGTGCGAATTAATTAGAATGGATCGTACGAATGAATTAGAATGGATACATTCATGCGAATGAATTAGAATGGATCGTATGAATGAATTAGAATCGATCGTACGAATGAATTAGAATGGATCATGCGAATGAATTAGAATGGATCGTGCGAATGAATTAGAATGGATCGTACGAATGAAATAGAATGGATTGTACGAATGAATTCGAATGGATACATTCATGCTAATGAATTAGAATGGATCATACAAATGAATTAGAATGGATTCATTCGTGCGAATGAATTAGAATGGATCGTACGAATGAGTAAGAATGGATCGTACGAATGAATTAGAATGGATTGAATTAGAATGAATCGTATGAATGAATTAGAATGGATCGTACGAAGGAATTAAAATGGATCGTACGAAGGAAATAGAATGGATAGTACGAATGAATTAGAATGGATACCTTCGTGCAAATGAATTAGAATGGATCGTACGAATGAGTAAGAATGGATCGTACGAATGAAATAAAATGGATCGTATGAATGAATTAGAATGGATCGTGCGAATGAATTAGAATGGATCGTACGAATGAATTAGAATAGATTGTGCGAATTAATTAGAATGGATCGTACGAATGAATTAGAATGGATCGTACGAATGAATTAGAATGGATCGTATGAATGAATTAGAATGGATCGTGCGAATGAATTAGAATGGATCGTACGAATGAAATAAAATGGATTCTAACGAATGTATCCATTCTAATTCATTCGTACGATCCATTCTAATTCATTTGTACAATCCATTCTAATTCATTCGCACGATCCATTCGCATTCACTCAAACGATCCATTCTAATTCATTCATATGATCCATTCTAATTCATTCGCACGAATGTATCCATTCTAATTCATTCGTAGGATCAATTCTAATTCATTTGTACGAATGTATCCACTCTAATTCATTCATACGATCCATTCTAATTCATTCGCACGAATGTATCCATTCCAATTCATTCGTACGATCCATTCTAATTCATTCACACAATCTATTCTAATTCATTCGTACGATCAATTCTAATTCATTAGCATGATCCATTCTAATTCATTCGTACGATCTATTCTATTTCATTCGTACAATCCATTCTTACTCAATCGTATGATCCATTCTAATCCATTCGCACAATCTATTCTAATTCATTCGTACGATCCATTTTATTTCATTCGTACGATCCATTCTAATTCATACAATCCATTCTATTTCATTCATACGATCCATTTTAATTAATTCGCACGATCCATTCTAATTCATTCATACGATCCATTCTAATTCATTCGTACGATCCATTCTAATTTCTTCGTATGATCTATTCTAATTCCTTCGTACGATCCATTCTAATTCCTTCGTACGATCCATTCAAATTCATTCGCACGAATCTATCCATTCTAATTCATTCGTACGATCCATTCTAATTCATTCGCACGATCGATTCTAATTCATTAATACGATCCAATCTAATTCATTCATACGATCTATCTAATTCATTCGCACGAATATATCCTTTCTAATTCATTCGTACGATCCAAATTCATTTATCCGTACGATCTATTCTATTTCATTCGTACGATCCATTCTGATCGTACGATCCATTCTAATTCAATACATTCTAATTCATTCGTACGATCCATTCTAATTCATTCGTACGATCCATTCTAATTCATTCGTACGATTCATTCTAATTCAATACATTCTAATTCATTCGTATGATCCATTCTATTTCATTCGTACGATCCATTCTTACTCATTCGTACGATCCATTCGTATCCATTCTAATTCATTCGTATGATCTATTCTAATTCATTCGTACGATCCATTCTAATTCCTTCGTACGATCCATGCTAATTCATTCGTACGATCCATTCTAATTCATTCGCACGATCCATTCTAATTCATTCGTACGATCCATTCTATTTCATTCATACAACCCATTCTAATTCATTCATACGATCTATTCTAATTCTTTCGTATGTTTCATTCTAATTCTAATTCATTCGTACGATCCATTCTAATTCCTTCGTACGATCCATTCTTACTCATTCGTACGATCCATTCTAATTCATTCGCACGAATGAATCCATTCAAATTCATTCGTATGATCCATTCTAATTCATTCGCATGAATGTATCCATTCTAATTCATTCGTATGATCCATTCTATCTCATTCGTACGATCCATTCTATCTCATTCGTACAATCCATTCTATTTCATTCGTACGATCCATTCTAATTCATTCGCACGATCCATTCTAATTCATTCGCATGATCCATTCTAATTCATTCGTACGATCGATTCTAATTCATTCATACGATCCATTCTAATTCATTCGCATGAATGTATCCATTCTAATTCATTCGTACGATCCATTCTAATTAATTCGCACAATCTATTCTAATTCATTCATACGATCCATTCTAATGGATCGTACGAATGAATTAGAATGGATCGTATGAATGAATTAGATTGGATCATATTAATGAATTATAATGGATCGTGCAAATGAATTAGAATGGATCGTACGAATGAATTAGAATGGATCGTACGAATGACTTAGAATGGATCGTTCGAATGAATTAGAATAGATTGTGCGAATGAATTAGAATGGATCGTACGAATGAATTAGAAAGGATACATTCGTGCGAATGAATTAGAATGGATCGTATGAGTGTGAATGAATTAGAATGGATTGTGCGAATGAATTAGAATGGATCGTATTAATGAATTAGAATGGATTCGTGCGAATGAAATAGAATGGATTCGCACGAATGCACGATCCATTCTAATTCATTCGCACGATCCATTCTAAATCATTCGTACGATCCATTCTAATTCATTCGTACGATCCATTCTAATTCCTTCATATGATCCATTCTAATTCATTCGTACAGTATGATTCATTCTAATTCATTCGTACGATTCATTCTAATTCAATCCATTCTAATTCATTCGTACGATCCATTCTAATTCATTCGTAGGATCCAATCTAATTCATTCATACGATCCATTCTAATTCATTCGCACGATCCATTCTAATTCATTCGCACGATCCATTCTAATTCATTCATATAATCCATTCTAATTCATTCATGCGATCTAATCTAATTCATTCATACGATCTATTCTAATTCATTCGCACGAATATATCCTTGCTAATTCATTCGTACGATCCATTCTAATTCATTCGCACAATCTATTCTAATTCATTAGTACGATCCATTCTAATTCATTCGTACAATCCATTCTTACTCAATCGTATGATCCATTCTAATCCATTCGCACAATATGAATGAATTAGAATAGATTGTGCGAATGAATTAGAATGGATCGTACGAATGAATTAGAATGGATACATTCGTGCGAATGAATTAGAATGGATCGTATGAATGAATTAGAATTGATCGTACGAATGAATTAGAATGGATCATGCGAATGAATTAGAATGGATCGTGCGACTGAATTAGAATGGATCGTACGAATGAATTAGAATGGATCGTGCGACTGAATTAGAATGGATCGTACGAATGAAATAGAATAGATCATAGAATGGATCGTACGAATGAATTAGAATGGATCGTACGAATGAATTAGAATAGATCATATGAATTAGAATGGATCGTATGAATGTATCCATTCTAATTCATTCGTACGATCTATTCTAAATCCTTCGTATTATCCATTCTAATTCATTCGTACGATCAATTCTAATTCATACGATCCATTCTAATTCATTCGCACAATCTATTCTAATTCATTCGTACGATCCATTCTAAATCATTCGCACGAATGTATCCATTCTAATTCATTCGTACGATCCTTTCTAATTCATTTATACGATCTAATCTAATTCATTCATACAATCCATTCTAATTCATTCATACGATCGTACGAATGAAATAGAATGGATCGTACGAATGAATTAGAATAGATTGTCTGAATGGATTAGAATGGATCGTATGAATGAATTAGAATGGATCGTGCGAATGAATTAGAATGGATCGTGCGAATAAATTAGAATGGATCGTACGAATGAATTAGAATAGATCGTATGAATGAATTAGATTAGATCGTATTAATGAATTAGAATGGATCGTACGAATGAATTATAATAGATCGTACGAATGAATTAGAATGGATACGAATGGATCGTACGAATGAGTAAGAATGGATCGTACGAATGAAATAGAATGGATTGTACGAATGAATTAGAATGGATACATTCGTGCGAATGAATTAGGATGGATCGTATGAATGAATTAGAATAGATTGTGCGAATGAATTAGAATGGATCGTACGAATGAATTAGAATGGATACATTCATGCGAATGAATTAGAATGGATCGAATGAATGAATTAGAATGGATCGTATGAGTGAATTAGAATGGATACGAAGGAATTAGAATGGATCGTACGAAGGAATTAGAATGGAGAATGGATCGTGCGAATGAATTAGAATGGATCGTGCGATAAGAATGGATCGTACGAATGAAATAGAATAGATCGTACGGATAAATGAATTTGGATCGTGCTAATGAATTAGAATGGATCGTACGAATGAATTAGAATGGATCGTACTAATGAATTAGAATAGATTGTGCGAATGAATTAGAATGGATCGTACGAATGAATTAGAAAGGATATATTCGTGCGAATAAATTAGAATAGATCGTATGAATGAATTAGATTGGATCATATTAATGAATTAGAATGGATCGTGCGAATGAATTAGAATGGATCGTACGAATGAATTAGAATGGATAGATTCGTGCGAATGAATTTGAATGGATCGTATGAGTGTGAATGAATTAGAATGGATCGTGCGAATGAATTAGAATGGATCGTATGAATGAATTAGAATGGATCGTGCGAATGAATTAGAATGGATCGTACGAATGAATTAGAATAGATTGTGCGAATAAATTAGAATGGATCGTACGAATGAATTAGAATGGATCGTATGAAAGAATTAGAATGGATCGTATGAATGAATTAGAATGGATCGTGCGAATGAATTAGAATGGATCGTACGAATGAATTAGAATAGATTGTGCGAATGAATTAGAATGGATAGTACGAATGAATTAGAATGGATCGTACGAATGAATTAGAATGGATCCTATGAATGAATTAGAATGGATCGTGCGAATGAATTAGAATGGATCGTACGAATGAAATAGAATGGATTCGCACGAATGTATCCATTCTAATTCATTCGTACGATCCATTCTAATTCATTCGTACAATCCATTCTAATTCATTCGCACGATCCATTCGCATTCACTCAAACGATCCATTCTAATTCATTCATATGATCCATTCTAATTCATTCGCACGAATGTATCCATTCTAATTCATTCGTACGATCCATTCTAATTCATTTGTACGAATGTATCCACTCTAATTCATTCATACGATCCATTCTAATTCATTCGTACGATCCATTCTAATTCATTTGCACGAAGGTATCCATTCTATTTCATTCGTACGATCCATTCTAATTCATTCGTATGATCCATTCTAATTCATTCGTATGATCCATTCTATCTCATTTGTACAATCCATTCTATTTCATTCGTACGATCCATTCTATCTCATTCGTACGATCCATTCTAATTCGTTTGTACGACCCATTCTAATTCATTCGCACGATCCATTCTAATTCATTCGCACAATCTATTCTAATTCATTCGCACGAATGTATCTATTCTAATTCATTCGGTCATGTATGAATGAATTAGAATAGATCGTACGAATGAATTTGAGTTGATACATTCGTGCGAATGAATTAGAATGGATCGTACGAATGAATTAGATTGGATCGTATGAATGAATTATAATGGATCATGCGAATGAATTAGAATAGATCATACGAATGAATTAGAATGGATCGTACGAATGAATTAGAATGGATACATACGAATGAATTAGAAAGGATACATTCGTGCGAATGAATTAGAATGGATCGTATGAGTGTGAATTAATTAGAATGGATCGTGCGAATGAATTAGAATGGATCAGACGAATGAATTAGAATGGATACATTCGTACGAATGAAATAGAATGGATCATACGAATGAATTAGAATGGATCGTATGAATGAATTAGAGTGGATACATTCGTACGAATGAATTAGAATGGATACATTCGTGCGAATGAATTAGAATGGATCATATGAAAGAATTAGAATGGATCGTTTGAGTGAATGCGAATGGATCGTGCGAATGAATTAGAATGGATTGTACGAATGAATTAGAATGGATCGTACGAATGAATTAGAATGGATCGTACGAATGAATTAGAATGGATTGAATTAGAATGAATCGTACGAATGAATTAGAATAAATCATACCGTACGAATGAATTAGAATGGATCATACGAAGGAATTAGAATGGATCATACGAATGAATTAGAATGGATCGTACGAATGAATTAGAATGGATCATACGAAGAAATTAGAATGGATCGTAAGAATGAATTAGAATGGATCGTATGAATGAATTAGAATGGATCGTGCGAATGAATTAAAATGGATCGTATGAATGAAATAGAATGGATCGTATGAATTAGAATGAATCGTACGAATGAAATAGAATGGATCGTACGAATGAATTAGAATAGATTGTGCGAATGGATTAGAATGGATCATACGATTGAGTAAACTCATACGATCCATTCTAATTCATTCATACGATCCATTCTAATTCATTCGCATGAATGTATCCATTCTAATTCATTCGTACGATCCATTCTAATTCATTCGCACAATCTATTCTAATTCATTCATACGATCCATCCTAATTCATTCGAACGAATGTATCCATTCTAATTCATTCGTACAATCCATTCTATTTCATTCGTACGATCCATTCTTACTCATTCGTACGATCCATTCGTATCCATTCTAATTCATTCGTACGATCTATTCTAATTCATTCGTACGATCCATTCTAATTCATTAATACGATCCAATCTAATTCATTCATACGATCCATTCTAATTCATTCGTACGATCCATTCTAATTCATTCGCACGATCCATTCTAATTCAATCCATTCTAATTCATTCGTACGATCCATTCTTACTCATTCGTACGATCCATTCTAATTCATTCGCACGAATGAATCCATTCTAATTCATTCGTATGATCCATTCTAATTCATTCGCATGAATGTATCCATTCTAATTCATTCGTACGATCCATTCTATCTCATTCGTACAATCCATTCTAATTCATTCGTACGATCCATTCTAATTCATTCACACGATCGTACGAATGAATTAGAATGGATCGTACGAATGAATTAGAATGGATTGAATTAGAATGAATCGTACGAATGAATTAGAATGAATCATACCGTACGAATGAATTAGAATGGATCATACGAAGGAATTAGAAGAGATTGTGCGAATGAATTAGAATGGATCGTACGAATGAAATAGAATGGATCGTACGAATGAATTAGAATGGATACATTCGTGCAAAAGAAATAGAATGGATTGTATGAATGAATTAGAATGGATCGTGTGAATGAATTAGAATGGATCATACGAATGAATTAGAATGGATACATTCGTGCGAATGAATTAGAATGGATCGTGCGAATGAATTAGAATGGATCGTACGAATGAATTAGAATGGATCGTATGAATGAATTAGAATGGATCGTGCGAATGAATTAGAATGGATCGTACGAATGAAATAGAATGGATCGTACGAATGAATTAAAATGGATACATTCGTGCAAAAGAAATAGAATGGATTGTATGAATGAATTAGAATGGATCGTGTGAATGAATTAGAATGGATCATACGAATGAATTAGAATGGATACATTCGTGCGAATGAATTAGAATGGATCGTGCGAATGAATTAGAATGGATCGTACGAATGAATTAGAATGGATCGTGCGAATGAATTAGAATGGATCGTGCGAATGAATTAGAATGGATCGTACGAATGAATTAGAATGGATCGTATGAATGAATTAGATTGGATCGTATTAATGAATTAGAATGGATCGTACGAATGAATTAGAATAGATCGTACGAATAAATTAGAATGGATACGAATGGATCGTACGAATGAGTAAGAATGGATCGTACGAATGAAATAGAATGGATTGTACGAATGAATTAGAATGGATACATTCATGCGAATGAATTAGGATGGATCATATAAATGAATTAGAATAGATTGTGCGAATGAATTAGAATGGATCGTACGAATGAATTAGAATGGATACATTCATGCGAATGAATTAGAATGGATCGTATGAATGAATTAGAATGGATCCTATGAGTGAATTAGAATGGATACGAAGGAATTAGAATGGATCGTACGAAGGAATTAGAATGGAGAATGGATCGTGCGAATGAATTAGAATGGATCGTGCGATAAGAATGGATCGTACGAATGAAATAGAATAGATCGTACAGATAAATGAATTTGGATCGTGCTAATGAATTAGAATGGATCGTACGAATGAATTAGAATGGATCGTACTAATGAATTAGAATAGATTGTGCGAATGAATTAGAATGGATCGTACGAATGAATTAGAAAGGATATATTCGTGCGAATGAATTAGAATAGATCATATGAATGAATTAGATTGGATCGTATTAATGAATTAGAATGGATCGTGCGAATGAATTAGAATGGATCGTACGAATGAATTAGAATGGATAGATTCATGCGAATGAATTTGAATGGATCGTACGAAGGAATTAGAATGGATCGTATGAAGGAATTAGAATAGATCATACGAAGAAATTAGAATGGATCGTACGAATGAATTAGAATGGATCGTATGAATGAATTAGAATGGATCGTGCGAATAAATTAAAATAGATCGTATGAATGAAATAGAATGGATCGTATAAATTAGAATGGATCGTACGAATCAAATAAAATGGATCGTACGAATGAATTAGAATAGATTGTGCGAATGGATTAGAATGGATCATACGATTGAGTAAGAATGGATTGTACGAATGAAATAGAATAGATAGTACGAATGAATTAGAATGGATCATGCTAATGAATTAGAATTGATCGTACGAATGAATTAGAATAGATTGTGCGAATGAATTAGAATGGATCGTACGAATGAATTGGAATGGATACATTCATGCGAATGAATTAGAATGGATCGTATGAATGAATTAGAGTGGATACATTCGTACAAATGAATTAGAATAGATCGTACGAATGAATTAGAATGGATACATTCGTGCGAATGAATTAGAATGGATCATATGAATGAATTAGAATTGATCATTTGAGTGAATGCGAATGGATCGTGCGAATGAATTAGAATGGATTGTACTGAATTAGAATGGATCGTACGAATGAATTAGATTGGATACATTCGTGCGAATCCATTCTATTTCATTCGTACGATCCATTCTAATTCATTCGCACGATCCATTCTAATTCATTCGTACGATCCATTCTAATTCATTCGTACGATCCATTCTAATTCTTTCGTACGATCTATTCTAATTCATTCGTACGATCCATTCTAATTCATTCGCACGATCCATTCTAATTCATTCATACGATCCATTCTATTTCATTCGTACGATCCATTCTTACTCATTCGTACAATCCATTCTAATTCATTTGCACGAAGGTATCCATTCTAATTCATTTGTACTATCCATTCTAATTCCTTCGTACGATCCATTCTAATTCCTTCGTACGATCCATTCTAATTCATTCGTACGATCCATTCTAATTCATTCGTACGATCCATTCTAATTCCTTCGTATGATCCATTCTAATTCAATCGTACGGTATGATTCATTCTAATTCATTCGTACGATTCGTTCTAATTCAATCCATTCTAATTCATTCGTACGATCCATTCTAATTCATTCGTACGATTCATTCTAATTCAATCCATTCTAATTCATTCGTACGATCCATTCTTACTCATTCGTACGATCCATTCTAATTCATTCGCACGAATGAATCCATTCTAATTCATTCGTATGATCCATTCTAATTCATTCATATGAATGTATCCATTCTAATTCATTCGTACGATCCATTCTATCTCATTCGTACAATCCATTCTATTTCATTCGTACGATCCATTCTAATTCATTCGCACGATCCATTCTAATTCATTCGCATGATCCATTCTAATTCATTCATACGATCGATTCTAATTCATTCATACGATCCATTCTAATTCATTCGCACGAATGTATCCATTCTAATTCATTCGTACGATCCATTCTAATTCATTCGTACAATCCATTCTAATTCATTCGCACGATCCATTCGCATTCACTCAAATGATCCATTCTAATTCATTCATACAATCCATTCTAATTCTTTTGCACGAATGTATCCATTCTAATTCATTCGTACGATCCATTCTAATTCATTCGTATGATCTATTCTAATTCATTCGCATGATCCATTCTAATTCCTTCGTACGATCCATTTTAATTCATTCGCACGATCCATTCTAATTCATTCATACGATCCATTCTAATTCATTCGTACGATCCATTCTAATTTCATCGTATGATCTATTCTAATTCCTTCGTACGATCCATTCTAATTCATTCATATGATCTATTCTAATTCTTTCGCACGAATGTATCCATTCTAATTCATTCGTACGATCCATTCTAATTCCTTCGTACGATCCATATTCTAATTCATTCGTACGATCCATTCTAATTTATTCGTACAATCCATTCTAATTCATTCGCACGAATGTATCCATTCTAATTCATTCGTACGATCCATTCTACGAATTAGAATGGATCGTATGAATGAATTAGAATGGATCGTGCGAATAAATTAGAATGGATCGTATGAATGAATTAGAATAGATTGTGCGAATGAATTAGAGTGGATCGTACGAATGAATTAGAATGGATACATTCGTGCGAATGAATTTGAATGGATCATATGAATGAATTAGAATGGATCATATGAATGAATTAGAATGGATCGTACGAATGAATTAGAATGGATACATTCATGCGAATGAATTAGAATGGATCATACGAATGAATTAGAATGGATTCATTCGTGCGAATGAATTAGAATGGATCGTACGAATAAGTAAGAATGGATCGTACGAATGAGTAAGAATGGATTGAATTAGAATGAATCGTACGAATGAATTAGAATGGATCGTACGAATGAATTAGAATGGATCGTACGAATGAAATAGAATGGATCGTATGAATGAATTAGAATGGATCGTGCGAATGAATTAGAATGGATCGTACGAATGAATTAGAATAGATTGTGCGAATGAATTAGAGTGGATCGTGCGAATGAATTAGAATGGATCGTACGAATGAATTAGAATAGATTGTGCGAATGAATTAGAATGGATCGTATGAATGAATTAGAATGGATCGTACGAATGAATTAGAATGGATCGTATGAATGAATTAGAATGGATCGTGCGAATGAATTAGAATGGATCGTACGAATGAAATAGAATGGATTCGCACGAATGTATCCATTCTAATTCATTCGTACGATCCATTCTAATTCATTCGTACAATCCATTCTAATTCATTCGCACGATCCATTCGCATTCACTCAAACGATCCATTCTAATTCATTCATATGATCCATTCTAATTCATTCGTACGATCCATTCTAATTCATTCGTACGATCCATTCTAATTCATTCACACAATCTATTCTAATTCATTCGTACGATCCATTCTAATTCATTCGCACGATCCATTCTAATTCATTCATACGATCCATTCTATTTCATTCGTACGATCCATTCTAATTCATTCGCACGATCTATTCTAATTCATTCATACGATCCATTCTAATTCATTCGTATGTATCCATTCTAATTCATTCATACGATCCATTCTAATTCTACGATCCATTCTTACTCATTCGTATTATCCATTTTAATTCATTCACACGAATGTATCAACTCTAATTCATTCGTATGATCCATTCTAATTCATTCGCACGAATGTATCCATTCTAATTCATTCGTACGATCCATTCTAATTCATTCGTACGATCCATTCTAATTCATTCGTACGATCCATTCTAATTCCTTCGTATGATCCATTCTAATTCATTCGCATGAATGTATCCATTCTAATTCATTCGTATGATCCATTCTAATTCATTCGCCCGATCCATTCTAATTCATTCATACGATCCATTCTATTTCATTCATACGATCCATTCTTACTCATTCGTACGATCCATTCTAATTCATTCGTACGATCTATTCTAATTCATTAGCACGATCCAAATTCATTTATCCGTACGATCCATTCTTATCGCACGATCCATTCTAATTCATTCGCACGATCCATTGTCCATTCTAATTCCTTCGAACGATCCATTCTAATTTCTTCGTATCTATTCTAATTCACTCATACGATCGATTCTAATTCATTCATATGATCCATTCTAATTCATTCGCACAATCTATTCTAATTCATTCATACGATTCATTCTAATTTATTCGCACGATCCATTCTAATTCCTTCGTATGATCCATTCTAATTCATTCATATGATCCATTCTAATTCATTCGCATGATCCATTCTAATTCATTCGTATGATCCATTCTAATTCATTCGTATGATCCAATCTAATACATTCGTACGATCCATTTTAATTCATTCGCACGATCCATTCTAAGTCATTCATACGATCCATTCTAATTTATTCGCACGATCCATTCTAATTCATTCGTACGATCCATTCGCATTCACTCAAACGATCCATTGAATTAGAATGAATCGTACGAATGAATTAGAATGGATCGTACGAATGAATTCGAATGGATCGTACGAATGAATTAGAATAGATTGTGCGAATGAATTAGAATAGATTATGCGAATGAATTAGAATGGATCGTACGAATGAATTAGAATGGATAAATTCGTGCAAATAAATTAGAATGGATTGTATGAATGAATTAGATTGGATCGTATAAATGAATTAGAATGGATCGTACGAATGAATTAGAATGGATCATGCGAATGAATTAGAATGGATCGTATGAATGAATTTGAATGGATACATTCGTGCGAATGAATTAGAATGGATCGTACGAATGAATTAGATTGTACGAAGGAATTAGAATTGATCATACGAATGAAATAAAATGGATCATGATCTAATTCATTCATACAATCCTTTCTAATTCATTCGCACAATCTATTCTAATTCATTCGTACGATCCATTCTAATTCATTCGCACGATCTATTCTAATTCATTCGTACGATCCATTCTAATTCATTCGCACGAATGTATCCATTCTAATTCATTCATACAATCTATTCTAATTCATTCGTACGATCCATTCTAATTCATTCGTACAATCCATTCTATTTAATTCGTACGATCCATTCTTACTCATTCGTATGATCCATTCTAATTCATTCGCACGAATGAATTAGAATGGATCGTACGAATGAATTAGAATGGATCGTATGAATGAATTAGAATGGATCGTGCGAATGAATTAGAATGGATCGTACGAATGAATTAGAATGGATACATTCGTGCAAAAGAATTAGAATGGATTGTATGAATGAATTAGAATGGATCGTGCGAATGAATTAGAATGGATCGTGCGAATGAATTAGAATGGATCGTACGAATGAATTAGAATGGATCGTACGAATGAATTAGAATGGATCGTACGAATGAATTAGAAAGGATACATTCGAATTCATTCGTACGATCCATTCTAATTCATTCGTACGATCTATATTCTAATTCATTCGCACGATCCATTCTAATTCATTCATACGATCCATTCTAATTTATTCGCACGATCCATTCTAATTCATTCGTACGATCCATTCTAATTCATTCGCACAATCTATTCTAATTCACTCAAACGATCCATTCTAATTCATTCATATGATCCATTCTAATTCATTCGCACGAATGTATCCATTCTAATTCATTCGTACGATCCATTCTAATTCATTTGTACGAATGTATCCACTCTAATTCATTCATACGATCCATTCTAATTCATTCGCACGAATGTATCAATGGATCGTACGAATGAATTAGAATGGATTGAATTAGAAGGAATCGTACGAATGAATTAGAATGGATCGTGCGAATGAATTAGAATGGATTGTACGAATGAATTAGAATGGATCGTATGAATGAATTAGATTGGATCGTATGAATGAATTAGTATGGATCGTGCGAATGAATTAGAATGGATCATCAGAATGAATTAGAATGGATCGTTTGAATGAATTAGAATGGATCGTACTTATGAATTAGAATGGGTCATACGAATGAAAAAGAATGGATCGTACGAAGGAATTAGAAAGTATCGTACAAACGAATTAGAATGGATCGTATGAATGAAATAGAATAGATCGTACGAATGAATTAGAATGGATCGTATGAATGAATTAGATTGGATCATATGAATGAATTAGAATGGATCGTGCGAATGAATGAGAATGGATCGTACGAATGAATTAGAATGGATCGTATGAATGAATTAGATTGGATCGTACGAATGAATTAGAATGGATTGAATTAGAATGAATCATATGAATGAATTAGAATGAATCATACCGTACGAATGAATTAGAATGGATCATACGAACGAATTAGAATGGATCGTACGAATGAATTAGAATGGATCGTACGAATGAATTAGAATGGATCGTACGAAGGAATTAGAATGGATCGTACGAATGAATTAGAATGGATACGAATGGATCGTACGAATGAGTAAGAATGGATCGTACGAATGAAATAGAATGGATTGTACGAATGAATTAGAATGGATACATTCGTGCGAATGAATTAGGATGGATCGTATGAATGAATTATAATAGATTGTGCGAATGAATTAGAATGGATCGTACGAATGAATTAGAATGGATACATTCATGCGAATGAATTAGAATGGATCATATGAATGAATTAGAATGGATCGTATGAGTGAATTAGAATGGATACGAAGGAATTAGAATGGATCGTACGAAGGAATTAGAATGGAGAATGGATCGTGCGAATGAATTAGAACGGATCGTGCGATAAGAATGGATCGTACGAATGAAATGGAATAGATCGTACGGATAAATGAATTTGGATCGTGCTAATGAATTAGAATGGATCGTACGAATGAATTAGAATGGATCGTAGTAATGAATTAGAATAGATTGTGCGAATGAATTAGAATGGATCGTACGAATGAATTAGAAAGGATATATTCGTGCGAATGAATTAGAATAGATCATATGAATGAATTAGATTGGATCATATTAATGAATTAGATTGGATCGTGCGAATGAATTAGAATGGATCGTACGAATGAATTAGAATGGATAGATTCGTGCGAATGAATATGATCTATTCATACGAATGAGTAAGAATGGATCGTACGAATGAAATAGAATGGATTGTACGAATGAATTAGAATGGATACATTCGTGCGAATGAATTAGGATGGATCGTATGAATAAATTAGAATAGATTGTGCGAATGAATTAGAATGGATCGTACGAATGAATTAGAATGGATACATTCATGCGAATGAATTAGAATGGATCGTATGAATGAATTAGAATGGATCGTATGAGTGAATTAGAATGGATACGAAGGAATTAGAATGGATCGTACGAATGAGTAAGAATGGATCGTGCGAATGAATTAGAATGGATTGTACGAATGAATTAGAATGGATCGTACGAATGAATTAGAATGGATACATTCGTGCGAATGAATTAGAATGGATCGTATGAATAAATTAGAATCGATCGTACGAATGAATTAGAATGGATCGTGCGAATGAATTAGAATGGATTGTACGAATGAAATAGAATGGATTGTACGAATGAGATAGAATGGATCGTATGAATGAATTAGAATCGATCGTACGAATGAATTAGAATGGATCATGCGAATGAATTAGAATGGATCGTGCGAATGAATTAGAATGGATCGTACGAATGAAATAGAATGGATTGTACGAATGAGATATAATGGATCGTACAAATGAATTAGAATGGATACATTCATGCGAATGAATTAGAATGGATCATACGAATGAATTAGAATGGATTCATTCGTGCGAATGAATTAGAATGGATCGTACGAATGAGTAAAAATGGATCGTACGAATGAATTAGAATGGATTGAATTAGAATGAATCGTACGAATGAATTAGAATGGATCGTACGAATGAATTAGAATGGATCGTACGAATGAATTAGAATGGATTGAATTAGAATGAATCGTACGAATGAATTAGAATGAATCATACCGTACGAATGAATTAGAATGGATCATACGAAGGAATTAGAATGGATCGTACGAATGAATTATAATGGATACGAATGGATCGTAGGAATGAGTAAGAATGGATCGTACGAATAAAATAGAATGGATTGTACGAATGAATTAGAATGGATACATTCGTGCGAATGAATTAGGATGGATCGTATGAATGAATTAGAATAGATTGTGCGAATGAATTAGAATGGATCGTACGAATGAATTAGAATGGATACATTCATGCGAATGAATTAGAATGGATCATATGAATGAATTAGAATGGATCGTATGAGTGAATTAGAATGGATACGAAGGAATTAGAATGGATCGTACGAAGGAATTAGAATGGATCGTACGAATGAGTAAGAATGGATCGTGCGAATGAATTAGAATGGATTGTACGAATGAATTAGAATGGATCGTACGAATGAATTAGAATGGATACATTCGTGCGAATGAATTAGAATGGATCGTATGAATGAATTAGAATCGATCGTACGAATGAATTAGAATGGATCATGCGAATGAATTAGAATGGATCGTGCGAATGAATTAGAATGGATCGTACGAATTAAATAGAATGGATTGTACGAATGAGATAGAATGGATCGTACGAATGAATTAGAATGGATACATTCATGCGAATGAATTAGAATGGATCATACGAATAAATTAGAATGGATTCATTCGTGCGAATGAATTAGAATGGATCGTACGAATGAGTAAGAATGGATCGTATGAATGAATTAGAATGGATTGAATTAGAATGAATCGTACGAATGAATTAGAATGGATCGTATGAATGAATTAGAATGGATCGTACGAATGAATTAGAATGGATTGAATTAGAATGAATCGTACGAATGAATTAGAATGAATCATACCGTACGAATGAATTAGAATGGATCATACGAAGGAATTAGAATGGATCGTACGAATGAATTAGAATGGATCGTACGAATGAATTAGAATGGATCGTACGAATGAATTAGAATGGATCGTACGAATGAATTAGAATGGATCATACGAATGAAATAGAATGGATCGTACGAATGAAATAGAATGGATCGTACAAATGAATTAGAATGGATCGTACGAAGGAATTAGAATGGATCGTACGAAGGAATTAGAATGGATAGTACGAATGAATTAGAATGGATACCTTCGTGCAAATGAATTAGGATGGATCGTACGAATGAGTAAGAATGGATCGTACGAATGAAATAGAATGGATCGTATGAATGAATTAGAATGGATCGTGCGAATGAATTAGAATGGATCGTACGAATGAATTAGAATGGATACATTCGTGCGAATGAATTAGAATGGATCGTATGAATGAATTAGAATCGATCGTACGAATGAATTAGAATGGATCATGCGAATGAATTAGAATGGATCGTGCGAATGAATTAGAATGGATCGTACGAATGAAATAGAATGGATTGTACGAATAAGATAGAATGGATCGTACGAATTAAATAGAATGGATACATTCATGCGAATGAATTAGAATGGATCATACGAATGAATTAGAATGGATTCATTCGCACGAATGAATTAGAATAGATTGTGCGAATGAATTAGAATGGATCGTACGAATGAATTAGAATGGATACATTCATGCGAATGAATTAGAATGGATCGTATGAATGAATTAGAATGGATCGTATGAGTGAATTAGAATGGATACGAAGGAATTAGAATGGATCGTACGAAGGAATTAGAATGGATCGTACGAATAAATTAGAATGGATCGTATGAATGAATTAGAATGGATCGTGCGAATGAATTAAAATGGATCGTATGAATGAAATAGAATGGATCGTATGAATTAGAATGGATCGTACGAATGAAATAGAATGAATCGTACGAATGAATTAGAATGGATCATACGAAGGAATTAGAATGGATCATACGAATGAATTAGAATGGATTGTATGAATGAATTAGAATGGATCGTACGAAGGAATTAGAATGGATCGTACGAAGGAATTTGAATGGATAGTACAAATGAATTAGAATAGATACCTTCGTGCAAATGAATTAGAATGGATCGTACGATTGAGTAAGAATGGATCGTACGAATGAAATAGAATGGATCGTATGAAAGAATTAGAATGGATCGTGTGAATGAATTAGAATGGATCGTACGAATGAAATAGAATGGATTCGCACGAATGTATCCATTCTAATTCATTCGTACGATCCATTCTAATTCATTCGTACGATTCATTCTAATTCAATCCATTCTAATTCATTCGTATGATCCATTATAAATCATTCGCATGAATGTATCCATTCTAATTCATTCGTAGGATCCATTCTATCTCATTCGTACAATCCATTCTATTTTATTCGTACGATCCATTCTAATTCATTCGCACGATCCATTCTAATTCATTCGCATGATCCATTCTAATTTATTCGCACGATCCATTCTAATTCATTCATACGATCCATTCTAATTCATTCATATGATCCATTCTAATTCATTCGTACGATCCATTCTAATTCATTCGTACGATCCATTCTAATTCATTCGTACGAATGTATCCATTCTAATTCATTCGTATGATCCATTCTAATTCATTCGTACGGTATGATTCATTCTAATTCATTCGTACGATTCATTCTAATTCAATCTATTCTAATTCATTCGTACGATCCATTCTAATTCATTCGTACGAATGAATTAGAATGGATCGTACGAATGAATTAGAATGGATCGTATGAATGAATTAGAATGGATTGAATTAGAATGAATCGTACGAATGAATTAGAATAAATCATACCGTACGAATGAATTATAATGGATCATACGAAGGAATTAGAATGGATCGTACGAATGAATTAGAATGGATCGTACGAATAAATTAGAATGGATCGTACGAAGGAATTAGAATGGATCCTACGAAGGAATTAGAATGGATAGTACGAATGAATTAGAATGGATAGTACGAATGAATTAGAATGGATACCTTTGTGCAAATGAATTAGAATGGATTGTACGAATGAGTAAGAATGGATCGTACGAATGAATTAGAATGGATCGTGCGAATGAATTAGAATGGATACATTCGTGCGAATGAATTAAAATGGATCGTATGAATGAATTAGATTGGATCGTATGAATGAATTAGAATGGATCGTGCGAATGAATTAGAATGGATCGTACGAATGAATTAGAATGGATCATTTGAATGGATTAGAATGGATCGTACTTATAAATTAGATTGGGTCATACGAATGAAATAGAATGGATCGTACGAATGAATTAGAAAGGATCGTACAAACGAATTAGAATGGATCGTATGAATGAAATAGAATAGATCGTACGAATGAATTAGAATGGATCGTATGAATGAATTAGATTGGATCGTATGAATGAATTAGAATGGATTGTACGAATGAAATAGAATAGATCGTACGAATGAATTAGAATGGATCGTGCGAATGAATTAGAATGGGTCGTACGAATGAATTAGAATGGATCGTACGAATGAATTAGAATGGATACATTCGTGCAAAAGAAGTAGAATGAATTGTATGAATGAATTAGAATGGATCGTACGAATGAATTAGACGTACGATAAATTCTAATTCATTCGTACAATCTATTCTAATTCATTCGTATGATCCATTCTAATTTATTCGTACAATCCATTCTAATTCATTCGCACGAATGTATCCATTCTAATTCATTCGTACGATCCATTCTAATTCATTCATATAATCCATTCTAATTCATTCGTACGATCCATTCTAATTCCTTCGTACGAATGTATCTACTCTAATTCATTCATACGATCCATTCTAATTCATTCGCACGATCCATTCTAATTCATACGTACGATCCATTCTAATTCATTCATATGATCCATTCTAATTCATTCGTACGATTCATTCTAATTCCTTCGCACGATCTATTCTAATTCATTCATACAATCCATTCTATTTCATTCGTACGATCCATTCTAATTCATTCGCAAGATCCATTCTAATTCATTCATACGATCCAATCTAATTCATTCATACGATCCATTCAAATTCATTAATACGATCCAATCTAATTCATTCATACGATCCATTCTAATTTTTTCGTACGATCCATTCTAATTCATACGATCCATTCTAATTCATTCGTACGATCCATTATAATTCATTCGTACGATCCATTCTAATTCATTCGCACGATCCATTCTAATTCATTCATACGATCCAATCTAATTCATTCATACGATCCATTCTAATTCATTCGTACGAATGTATCCATTCTAATTCATTCGGACGATCCATTCTAATTCATTCATACAATCCATTCTAATTCTTTCATATGATCCATTCTAATTCATTCGCACGATCCATTCTTACTCATTCGTACGATCCATTCTAATTCATTCGCACGATTCATTCTAATTCATTAATACGATCCATTCTAATTCATTCGTACGATCCATTCTAATTCATTCGTACGATTCATTCTAATTCATTCGTACGATCCATTCTTACTCATTCGTACGATCCATTCTAATTCATTCGCACGAATGAATCCATTCTAATTCATTCGTATGATCCATTCTAATTCATTCGCAAGAATGTATCCATTCTAATTCATTCGTACGATCCATTCTATCTCATTCGTACAATCCATTCTATTTCATTCATATGATCCATTCTAATTCATTCGCACGAATGTATCCATTCTAATTCATTCGTACGATCTATTCTAATTCATTTGTACGAATGTATCCACTCTAATTCATTCAATGTATCCACTCTAATTCATTCATACGATCCATTCTAATTCCTTCGTACGATCCATTCTATTTCATTCGTATATTCTATTTCATTCATATAATCCATTCTAATTCATTCGCACGATACATTCTAATTCATTCATACGATCCATTCTAATTCATTCGTATGATCCATTCTAATTCATTCGTTCGATCCTTTCTAATTTATTCGCACGATCCATTCTAATTCATTCATACGATCCATTCTTACTCATTCGTTCGATCCATTCTAATTCATTCGCACGATCCATTCTAATTCATTCATACGATCCATTCTTACTCATTCGTACGATCCATTCTAATTCATTCGCACGATCCATTCTAATTCATCCGTACGATCCATTCTATTTCATTCGTACGATCCATTCTTACTCATTCGTACGATCCATTATAATTCATTCGCACGAATGTATCCATTCTAATTCATTCGTACGATCCATTCTAATTCATTCATACGATCCATTCTAATTCTACGATCCATTCTTACTCATTCGTATTATCCATTTTAATTCATTCACACGAATGTATCAACTCTAATTCATTCGTATGATCCATTCTAATTCATTCGCACGAATGTATCCATTCTAATTTATTCGTACGATCCATTCTAATTCATTTGCACGATCCATTCTAATTCATTCATAAAATCCATTCTAATTCTTTTGCACGAATGTATCCATTCTAATTCATTCGTTCGATCCATTCTAATTCATTCGTACGATCCATTCTAATTCATTCGCACGATCCATTCTAATTCATTCATACGATCCATTCTAATTCATTCATACGATCCATTCTAATTCATTCGTACGATCCATTCTAATTCATTCGCACAATCTATTGTAATTCATTCGTATGATCCATTCTAATTCATTCGCACGATCCATTCTAATTCATTCATACGATCCATTCTATTTCATTCGTACGATCCATTCTTACTCATTCGTACGATCCATTCTAATTCATTCGTACGATCCATTCTAATTCATTCGCACGATCCATTCTAATTCGTTAATACGATCCAATCTAATTCATTCATACGATCTATTCTAATTCATTCGCACGAATATATCCTTTCTAATTCATTCGTACGATCCATTCTAATTCATTCGCACAATCTATTCTAATTCATTAGTACGATCCATTCTAATTCATTCGTACGATCTATTCTAATTCGTTAGCATGATCCAAATTCAATTATCCGTACGATCTATTCTATTTCATTCGTACGATCCATTCTTATCGCACGATCCATTCTAATTCATTCGCACGATCCATTCTCCATTCTAATTCCTTCGTACTATCCATTCTAATTCCTTCGTATCCATTCTAATTCACTCATACGATCCATTCTAATTCATTCATACGATCCATTCTAATTCATTCGCATGAATGTATCCATTCTAATTGATTCGTACGATCCATTCTAATTCATTCGCACAATCTATTCTAATTCATTCATACGATCCATCCTAATTCATTCGCACGAATGTATCCATTCTAATTCATTCGTACAATCCATTCTATTTCATTCGTACGATCCATTCTTACTCATTCGTACGATCCATTCGTGTCTATTCTAATTCATTCGTACGATCTATTCTAATTCATTCGTACGATCCATTCTAATTCATTAATACGATCCAATCTAATTCATTCATACGATCCATTCTAATTCATTCGTACGATCTATTCTAATTCATTCGTACGATCCATTCTAATTCATTCGCACGATCCATTCTAATTCATTCGCACGATCCATTCTAATTCATTCATACGATCCATTCTAATTCATTCGTACAATCCATTCTAATTCATTCGCATGATCCATTCTAATTCATTCGCACGAATGTATCCATTTTAATTCATTCGTATGATCCATTCTAATTCATTCACACGATCCATTCTAATTCATTCATACAATCCATTCTATTTCTTTTGCACTAATGTATCCATTCTAATTCATTCGTACGATCCATTCTATTTCATTCGTACGATCCATTCTAATTCATTCGTACAATCCATTCTAACTCATTCGCACGATCTATTCGAATTCATTTGCACGAATGTATCCACTCTAATTCATTCATACGATCCATTCTAATTCCTTCGTACGATCCATTCTATTTCATTCGTATGATCCATTCTATTTCATTCATATAATCCATTCTAATTCATTCGCACGATCCATTCTAATTCATTCATACGATCCATTCTAATTCATTCGTATGATCCATTCTAATTCATTCGTTCGATCCATTCTAATTTATTCGCACGATCCATTCTAATTCATTCATACGATCCATTCTTACTCATTCGTACGATCCATTCTAATTCATTCGCACGATCCATTCTAATTCATCCGTACGATCCATTCTATTTCATTCGTACGATCCATTCTTACTCATTCGTACGATCCATTCTAATTCATTCGCACGAATGTATCCATTCTAATTCATTCGTACGATCCATTCTAATTCCTTCGTACAAACCATTCTAATTCCTGCGTACGATCCATTCTAATTCCTTTGTACGAATGAGTAAGAATGGATCGTACGAATGAGTAAGAATGGATCGTACGAATGAAATAGAATGGATTGTACGAATGAATTAGAATGGATACATTCGTGCGAATGAATTAGGATGGATCGTATGAATGAATTAGAATAGATTGTACGAATGAATTAGAATGGATCGTACGAATGAATTAGAATGGATACATTCATGCGAATGAATTAGAATGGATCGTATGAATGAATTAGAATGGATCGTACGAATGAATTAGAATGGATACATTCGTGCGAATGATTTAGAATGGATCATACGAATGAATTAGAATAGATTGTCCGAATGAATTAGAATCGATCGTATGAATTAGAATTGATCGTACGAATGAATTAGAATGGATCATACGAAGGATTTAGAATGGATCATACGAATGAATTAGAATGGATCGTACGAATGAATTAGAATGGATACATTCGTGCGAATGAATTAGAATGGATCATATGAAGGAATTAGAATGGATCGTATGAATGAATTAGAATGGATCGTGCGAATGAATTAGAATAGATCATATGAAGGAATTAGAATGGATCGTACGAATGAATTAGAATGGATCGTACGAATGAATTAGAATGGATCGTACGAATGAATTAGAATGGATACATTCGTGCGAATGAATTAGAATGGATCATACGAATGAATTAGAGTTGATACATTCGTGTGAATGAATTAAAATGGATAATACAAATGAGTAAGAATGGATCGTAGAATTAGAATGGATCGTATGAATGAATTAGAATGGATACATACGAATGAATTAGAATGGATCGTATGAATGAATTAGAATGGATCGTGCGAATGAATTAGAATGGATCGTACGAATGAATTAGAATGGATCGTATGAATAAATTAGAATGGATCGTAGTAATGAATTAGAATGGATCCATTCTAATTCATTCATACGACCCATTCTAATTCATTCGCACGATCCATTCTAATTCATTCGTACGATCTATTCTATTTAATTCGTACAATCCATTCTAATTCATTCATACGATCCAATCTAATTCATTCATACGATCCATTCTAATTCATTCGTACGATCTATTCTATTTCATTCATATGATCCATTCTAATTTGTTTGTACGATCCTTTCTAATTCCTTCGTACGATCCATTCTATTTCATTCGTATGACCCATTCTAATTCATAAGTACGATCCATTCTAATTCATTCAAACGATCCATTCTAATTCATTTGTACGATCCATTCTAATTCATTCGCACAATCCATTCTAATTCTTTCATACGATCCAATCTAATTCATTCATACGATCCATTCTAATTCATTCGCACGAATGTATCCATTCTAATTCATTCGCACGATCCATTCTAATTCATTCATAAGATCCATTCTATTTCATTCGTACGATCCATTCTTACTCATTCGTACGATCCATTCTAATTCATTCGTACGATCCATTCTAATTCCTTCGTATGATCCATTCTAATTCATTCGTACGGTATGATTCATTCTAATTCATTCGTACGATTCATTCTAATTCAATCCATTATAATTCATTTGTACTATCCATTCTAATTCATTCGTACGATCCATTCTAATTCATTCGTACGATTCATTCTAATTCAATCCATTCTAATTCATTCGTACGATCCATTCTTACTCATTCGTACGATCCATTCTAATTCATTCGCACAAATGAATCCATTCTAATTTATTCGTATGATCCATTCTAATTCATTCGCATGAATGTATCCATTCTAATTCATTCGTACGATCCATTCTATCTCATTCGTACAATCCATTCTATTTCATTCGTACGATCCATTCTAATTCATTCGCACGATCCATTCTAATTCATACGCATGATCCATTCTAATTCATTCGTACGATCGATTCTAATTCATTGATACGATCCATTCTAATTCATTCGCACGAATGTATCCATTCTAATTCATTCGTACGATCCATTCTAATTCATTCGTACGATCCATTCAATTTCATTCATACGATCCATTCTAATTCATTCGTACGATCCATTCTAATTCATTCATATGATTCATTCTAATTCAATCAATTCTAATTCATTCGTACGATCCATTCTTACTCATTCGTACGATACATTCTAATTCATTTGCACGAATGAATCCATTCTAATTCATTCGTATGATCCATTCTAATTCATTCGCATGAATGTATCCATTCTAATTCATTCGTACGATCCATTCTATCTCATTCGTACAATCCATTCTATTTCATTCGTACGATCCATTCTAATTCATTCGCACGATCCATTCTAATTCATTCGCATGATCCATTCTAATTCATTCGTACGATCGATTCTAATTCATTCATACGATCCATTCTAATTCATTCGCACGAATGTATCCATTCTAATTCATTCGTACGATCCATTCTAATTCATTCGCACTACCTATTCTAATTCATTCATACGATCCATTCTAATTTTTCGCACGATCCATTCTAATTCATTCATACGATCCATTCTAATTCATTCATATGATCCATTCTAATTCATTCGCACGATCCATTCTTACTCATTCGTACGATCCATTCTAATTCATTCGCACGATCCATTCTAATTCATTAATACGATCCACTCTAATTCATTCGCACGATCCATTCTAATTCATTCACACTCATACGATCCATTCTAATTCATTCGCACGAATGTATCCTTTCTAATTCATTCGTACGATTCATTCTAATTCAATCCATTCTAATTCATTAGAATGGATCGTATGAATGAAATAGAATGGATCGTACGAATGAATTAGAATGGATCGTACGAATGAATTAGATTGGATCGTACGAATGAATTAGAATGGATCGTGCGAATGAATTAGAATGGATCGTACGAATGAATTGGAATGGATACATTTGTGCGAATGAATTAGAATTAATCGTACGAATGAATTGGAATGGATACATTCGTGCGAATGAATTAGAATGGATCGTATGAATGAATTAGAGTGGATACATTCGTACAAATGAATTAGAATGGATCGTACGACTGAATTAGAATGGATACATTCGTGCGAATGAATTAGAATAGATCAGATGAATGAATTAGAATGGATCGTTTGAGTGAATGTGAATGGATCGTGCGAATGAATTAGTATGGATTGTACGAATGAATTAGAATGGATCGTACGAATGAATTAGAATGGATTGAATTAGAATGAATTAGAATGAATTAGAATGGATACATTCGTGCGAAAGAATTAGAATGGATCGTATGAATGAATTAGATTGGATCGTATAAATGAATTAGAATGGATCGTACGAATGAATTAGAATGGATCGTGCTAATGAATTAGAATGGATCGTGCGAATGAATTAGAATGGATCGTGCGAATGAATTAGAATGGATCGTACGAATGAATTAGAATGGATCGTACGAAGGAATTAGAATGGATCATACGAAGGAATTAGAATGGATAGTACGAATGAATTAGAATGGATACCTTCGTGCAAATGAATTAGAATGGATCGTACGAATGAGTAAGAATGGATCGTATGAATGAAATAGAATGGATCGTATGAATGAATTAGAATGGATAGTACGAATGAATTAGAATGGATCGTACGAATGAGTAAGAATGGATCGTGCGAATGAATTAGAATGGATCATATGAATGAATTAGAATGGATCGTATGAATGAATTAGAATGGATCGTGCGAATAAATTAGAATGGATCGTATGAATGAATTAGAATAGATTGTGCGAATGAATTAGAAAGGATCGTATGAAGGAATTAGATTGGATCGTATGAATGAATTAGAATGGATCGTACGAATGAGTAAGAATGGATCGTACGAATGAATTAGAATGGATCGTACGAATGAATTAGAATGGATACATTCGTGCGAATGAATTAGAATGGATCGTATGAATGAATTAGAATCGATCGTACGAATGAATTAGAATGGATCATGCGAATGAATTAGAATGGATCGTGCGAATGAATTAGAATGGATCGTACGAATGAAATAGAATGGATTGTACGAATGAGATAGAATGGATCGTACGAATGAATTAGAATGGATCATACGAATGAATTAGAATGGATTCATTCGTGCGAATGAATTAGAATGGATCATACGAATGAGTAAGATCCATTCGTACGATCCATTCTATGATCCATTCTATGATCCATTCTAATTCATTCATACGATCCATTCTAATTCATTCTTACGCTCCATTCTAATTTCTTCGTATGATCCATTCTAATTCATTCGTACGATCCATTCTAATTCATTCGTATGATCCATTCTAATTCCTTCGTATGATCCATTCTAATTCATTCGTACGGTATGATTTATTCTAATTCATTCGTACGATTCATTCTAATTCAATCCATTCTAATTCATTCGTACGATCCATTCTAATTCATTCGTACGATCCATTCTAATTCATTCGTACAATCCATTCTAATTCATTCGCACGATCCATTCGCATTCACTCAAACGATCCATTCCAATTCTTTCATATGATCCATTCTAATTCATTCGCACGAATGTATCCATTCTAATTCATTCGTACGAATGTATCCACTCTAATTCATTCATACGATCCATTCTAATTCATTCGTATGATCCATTCTATTTCATTCGTACGAATGTATCCATTCTAATTCATTCGTCTGATCCATTCTAATTCATTTGCACGATCCATTCTAATTAATTCACACTCATACGATCCATTCTAATTCATTCGCACGAATGTATCCTTTCTAATTCATTCGTATGTATCCATTCTAATTCATTCGTACGATCCATTCTAATTCATTCGTATGATCTATTCAAATTCATTCGTATGATCCATTATAATTCATTCATACGATCCAATCTAATTCATTCGTACGATCCATTCTAATTCATTCGCACGAATGTATCAACTCAAATTCATTCGTACGATCTATTCTAATTCATTCATACATGTACGAATGAATTAGAATAGATACATTCGTGCGAATGAATTAGAATAGATTGTGCGAATGAATTAGAATGGATCGTGCGAATGAATTAGAATGGGTCGTACAAACGAATTAGAATGGATCGTACGAATGAGATAGAATGGATCGTACGAATGAAATAGAATGGATTGTACGAATGAGATAGAATGGATCATACGAATGATTTAGAATGGATCATACGAATGAATTAGAATGGATCGTACGAATGAAATAGAATGGATACCTTCGTGCAAATGAATTAGAATGGATCGTACGAATGAATTAGAATGGATCGTATGAATGAATTAGGGTGGATACATTCGTACAAATGAATTAGAATGGATCGTACGAATGAATAAGAATGGATACATTCATGCGAATGAATTAGAATGGATCATATGAATGAATTAGAATGGATCGTTTGAGTGAATGCGAATGGATCGTGCGAATGAATTAGAATGGATTGTACGAATGAATTAGAATGGATCGTACGAATGAATTAGAATGGATACATTCGTGCGAATCCATTCTATTTCATTCGTACGATCCATTCTAATTCATTCGCACGATCCATTCTAATTCATTCATAGGATCCATTCTAATTCATTCGTACGATCCATTCTAATTCATTCGTACTATCCATTCTAATTCATTCGCACAATCTATTCTAATTCATTCGTACGATCCATTTTAATTCATTCGCACGATCCATTCTATTTCATTCGTACGATCCATTCTAATTCATTCGCACGATCCATTCTAATTCATTCATATGATCCATTCTAATTCATTCGTACGATCCATTCTAATTCATTCGCACGATCCATTCTAATTAATTCGCACGAATGTATCCATTCTAATTCATTCGTATAATCCATTCTAATTCATTCACACGATCCATTCTAATTCATTCATACAATCCATTCTATTTCTTTTGCACGAATGTATCCATTCTAATTCATTCGTACGATCCATTCTATTTCATTCGTACGATCCATTCTAATTCATTCGCACAATCTCTTCTAATTCCTTCGTATGATCCATTCTAATTCATTCGTACGGTATGATTCATTCTAATTCATTCGTACGATTCATTCTAATTCAATCCATTCTAATTCATTCGTACGATCCATTCTAATTCATTCGTACGATCGTGTGAATGAATTAGAATGGATCGTACGAATGAATTAGAATGGATTGTACGAATGAGATAGAATGGATCGTACGAATGAATTAGAATGGATACATTCGTGCGAATGAATTAGAATGGATCATATGAATGAATTAGAATGGATCGTTTGAGTGAATGCGAATGGATCGTGCGAATGAATTAGAATGGATTGTACGAATGAATTAGAATGGATCGTACGAATGAATTAGAATGGATACATTCGTGCGAATCCATTCTATTTCATTCGTACGATCCATTCTAATTCATTCGCACGAAACATTCTAATTCATTCATAGGATCCATTCTAATTCATTCGTACGATCCATTCTAATTCATTCGTACTATCCATTCTAATTCATTCGCATAATCTATTCTAATTCATTCGTACGATCCATTTTAATTCATTCGCACGATCCATTCTAATTCATTCATACGATCCATTCTAATTCTTTCATACGATCCATTCTAATTCATTCGTACGATCCATTCTAATTTATTCGCACAATCTATTCTAATTCATTCGTACGATCCATTCTAATTCATTCGCACGATCCATTCTAATTCATTCATACGATCCATTCTAATTCATTCGCACGATCCATTCTAATTCATTCACACTCATACGATCCATTCAAATTCATTCGCACGAATCTATCCATTCTAATTCATTCGTACGATCCATTCTAATTCATTCGCACGATCCATTCTAATTCATTAATACGATCCAATCTAATTCATTCATACGATCTATTCTAATTTATTCGCACGAATATATCCTTTCTAATTCATTAATGCGATCCATTCTAATTCATTCGCACAATCTATTCTAATTCATTAGTACGATCCATTCTAATTCATTCGTACGATCCATTCTAATTCATTAGCACGATCCAAATTCATTTATCCGTACGATCTATTCTATTTCATTCGTACGATCCATTCTTATCGCACGATCCATTCTAATTCATTCGCACGATCCATTCTCCATTCTAATTCCTTCGTACGATCCATTCTAATTCCTTCGTATCCATTCTAATTCACTCATACGATCCATTCTAATTCATTCATTCGATCCATTCTAATTCATTCGCATGAATGTATCCATTCTAATTCATTCGTACGATCCATTCTAATTCATTCGCACAATCTATTCTAATTCATTCATACGATCCATCCTAATTCATTCGCACGAATGTATCCATTCTAATTCATTCGTACAATCCATTCTATTTCATTCGTACGATCCATTCTTACTCATTCGTACGATCCATTCGTATCCATTCTAATTCATTCGTACGATCTATTATAATTCATTCGTACGATCCATTCTAATTCATTAATACGATCTAATCTAATTCATTCATACGATCTATTCTAATTCATTCGTACGATCCATTCTAATTTATTCGCACGATCCATTCTAATTCATTCGCACGATCCATTCTAATTCATTCATACGATCCATTCTAATCCATTCACACAATCTATTCTAATTCATTCGTACGATCCATTCTATTTCATTCGTACGATCGTATGAATGAATTAGAATGGATTGTATGAATGAATTAGATTAGATCGTATAAATGAATTAGAATGGATCGTACGAATGAATTAGAATGGATACATTCGTGCGAATGATTTAGAATGGATCGTACGAATGAATTAGAATAGATTGTGCGAATGAATTAGAATGGATCGTATGAATTAGAATTGATCGTACGAATGAATTAGAATGGATCATACGAAGGATTTAGAATAGATCGTACGAATGAATTAGAATGGATCGTACGAATGAATTAGAATGGATACATTCGTGCGAATGAATTAGAATAGATCATACGAAGGAATTAGAATGGATCGTACGAATGAATTAAAATGGATCGTACGAATGAATTAGAATGGATAAATTCGTGCAAATGAATTAGAATGGATCATACGAAGGAATTAGAATGGATCGCACGAATGAATTAGAATGGATCATACGAATGAATTAGAATGGATAGTACTAATGAATTAGAATGGATACATTCGTGCGAATGAATTAGAATGGATCATATGAATGAATTAGAATGGATCGTTTGAGTGAATGCGAATGGATCGTGCGAATGAATTAGAATGGATTGTACGAATGAATTAGAATGGATCGTACGAATGAATTAGAATGGATACATTCGTGCGAATCCATTCTATTTCATTCGTACGATCCATTCTAATTCATTCGCACGATCCATTCTAATTCATTCATACGATCCATTCTAATTCATTCGTACGATCCATTCTAATTCATTCGTACGATCCATTCTAATTCATTCGCACAATCTATTCTAATTCATTCGTACGATCCATTCTAATTCATTCGCACGATCCATTCTAATTCATTCATACGATCCATTCTATTTCATTCGTACGATCCATTCTTACTCATTCGTACGATCCATTCTAATTCATTTGCACGAAGGTATCTATTCTAATTCATTCGTACTATCCATTCTAATTCCTTCGTACGATCCATTCTAATTCCTTCGTACGATCCATTCTAATTCATTCGTACGATCCATTCTAATTCATTCGTACGATCCATTCTAATTCCTTCGTATGATCCATTCTAATTCATTCGTACGGTATGATTCATTCTAATTCATTCGTACGATTCATTCTAATTCAATCCATTCTAATTCATTCGTACGATCCATTCTAATTCATTCGTACGATTCATTCTAATTCAATCCATTCTAATTCATTCGTACGATCCATTCTTACTCATTCGTACGATCCATTCTAATTCATTCGCACGAATGAATCCATTCTAATTCATTCGTATGATCCATTCTAAGTCATTCGCATGAATGTATCCATTCTAATTCATTCGTACGATCCATTCTATCTCATTCGTACAATCCATTCTATTTCATTCGTACGATCCATTCTAATTCATTCGCACGATCCATTCTAATTTATTCGCATGATCCATTCTATCTCATTCGTACAATCCATTCTAATTCATTCATACGATCCATTCTATTTCATTCGTACGATCCATTCTTACTCATTCGTACGATCCATCCTAATTCATTTGCACGAAGGTATCCATTCTAATTCATTCGTACGAATGAAATAGAATGGATCGTACGAATGAATTAGAATGGATACATTCGTGCGAATCCATTCTATTTCATTCGTACGATCTATTCTAATTCATTCGCACGATCCATTCTAATTCATTCGTACGATCCATTCTAATTCATTCGTACGATCCATTCTAATTCATTCGTACGATCCATTCTAATTCATTCGCACAATCTATTCTAATTCATTCGTACGATCCATTCTAATTCATTCGCACGATCCATTCTAATTCATTCATACGATCCATTCTATTTCATTCGTACGATCCATTCTTACTCATTCGTACGATCCATTCTAGTTCATTTGCACGAAGGTATCCATTCTAATTCATTCGTACTATCCATTCTAATTCCTTCATACGATCCATTCTAATTCCTTCATACGATCCATTCTAATTCATTCATACGATTAAGTAAGAATGGATTGTACGAATGAAAAAGAATAGATCGTACGAATGAATTAGAATGGATTATGCTAATGAATTAGAATTGATCGTACGAATGAATTAGAATAGATTGTGCGAATGAATTAGAATGGATCGTACGAATGAATTGGAATGGATACATTCGTGCGAATGAATTAGAATGGATCGTATGAATGAATTAGAGTAGATACATTCATACAAATGAATTAGAATGGATCGTATGAATGAATTAGAATGGATACATTCGTGCGAATGAATTAGAATGGATCATATGAATGAATTAGAATGGATCGTTTGAGTGAATGCGAATGGATCGTGCGAATGAATTAGAATGGATTGTACGAATGAATTAGAATGGATCGTACGAATGAATTAGAATGGATACATTCGTGCGAATCCATTCTATTTCATTCGTACGATCCATTCTAATTCATTCGCACGATCCATTCTAATTCATTCATACGATCCATTCTAATTAATTCATACGATCCATTCTAATTCATTCGTATGATCCATTCTAATTCATTCGCACAATCTATTCTAATTCATTCGTACGGTCCATTCTAATTCATTCGCACGATCCATTCTAATTCATTCATACGATCCATTCTATTTCATTCGTACGATCCATTCTTACTCATTCGTACGATCCATTCTAATTCATTTGCACGAAGGTATCCATTCTAATTCATTCGTACTATCCATTCTAATTCCTTCGTACGATCCATTCTAATTCCTTCGTACGATCCATTCTAATTCATTCGCACGATCTATTCTAATTCATTCGCACGAATGTATCCATTCTAATTCATTCATATTATCCATTCTAATTCATTCGTACGATCCATTCTAATTCATTCGCACAATCCATTCTAATTCATTCGCACGATCCATTCTAATTCATTCGTACGATCTATTCTATTTCATTCGTACAATCCATTCTAATTCATTCATACGATCCATTCTAATTCATTCATACGATCCATTCTAATTCATTCGTATGAATGATCGTGCTAATGAATTAGAATAGATCGTGCGAATGACTTAGAATGGATCGTACGAATGAATTAGAATGGATCGTACGAATGAAATAGAATGGATTGTACGAATGAGATAGAATGGATCGTACGAATGAATTAGAATGGATACATTCATGCGAATGAATTAGAATGGATCATACGAATGAATTAGAATGGATTCAGCGAATGAATTAGAATGGATCGTACGAATGAGTAAGAATGGATCGTACGAATGAATTAGAATGGATTGAATTAGAATGAATCATACGAATGAATTAGAATAGATCGTACGAATGAATTAGAATGGATCGTACGAATGAATTAGAATGGATTGAATTAGAATGAATCATACGAATGAATTAGAATGAATCATACCGTATGAATGAATTAGAATGGATCATACGAAGGAATTAGAATGGATCGTACGAATGAATTAGAATGGATCGTACGAATGAATTAGAATGGATCGTACGAAGGAATTAGAATGGATCGTACGAAGGATTTAGAATGGATAGTACGAATGAATTAGAATGGATACCTTCGTGCAAATGAATTAGAATGGATCGTACGAATGAATTAGAATAGATTGTGCGAATAAATTAGAATGGATCGTACGAATGAATTAGAATGGATCGTACGAATGAATTAGAATGGATCGTACGAATGAATTAGAATGGATCGTGCGAATGAATTAGAATGGATCGTACGAATGAAATAGAATGGATTCGCACGAATGTATCCATTCTAATTCATTCGTACGATTCATTCTAATTCATTCGTACAATCCATTCTAATTCATTCGCACGATCCATTCGCATTCACTCAAATGATCCATTCTAATTCATTCATATGATCCAATCTAATTCATTCGCACGAATATATCCATTCTAATTCATTCGTACGATCCATTCTAATTCATTTGTACGAATGTATCCACTCTAATTCATTCATATGATCCATTCTAATTCATTCGCACGAATGTATCCATTCCAATTCATTCGTACGATCCATTCTAATTCATTCGCACAATCTATTCTAATTCATTCGTACGATCAATTCTAATTCATTAGCATGATCCATTCTAATTCATTCGTACGATCTATTCTATTTCATTCGTACGATCCATTCTTACTCAATCGTACGATCCATTCTAATTCATACGATCCATTCTAATTCATTCGCACGAATGTATCCATTCCAATTCATTCGTACGATCCATTCTAATTCATTCGCACAATCTATTCTAATTCATTCGTACGATCAATTCTAATTCATTAGCATGATCCATTCTAATTCATTCGTACGATCTATTCTATTTCATTCGTACAATCCATTCTTACTCAATCGTATGATCCATTCTAATCCATTCGCACAATCTATTCTAATTCATTCGTACGATCCATTCTATTTCATTCGTACGATCCATTCTAATTCATACGATCCATTCTATTTCATTCATACGATCCATTTTAATTCATTCGCACGATCCATTCTAATTCATTCATACGATCCATTCTAATTCATTCGTACGATCCATTCTAATTTCTTCGTATGATCTATTCTAATTCCTTTGTACGATCCATTCTAATTCCTTCGTACGATCCATTCAAATTCATTCGCACGAATCTATCCATTCTAATTCATTCGTACGATCCATTCTAATTCATTCGCACGATCCATTCTAATTCATTCATATGATCCATTCTAATTCATTCGTACGATCCATTCTAATTCATTCATACGATCCATTCTAATTCATTCGCACAATCTATTCTAATTCATTCGTATGATCCATTCTAATTCATTCGCACGATCCATTCTAATTCATTCGCACGATCCATTCTATTTCATTCGTACGATCCATTCTTACTCATTCGTACGATCCATTCTAATTCATTTGCACGAAGGTATCCATTCTAATTCATTCGTACTATCCATTCTAATTCCTTCGTACGATCCATTCTAATTCCTTCGTACGATCCATTCTAATTCATTCGTACGATCCATTCTAATTCATTCGTACGATCCATTCTAATTCCATCGTATGATCCATTCTAATTCATTCGTACGGTATGATTCATTCTAATTCATTTGTACGATTCATTCTAATTCAATCCATTCTAATTCATTTGCACGAAGGTATCCATTCTAATTCCTTCGTACGATCCATTCTATTTCATTCGTACAATCCATTCTAATTCATTCGCACGATCCATTCGCATTCACTCAAACGACCCATTCTAATTCATAAGTACGATCCATTCTAATTCATTCAAACGATCCATTCTAATTCATTCGTACGATCTATTCTAATTCATTCGCACGATCCATTCTAATTCATTCGTACGATCCATTCTAATTCATTCGTACAATCCATTCTAATTCATTCGCACGATCCATTCGCATTCACTCAAACGACCCATTCTAATTCATAAGTACGATCCATTCTAATTCATTCAAACGATCCATTCTAATTCATTCGTACGATCCATTCTAATTCATTCGCACGATCCATTCTAATTCATTCATACGATCCAATCTAATTCATTCGTACAATCCATTCTAATTCATTCGCACGATCCATTCTAATTCAATCCATTCTAATTCAATCCATTCTAATTCATTCGTACGATCCATTCTAATTCATTCTAATTTATTCGTATGTGGGTGGATCATGTTTTTTCGTGCTAATGAATTAGAATGGATCGTGCGAATGAATTAGAATGGATCATATGAATGAAATAGAATGGATCGTATGAATGAATTAGAATGGATCGTGCGAATGAATTAGAATGGATCGTACGAATGAATTAGAATAGATTGTGCGAATGAATTAGAATGGATCGTACGAATGAATTAGAATGGATCGTACGAATGAATTAGAATGGATCGTATGAATGAATTAGAATGGATCATGCGAATGAATTAGAATGGATCGTACGAATGAAATAGAATGGATTCGCACGAATGTATCCATTCTAATTCATTCGTACGATCCATTCTAATTCATTCGTACAATCCATTCTAATTCGTTCGGACGATCCATTCGCATTCACTCAAACGATCCATTCTAATTCATTCATATGATCCATTCTAATTCATTCGCACGAATGTATCCATTCTAATTCATTCGTACGATCCATTCTAATTCATTTGTACGAATGTATCCACTCTAATTCATTCATACGATCCATTCTAATTCATTCGCACGAATGTATCCATTCCAATTCATTCGTACGATCCATTCTAATTCATTCGTACGATCCATTCTAATTCATTCGCACAATCTATTCTAATTCATTCGTACGATCCATTCTAATTCATTCGCACGATCCATTCTAATTCATTCATACGATCCATTCTATTTCATTCGTACGATCCATTCTTACTCATTCGTACAATCCATTCTAATTCATTTGCACGAAGGTATCCATTCTAATTCATTCGTACTATCCATTCTAATTCCTTCGTACGATCCATTCTAATTCCTTCGTACGATCCATTCTAATTCATTCGTACGAAATGGATACGAAGGAATTAGAATGGATCGTACGAAGGAATTAGAATGGAGAATGGATCGTACGATAAGAATGGATCGTACGAATGAAATAGAATAGATCGTACGGATAAATGAATTTGGATCGTGCTAATGAATTAGAATGGATCGTACGAATGAATTAGAATGGATCGTACTAATGAATTAGAAATGATTGTGCGAATGAATTAGAATGGATCGTACGAATGAATTAGAAAGGATATATTCGTGCGAATGAATTAGAATAGATCGTATGAATGAATTAGGTTGGATCGTATTAATGAATTAGAATGGATCATGCGAATGAATTAGAATGGATCGTACGAATGAATTAGAATGGATAGATTTGTGCGAATGAATTTGAATGGATCGTACGAAGGAATTAGAATGGATCGTACGAAGGAATTAGAATAGATCATACGAAGAAATTAGAATGGATCGTACGAATGAATTAGAATGGATCGTATGAATGAATTAGAATGGATCGTGCGAATGAATTAAAATGGATCGTATGAATGAAATAGAATGGAACGTTTGAATTAGAATGGATCGTACGAATGAAATAGAATGGATCGTACGAATGAATTAGAATGGATCGTGCGAATGAATTAAAATGGATCGTATGAATAAAATAGAATGGATCGTATGAATTAGAATGGATCGTACGAATGAAATAGAATAGATCGTACGAATGAATTAGAATAGATTGTGCGAATGGATTAGAAGGGATCATACGATTAAGTAAGAATGGATTGTACGAATGAAATAGAATAGATCGTACGAATGAATTAGAATGGATCATGCTAATGAATTAGAATTGATCGTACGAATGAATTAGAATAGATTGTGCGAATGAATTAGAATGGATCGTATGAATGAATTGGAATGGATACATTCGTGCGAATGAATTAGAATGGATCGTATGAATGAATTAGAGTGGATACATTCGTACAAATGAATTAGAATGGATCGTACGAATGAATTAGAATGGATACATTCGTGCGAATGAATTAGAATGGATCATATGAATGAATTAGAATGGATCGTTTGAGTGAATGCGAATGGATCGTGCGAATGAATTAGAATGGATTGTACGAATGAATTAGAATGGATTGAACGAATTAATTAGAATGGATACATTCGTGCAAAAGAATTAGAATGGATTGTATGAATGAATTAGAATGGATCGTGCGAATGAATTAGAATGGATCGTACGAATGAATTAGAATGGATACATTCGTGCGAAAGAATTAGAATAGATCGTATGAATGAATTAGAATGGATCGTATAAATGAAATAGAATTGATCGTACGAATGAATTAGAATGGATCGTGCGAATGAATTAGAATGGATCGTACGAATGAATTAGAATGGATCGTACGAAGGAATTAGAATGGATCGTACGAATGAATTAGAAAGGATACATTCGAATTCATTCGTACGATCCATTCTAATTCCTTCGTACGATCCATATTCTAATTCATTCGTACGATCCATTCTAATTCATTCGCACGATCCATTCTAATTCATTCATACAATCCATTCTAATTCATTCGTACGATCCATTCTAATTCATTCGTACGATCCATTCTAATTCATTCTCACAATCTATTCTAATTCATTCGTACGATCCATTCTAATTTATTCGCACGATCCATTCTAATTCATTCATACGATCCATTCTATTTCATTCGTACGATCCATTCTTACTCATTCGTACGATCCATTCTAATTCATTTGCACGAAGGTATCCATTCTAATTCATTCGTACTATCCATTCTAATTCCTTCGTACGATCCATTCTAATTCCTTCGTACGATCCATTCTAATTCATTCGTACGATCCATTCTAATTCATTCGTACGATCCATTCTAATTCCATCGTATGATCCATTCTAATTCATTCGTACGGTATGATTCATTCTAATTCATTCGTACGATTCATTCTAATTCAATCCATTCTAATTCATTCATACGATCCATTCTAATTCATTCGTACGATCCATTCTAATTCATTCGTATGATTCATTCTAATTCAATCCATTCTAATTCATTCGTACGATCAATTCTTACTCATTCGTACGATCCATTCTAATTCATTCGCACGAATGAATCCATTCTAATTCATTCGCACGATCCATTCTAATTCATTCGCACGATCCATTCTAATTCATTCGCATGATCCATTCTAATTCATTCGTACGATCGATTCTAATTCATTCGTACGATCCATTCTAATTCATTCGCACGATCCATTCTAATTCATTCATACAATCCATTCTAATTCATTCGCACGATCCATTCTAATTCATTAATACGATCCAATCTAATTCATTCATACGATCTATTGTAATTCATTCGCACGAATATATTCTTTCTAATTCATTCGTACGATCCATTCTAATTCATTCGCACAATCTATTCTAATTCATTAGTACGATCCATTCTAATTCATTCGTACGATCCATTCTAATTAATTAGCACGATCAAAATTCATTTATTCGTACGATCTATTCTATTTCATTCGTACGATCCATTCTTATCGCACGATCCATTCTAATTCATTCGCACGATCCATTCTCCATTCTAATTCCTTCGTACGATCCATTCTAATTCCTTCGTATCCATTCTAATTCACTCATACGATCCATTCTAATTCATTCATACGATCCATTCTAATTCATTCGCATGAATGTATCCATTCTAATTCATTCGTACGATCCATTCTAATTCATTCGCACAATCTATTCTAATTCATTCATACGATCCATCCTAATTCATTCGCACAAATGTATCCATTTTAATTCATTCGTACAATCCATTCTATTTCATTCGTACGATCCATTCTTACTCATTCGTACGATCCATTCGTTTCCATTCTAATTCATTCGTGCGATCTATTCTAATTCATTCGTACGATCCATTCTAATTCATTAATACGATCCAATCTAATTCATTCATACGATCCATTCTAATTCATTCGTACGATCCATTCTAATTCATTCGCACGATCCATTCTAATTCATTCGCACGATCCATTCTAATTCATTCATACGATCCATTCTAATTCATTCGTACGATTCATTCTAATTCATTCTAATTCAATCCATTCTTACTCATTCGTATGATCCATTCAAATTCATTCGCACGAATCTATCCATTCTAATTCATTCGTACGATCCATTCTAATTCATTCGCACAATCTATTCTAATTCATTCATACGATCCATCATAATTCATTCGCACGAATGTATCCATTCTAATTCATTCGTACAATCCATTCTATTTCATTCGTACGATCCATTCTTACTCATTCGTACGATCCCTTCGTATCCATTCTAATTCATTCGTACGATCTATTCTAATTCATTCGCACGATCCATTCTAATTCATTTATACATTGCAATCTAATTCATTCATACAATCCATTCTAATTCATTTGCACGAATTTATCCATTCTAATTCATTCGTACGATCCATTCTAATTCATTCGCACAATCTATTCTAATTCATTCGTACGATCCATTCTAAGTCATTCGTACGATCCATTCTAATTCATAAGTACGATCCATTCTATTTCATTCGTACGATCCATTCTAATTCATTCATACGATCCTTTCTAATTCCTTCGTACGAATGAATTAGAATTGATTGCATGAATGAATTAGAATAGATCGTACGAATGAATTAGAATGGATCATACGAATGAATTAGAATGGATCGTACGAATGAATTAGAATAGATTGTGCGAATGAATTAGAATGGATCGTACGAATGAATTAGAATAGATTGTACGAATGAATTAGAATGGATCGTTCTAATTTATTCGTACGATCAATTCTAATTCATTCGTATGATCCATTCTTACTCATTCGTACGATCCAATCTAATTCATTCATACGATCCATTCTACGATCCATTCTTATTCATTCGTACGTTCCATTCTAATTCATTAGCACGATCAATGCTAATTCATTCGTACGATCCATTCTAATTCATTCGTACAATCCATTCTATTTCATTCGTACGATCCATTCTTACTCATTCGTATGATCCATTCTAATTCATTCGCACGAATGTATAATTCTAATTCATTCGTTCGATCCATTCTATTTCATTCGTATGATCCATTCTAATTCATTCGCACGATCCATTCTAATTCATGCATACGATGAGTAAGAATGGATCGTACGAAAGAATTAGAATGGATTGAATTAGAATGAATCGTACGAATGAATTAGAATGGATCGTACGAATGAATTAGAATGGATTGAATTAGAATGAATCGTACGAATGAATTAGAATGAATCATACCGTACGAATGAATTTGAATGGATCATACGAAGGAATTAGAATGGATCGTACGAATGAATTAGAATGGATCGTACGAAGGAATTAGAATGGATCGTACGAAGGAATTAGAATGGATAGTACGAATGAATTTGAATGGACGCCTTCGTGCAAATGAATTAGAATGGATCGTACGAATGAGTAAGATTGGATCGTACGAATAAAATAGAATGGATCGTATGAATGAATTAGAATGGATCGTGCGAATGAATTAGAATGGATCGTACAAATGAATTAGAATAGATTGTGCGAATAAATTAGAATGGATCGTACGAATGAATTAGAATGGATCGTACGAATGAATTAGAATGGATCGTATGAATGAATTAGAATGGATTGTGCGAATGAATTAGAATGGATCGTACGAATGAAATAGAATGGATTCGCACGAATGTATCCATTCTAATTCATTCGTATGATCCATTCTAATTCATTCGTACAATCCATTCTAATTCATTCGCACGATCCATTCGCATTCACTCAAACGATCCATTCTAATTCATTCATATGATCCATTCTAATTCATTCGCACGAATGTATCCATTCTAATTCATTCGTACGATCCATTCTAATTCATTTGTACGAATGTATCCACTCTAATTCATTCATACGATCCATTCTAATTCATTCGCACGAATGTATCCATTCCAATTCATTCGTACGATCCATTCTAATTCATTCGCACAATCTATTCTAATTCATTCGTACGATAAATTCAAATTTATTAGCATGATCCATTCTAATTCATTCGTACGATCTATTCTATTTCATTCGTACAATCCATTCTTACTCAATCGTATGATCCGTTCTAATCCATTCGCACAATCTATTCTAATTCATTCGTACGATCCATTCTATTTCATTCGTACGATCCATTCTAATTCATACGATCCATTCTATTTCATTCATACGATCCATTTTAATTCATTCGCACGATCCATTCTAATTCATTCATACGATCCATTCTAATTCATTCGTACGATCCATTCTAATTTCTTCGTATGATCTATTCTAATTCCTTCGTACGATCCATTCTAATTCCTTCGTACGATCCATTCAAATTCATTCGCACGAATCTATCCATTCTAATTCATTCGTAAGATACATTCTAATTCATTCGCACGATCCATTCTAATTCATTAATACGATCCAATCTAATTCATTCATACGATCTATTCTAATTCATTCGCACGAATATATCCTTTCTAATTCATTCGTACGATCCATTCTAATTCATTCGCACAATCTATTCTAATTCATTAGTACGATCCATTCTAATTAGAATAGATTGTATGAATTAGAATGGATCGTATGAATGAATTAGAATAGATCATATGAATAAATTAGAATGGATCGTATGAATGAATTAGATTGGCGAATGAATTAGAATGGATCGTATGAATGAATTAGATTGGATCGTATGCATGAATTAGAATGAATTAGAATGGATCGTGCGAATGAATTAGAATGGATCGTACGAATGAATTAGAATGGATCGAACGAATGAATTAGAATGGATACGTTCGTGCAAAAGAATTAGAATGGATTGTATGAATGAATTAGAATGGATCGTGCGAATGAATTAGAATGGATCGTACGAATGAATTAGAATGGATACATTCGTGCGAAAGAATTAGAATAGATCGTATGAATGAATTAGAATGGATCGTATGAATGAAATAGAATGGATCGTACGAATGAATTAGAATGGATCGTGCGAATGAATTAGAATGGATCGTACGAATGAATTAGAATGGATCGTACGAAGGAATTAGAATGGATCGTACGAATGAATTAGAAAGGATACATTCGAATTCATTCGTACGATCCATTCTAATTCCTTCGTACGATCCATATTCTAATTCATTCGCTTGATCCATTCTAATTCATTACTACGATCCATTCTAATTCATTCGTACGATCCATTCTAATTCATTCGCACGATCCATTCTAGTTCATTCATACGATCCATTCTATTTCATTCGTACGATCCATTCTTACTCATTCGTACGATCCATTCTAATTCATTTGCACGAAGGTATCCATTCTAATTCATTCGTACTATCCATTCTAATTCATTCGTACTATCCATTCTAATTCCTTCGTACGATCCATTCTAATTCCTTCGTACGATCCATTCTAATTCATTCGTACGATCCATTCTAATTCATTCGCACGATCCATTCTAATTCATTCATACGATCCATTCTATTTCATTCGTACGATCCATTCTTACTCATTCGTACGATCCATTCGTGCGAATGAATCGTACGAAGGAATTAGAAAGGATCGTACAAACGAATTAGAATGGATCGTACGAATGAATTAGAATATGGATCGTATGAGTGTGAATGAATTAGAATGGATCGTGCGAATGAATTAGAATGGATCGTATTAATGAATTAGAATGGATCGTGCGAATGAATTAGAATGGATCGTACGAATGAGTAAGAATGGATCGTGCGAATCAATTAGAATGGATCGTATGAATGAATTAGAATGGATCGTGCGAATAAATTAGAATGGATCGTATGAATGAATTAGAATAGATTGTGCGAATGAATTAGAATGGATCGTACGAATGAATTAGAATGGATACATTCGTGCAAATGAATTAGAATGGATCGTATGAATGAATTAGAATGGATCGTGCGAATGAATTAGAATGGATCATATGAATGTATTAGAATAGATTGTGCGAATGAATTAGAATGGATCGTACGAATGAATTAGAATGGATCGTACGAATGAATTAGAATGGATCGTATGAATGAATTAGAATGGATCGTACGAATGAATTAGAATGGATCGTACTAATGAATTAGAATAGATTTTGCGAATGAATTAGAATGGATCATACGAATGAATTAGAAAGGATACAATCGTACAAATGAATTAGAATGGATCGTACGAATGAATTAGAATGGATACATTCGTACAAATGAATTAGAATGGATCGTACGAATGAATTAGAATGGATACATTCGTCCGAATGAATTAGAATGGATCGTACGAATGAATTAGAATGGATCGTTTGAATGAATTAGAATGGATCGTACTTACGAATTAGAATGGGTCCTTTGAATGAATGCGAATGGATCGTGCGAATGAATTAGAATGGATTGTACGAATGAATTAGAATGGATCTTACGAATGAATTAGAATGGATACATTCGTGCGAATCCATTCTATTTCATTCGTACGATCCATTCTAATTCATTCGCATGATCCATTCTAATTCATTCATACGATCCATTCTAATACATTCGTACGATCCATTCTAATTCATTCGTACGATCCATTCTAGTTCATTCGTACGATCCATTCTAATTCCTTCGTATGATCCATTCTAATTCATTCGTACGGTATGATTCATTCTAATTCATTCGTATGATTCATTCTAATTCGAATGGATCGTGCGAATGAATTGAATTACGTACGAATGAATTAGAATGGATTTATTCGTGCGAATGAATTAGAATGGATCGTACGAATGAATTAGAATGGATTCATTCATGCGAATGAATTAGAATGGATCGTACGAATGAGTAAGAATGGATCGTACGAATGAATTAGAATGGATTGAATTAGAATGAATCGTACGAATGAATTAGAATGGATCATACGAAGGAATTAGATTGGATCGAATTAATGAATTAGAATGGATCGTGCAAATGAATTAGAACGGATCGTACGAATGAATTAGAATGGATGGATTCGTGCAAATGAATTTGAAAGGATCGTACGAAGGAATTAGAATGGATCGTATGAATGAATTAGAAAGGATACATTCGAATTCATTCGTACGATCCATTCTAATTCCTTCGTACGATCCATTCTAATTCATTCGTACGATCCATTCTATTTCATTCATACAATCCATTCTAATTCATTCATACGATCTATTCTAATTCTTTCGCACGAATGTATCCATTCTAATTCATTCGTACGATCCATTCTAATTCATTCGCACGATCCATTCTAATTCATTCATACAATCCATTCTAATTTTTTTGCACGAATGTATCCATTCTAATTCATTCGTTCGATCCATTATAATTCATTTGTACGATCCATTCTAATTCATTCGCACGATCCATTCTAATTCATGCATACGATCCAATCTAATTCATTCATACGATCCATTCTAATTCATTCGCACGAATGTATCCATTCTAATTCATTCGTACATGTATGAATAAATTAGAATGGATCGTACGAATGAATTAGAATGGATCGTGCGAATGAATTAGAATGGATCGTACGAATGAATTAGAATGGATCATACGAATGAATTATAATGGATCGAACGAATGAATTAGAATGGATACATTCGTGCAAAAGAATTAGAATGGATTGTATGAATGAATTAGAATGGATCGTGCAAATGAATTAGAATGGATCGTACGAATGAATTAGAATGGATACATTCGTGCGAAAGAATTAGAATAGATCGTATGAATGAATTAGAATGGATCGTATGAATGAAATACGATCCATTCTAATTCATTCGCACGATCCATTCTAATTCATACGATCCATTCTAATTCATTCGCACGATCCATTCTAATTCATTCATACAATCCATTCTAATTCTTTTGCACGAATGTATCCATTCTAATTCATTCGTTCGATCCATTCTAATTCATTCGTACGATCCATTCTAATTCATTCGCACGATCCATTCTAATTCATGCATACGATGAGTAAGAATGGATCGTACGAATGAATTAGAATGGATCGTGTGAATGAATTAGAATGGATCGTGCGAATGAATTAGAATATGGATCGTACGAAGGAATTAGAATGGATCGTACGAAAGAATTCGAATGTATCCTTTCTAATTCATTCGTACGATCCATTCTAATTCATTCGTACGATCCATTCTGATTTATTCGTACGGTATGATTCATTCTAATTCATTCGTACGATTGATTCTAATTCAATCCATTCTAATTCATTCGTACGATCCATTCCAATTCATTCGTACGATCCATTCTAATTTATTCGTACGATTCATTCTAATTCATTCATACGATCCATTCTAATTCATTCGCACGAATGTATCCATTCTAATTCATTCGTACGATCCATTCTAATTCATTCGTACAATCCATTCTAATTCATTCGCACGATCCATTCGCATTCACTCAAACGATCCATTCTAATTCATTCATATGATCCATTCTAATTCATTCTCACGAATGTATCCATTCTAATTCATTCGTACGATCCATTCTAATTCATTTGTACGAATGTATCCACTCTAATTCATTCGTACGATCCATTCTAATTCATTCGCACGAATGTATCCATTCTAATTCATTCGCACGATCCATTCTAATTCATTCGTACGATCCATTCTTACTCATTCGTACGATCCATTCTAATTCATTCGCACGAATGAATCCATTCTAATTCATTCGTATGATCCATTCTAATTCATTCGCATGAATGTATCCAGTCTAATTTATTCGTACGATCCATTCTATCTCATTTGTACAATCCATTCTAAATGAATTAGAATGGATAGATTCGTGCGAATGAATTTGAATGGATCGTACGAAGGAATTAGAATGGATCGTACGAGGAATTAGAATAGATCATACGAAGAAATTAGAATGGATCGTACGAATGAATTAGAATGGATCGTATGAATGAATTAGAATGGATCGTGCGAATGAATTAAAATGGATCGTATGAATGAAATAGAATGGATCGTACGAATGAATTAGAATGGATCGTACGAATGAATTAGAATGGATCGTACGAATGAATTAGAATAGATTGTGCGAATGAATTAGAATGGATCGTATGAATTAGAATTGATCGTACGAATGAATTAGAATAGATCATATGAAGGATTTAGAATGGATCGTACGAATGAATTAGAATGGATCGTACGAATGAATTAGAATGGATACATTCGTTCGAATGAATTAGAATGGATCATACGCAGGAATTAGAATGGATCGTACGAATGAATTAGAATGGATCGTAGGAATGAATTAGAATGGATACATTCGTGCGAATGAATTAGAATGGATCATACGAAGGAATTAGAATGGATCGTACTAATGAATTAGAATGGATCGTACGAATGAATTAGAATGGATCGTACAAATGAATTAGAATGGATACATTTGTGCGAATGAATTAGAATGGATCCTACGAATGAATTAGAGTGGATACATTCGTACAAATGAATTAGAATGGATCGTACGAATGAATTAGAATGGATACATTCGTGCGAATGAATTAGAATGGATCGTACGAATGAATTAGAATGGATCGTGCGAATGAATTAGAATGGATCGTACGAATGAATTAGAATAGATTGTGCGAATGAATTAGAATGGATCGTACGAATGAATTAGAATGGATCATACGAATGAATTAGAATGGATCGTATGAATGAATTAGAATGGATCGTGCGAATGAATTAGAATGGATCGTACGATTGAATTAGAATATGGATCGTACGAAGGAATTAGAATGGATCGTACGAATGAATTAGAATGGATCGTACGAATTAATTAGAATGGTTCGTATGAATGAATTAGAATGGATCGTACGAATGAATTAGAATGGATCGTATGAATGAATTAGAATGGATCGTATGAATGAATTAGAATGGATCGTGCGAATAAATTAGATTGGATCGTATGAATGAATTAGAATAGATTGTGCGAATGAAATAGAATGGATTGTACGAATGAGATAGAATGGATCGTACGAATGAATTAGAATGGATACATTCATGCTAATGAATTAGAATGGATCATACGAATGAATTAGAATGGATTCATTCGTGCGAATGAATTAGAATGGATCGTACGAATGAATTAGAATGGATCCATTCGTACGAATGAATTAGAATGGATCCATTCGCACGATCCATTCTAATTCGAACCATTCTAATTCATTCGTACGATCCATTCTAATTCATTCGTACGACCCATTCTAATTCATTCTAATGGATCGTACGAATAAATTAGAATGGATTGAATTAGAATGAATCGTACGAATGAATTAGAATGGATCGTACGAATGAATTAGAATGGATCGTACGAATGAATTAGAATGGTTCGAATTAGAATGGATCGTGCGAATGAATTAGAATATGGATCGTACGAATGAATTAGAATGGATCGTGCGAATGAATTAGAATGGATCGTACGAATGAATTAGAATAGATTGTGCGAAAGAATTAGAATGGATCGTACGAATGAATTAGAATGGATCGTACGAATGAATTAGAATGGATCATATGAATGAATTAGAATGGATCGTTTGAGTTAATGCGAATGGATCGTGCAAATGAATTAGAATGGATTGTACGAATGAATTAGAATGGATCGTACGAATGAATTAGAATGGATACATTCGTGCGAATCCATTCTATTTCATTCGTACGATCCATTCTAATTCATTCGCACGATCCATTCTAATTCATTCATACGATCCATTCTAATTCATTCGTACGATCCATTCTAATTCATTCGTACGATCCATTCTAATTCATTCGCACAATCTATTCTTATTCATTCGTACGATCCATTCTAATTCATTCGCACGATCCATTCTAATTCATTCGCACAATCTATTCTAATTCATTCGTACGATCCATTCTAATTCATTCGCACGATCCATTCTAATTCATTCATACGATCCATTCTATTTCATTCGTACGATCCATTCTAATTCATTCGTACGATCCATTCTAATTCATTCGTATGATTCATTCTAATTCAATCCATTCTAATTCATTCGTACGATCCATTCTTACTCATTAGTACGATCCATTCTAATTCATTCGCACGAATGAATCCATTCTAATTCATTCGTATGATCCATTCTAATTCATTCGCATGAATGTATCCATTCTAATTCATTCGTACGATCCATTCTAATTCATTCATATGATCCATTCTAATTCATTCGTATGATCCATTCAAATTCATTCGCACGAATGTATCCATTCTAATTCATTCGTACGAACCATTCTAATTCATTCGCACAATCTATTCTAATTCATTCATACGATCCATTCTAATTTATTCGCACAATCCATTCTAATTCATTCATACGATCCATTCTAATTCGTAGAATGGATCGTATGAATGAATTAGAATGGATACATTCGTGCGAATGAATTAGAATGGATTGTACGAATAAATTAGAATGGATCGTACGAATGAATTAGAATATGGATCGTACGAAGGAATTAGAATGGATCGTATGAATGAATTAGAATGGATACATTCGTGCGAAAGAATTAGAATAGATCATATGAATGAATTAGAATGGATCGTACGAAGGAATTAGAATAGATCATACGAAGAAATTAGAATGGATCGTACGAATGAATTAGAATGGATCGTATGAATGAATTAGAATGGATCATGCGAATGAATTAAAATGGATCGTACGAAGGAATTAGAATGGATCATGCGAATGAATTAGAATAGATCATACGAATGAATTAGAATGGATCGTACGAATGAATTAGAATGGATACATTCGTGCAAAAGAATTAGAATGGATTGTATGAATGAATTAGAATGGATCGTTTGAGTGAATGCGAATGGATCGTGCGAATGAAATAGAATGGATTGTACGAATGAATTAGAATGGATCGTACGAATGAATTAGAATGGGTACATTCGTGCGAATAAATTTTATTTCATTCGTACGATCCATTCTAATTCATTCGCACGATCCATTCTAATTCATTCATACGATCCATTCTAATTCATTCGTACGATCCATTCTAATTCATTCGTACGATCCATTCTAATTCATTCGTACGATCCATTCTAATTCATTCGCACAATCTATTCTAATTCATTCGAACGATCCATTCTAATTCATTCATACGATCCATTCTAATTCATTCGTACGATCTATTCTATTTCATTCGTACAATCCATTCTTACTCAATCGTATGATCCATTCTAATCCATTCGCACAATCTACTCTAATTCATTCGTACGATCCATTCTATTTCATTTGCACGAAGGTATCCATTCTAATTCATTCGTACGATCCATTCTAATTCATTCGCACAATCTATTCTAATTCATTCATACGATCCATCCTAATTCATTCGCACGAATGTATCCATTCTAATTCATTCGTACAATCCATTCTATTTCATTCGTATGATCCATTCTTACTCATTCGTACGATCCATTCGTATCCATTCTAATTCATTCGTACGATCTATTCTAATTCATTCGTACGATCCATTCTAATTCATTAATACGATCCAATCTAATTCATTCATGCGATCCATTCTAATTCATTCGTACGATCCATTCTAATTCATTCGCATGATCCATTCTAATTCATTCGCACGATCCATTCTAATTCATTCATACGATCCATTCTAATTCATTCGTATGATCCATTCTAATTCATTCTAATTCAATCCATTCTTACTCATTCGTACGATCCATTCAAATTCATTCGCACGAATTTATCCATTCTAATTCATTCGTACGATCCATTCTAATTCATTCGCACAATCTATTCTAATTCATTCATACGATCCATCCTAATTCATTCGCACGAATGTATCCATTCTAATTCATTCGTACAATCCATTCTATTTCATTCGTACGATCCATTCTTACTCATTCGTACGATCCATTCGTATCCATTCTAATTCATTCGTTCCATCTATTCTAATTCATTCGTACGATCCATTCTAATTCATTTATACGATCCAATCTAATTCATTCATACAATCCATTCTAATTCTTTTGCACGAATTTATCCATTCTAATTCATTCGTACGATCCATTCTAATTCATTCGCACAATCTATTCTAATTCATTCGTATGATCCATTCTAATTCATTCGTACGATCCATTCTAATTCATAAGTACGATCCATTCTATTTCATTCGTACGATCCATTCTAATTCATTCATACGATCCTTTCTAATTCCTTCGTACGAATGAATTAGAATGGATTGCATGAATGAATTAGAATAGATCGTACGAATGAATTAGAATGGATCGTACGAAATGTATCCATTCTAATTCATTCGTACGATCCATTCTAATTCATTCATATGATCCATTCTTACTCATTCGTACGATCCAATCTAATTCATTCATACGATCCATTCTACGATCCATTCTAATTCATTCGTACGTTCCATTCTAATTCATTAGCACGATCAATGCTAATTCATTCGTACGATCCATTCTAATTCATTCGTACAATCCATTCTATTTCATTCGTACGATCCATTCTTACTCATTCGTATGATCCATTCAAATTCATTCGCACGAATGTATCCATTCTAATTCATTCATTCGATCCATTCTATTTCATTCGTACGATCCATTCTAATTCATTCGCACGATCCATTCTAATTCATGCATACGATGAGTAAGAATGGATCGTACGAATGAATTAGAATGGATTGAATTAGAATGAATCGTACGAATGAATTAGAATGGATCGTACGAATGAATTAGAATGGATCGTACGAATGAATTAGAATGGATTGAATTAGAATGAATCGTACGAATGAATTAGAATGAATCATACCGTACGAATGAATTAGAATGGATCATACGAAGGAATTAGAATGGATCGTACGAATGAATTAGAATGGATCGTACGAATGAATTAGAATGGATCGTACGAAGGAATTAGAATGGATCGTACGAAGGAATTAGAATGGATAGTACGAATGAATTAGACTGGATACCTTCGTGCAAATAAATTAGAATGGATCGTACGAATGAGTAAGAATGGATCGTACGAATGAAATAGAATGGATCGTATGAATGAATTAGAATAGATCATGCGAATGAATTAGAATGGATCGTACGAATGAATTAGAATAGATTGTGCGAATGAATTAGAATGGATCGTACTAATGAATTAGAATGGATCGTACGAATGAATTAGAATGGATCGTATAAATGAATTAGAATGGATCGTTTGAGTGAATGCGAATGGATCGTGCGAATGAAATAGAATGGAATCGCACGAATGTATCCATTCTAATTCATTCGTACGATCCATTCTAATTCATTCGTACAATCCATTCTAATTCATTCGCACGATCCATTCGCATTCACTCAAACGATCCATTCTAATTCATTCATATGATCCATTCTAATTCATTCGCACGAATGTATCCATTCTAATTCATTCGTACGATCCATTCTAATTCATTTGTACGAATGTATCCACTCTAATTCATTCATACGATCCATTCTAATTCATTTGCACGAATGTATCCATTCCAATTCATTCGTACGATCCATTCTAATTCATTCGCACAATCTATTCTAATTCATTCGTACGATCAATTGTAATTCATTACCATGATCCATTCTAATTCATTCGTACGATCTATTCTATTTCATTCGTACAATCCAATCTTACTCAATCGTATGATCCATTCTAATCCATTCACACAATCTATTCTAATTCATTCGTACGATCCATTCTATTTCATTCGTATGATCCATTCTAATTCATACGATCCATTCTATTTCATTCATACGATCCATTTTAATTCATTCGCACGATCCAATCTAATTCATTCGTACGATCCATTCTAATTCATTCTTACGATCCATTCTAATTCCTTCGTACGATCCATTCTAATTCCTTCGTACGATCCATTCAAATTCATTCGCACGAATCTATCCATTCTAATTCATTCGTAAGATACATTCTAATTCATTCGCACGATCCATTCTAATTCATTAATACGATCCATTCTAATTCATTCGCACGAATATATCCTTTCTAATTCATTCGTACGATCCATTCTAATTCATTCGCACAATCTATTCTAATTCATTATTATGATCTATTCTAATTAGAATAGATTGTATGAATTAGAATGGATCGTATGAATGAATTAGAATAGATCGTACGAATGAATTAGAATGGATCGTATGAATGAATTAGATCGTGCGAATGAATTAGAATGGATCGTATGAATGAATTAGATTGGATCGTATGCATGAATTAGAATGGATCGTGCGAATGAATTAGAATGGATCGTACGAATGAATTAGAATGGATCGAACGAATGAATTAGAATGGATACGTTCGTGCAAAAGAATTAGAATAGATTGTATGAATGAATTAGAATGGATCGTGCGAATCAATTAGAATGGATCGTACAAATGAATTAGAATGGATACATTCGTGCGAAATAATTAGAATAGATCGTATGAATGAATTAGAATGGATCGTATGAATGAAATAGAATGGATCGTACGATTGGATTAGAATGGATCGTGCGAATGAATTAGAATGGATCGTACGAAGGAATTAGAATGGATCATACGAATGAATTAGAAAGGATACATTCGAATTCATTCGTACGATCCATTCTAATTCCTTCGTACGATCCATATTCTAATTCATTCGCACGATCCATTCTAATTCATTACTACGATCCAATCTAATTCATTCGTACGATCCATTCTAATTCATTCGCACAATCCATTCTAATTCATTCATACGATCCATTCTATTTCATTCGTACGATCCATTCTTACTCATTCGTACGAACCATTCTAATTCATTTGCACGAAGGTATCCATTCTAATTCATTCGTACTATCCATTCTAATTCATTCGTACTATCCATTCTAATTGCTTCGTACGATCCATTCTAATTCCTTCGTACGATCCATTCTAATTCATTCGTACGATCTATTCTAATTCATTCGCACGATCCATTCTAAATCATTCATACGATCCATTCTATTTCATTCGTACGATCCATTCTTACTCATTCGTACGATCCATTCGTGCGAATGAATCGTACGAAGGAATTAGAAAGGATCGTACAAACGAATTAGAATAGATCGTACGAATGAATTAGAATATGGATCGTATGAGTGTGAATGAATTAGAATGGATCGTGCGAATGAATTAGAATGGATCGTATTAATGAATTAGAATGGATCGTGCGAATGAATTAGAATGGATCGTACGAATGAGTAAGAATGGATCGTGCGAATGAATTAGAATGGATCGTATGAATGAATTAGAATGGATCGTGCGAATAAATTAGAATGGATCGTATGAATGAATTAGAATAGATTGTGCGAATGAATTAGAATGGATCGTACGAATGAATTAGAATGGATACATTCGTGCGAATGAATTAGAATGGATCGTATGAATGAATTAGAATGGATCGTGCGAATGAATTAGAATGGATCGTACGAATGTATTAGAATAGATTATGCGAATGAATTAGAATGGATCGTACGAATGAATTAGACTGGATCGTACGAATGAATTAGAATGGATCGTACGAATGAATTAGAATGGATCATACGAATGAATTTGAATGGATCGTACGAATGAATTAGAATGGATCGTACTAATGAATTAGAATAGATTGTGCGAATGAATTAGAATGGATCGTACGAATGAATTAGAAACGATACATTCGTACAAATGAATTAGAATGGATCGTACGAATGAATTAGAATGGATACATTCGTACAAATGAATTAGAATGGATCGTACGAATGAATTAGAATGGATACATTCATGCGAATGAATTAGAATGGATCGTACGAATGAATTAGAATGGATCGTTTGAATGAATTAGAATGGATCGTACTTATGAATTAGAATGGGTCGTTTGAGTGAATGCGAATGGATCGTGCGAATGAATTAGAATGGATTGTACGAATGAATTAGAATGGATCGTACGAATGAATTAGAATGGATACATTCGTGCGAATCCATTCTATTTCATTCGTACGATCCATTCTAATTCATTCGCACGATCCATTCTAATTCATTCATAAGATCCATTCTAATACATTCGTACGATCCATTCTAATTCATTCGTACGATCCATTCTAATTCATTCGTACGATCCATTCTAATTCCTTCGTATGATCCATTCTAATTCATTCGTATGATATGATTCATTCTAATTCATTTGTACGATTCATTCTAATTCGAATGGATCGTGCGAATGAATTGAATTACGTACGAATGAATTAGAATGGATTCATTCGTACGAAAGAATTAGAATGGATCGTACGAATGAATTAGAATGGATTAATTCATGCGAATCAATTAGAATGGATCGTACGAATGAGTAAGAATGGATCGTACGAATGAATTAGAATGGATTGAATTAGAATGAATCGTACGAATGAATTAGAATGGACCATACGATGGAATTAGATTGGATCGTATTAATGAATTAGAATGGATCGTGCGAATGAATTAGAACGGATCGTACGAATGAATTAGAATGGATAGATTCGTGCGAATGAATTTGAATGGATCGTACGAAGGAATTAGAATGGATCGTACGAATGAATTAGAAAGGATACATTCGAATTCATTCGTACGATCCATTCTAATTCCTTCGTAAGATCCTTTCTAATTCATTCGTATGATCCATTCTATTTCATTCATACGATCCATTCTAATTCATTCATACGATCTATTCTAATTCTTTCGCACGAATGTATCCATTCTAATTCATTCGTACGATCCATTCTAATTCATTCGCACGATCCATTCTAATTCATTCGTACAATCCATTCTAATTCTTTTGCACGAATGTATCCATTCTAATTCATTCGTTCGATCCATTCTAATTCATTCGTATGATCCATTCTAATTCATTCGCATGATCCATTCTAATTCCTGCATACGATGAGTAAGAATGGATCGTACGAATGAATTAGAATGGATCGTGCGAATGAATTAGAATGGATCGTGCGAATGAATTAGAATATGGATCGTACGAAGGAATTAGAATGGATCGTACGAATGAATTCGAATGTATCCTTTCTAATTCATTCGTATGATCCATTCTAATTCATTCGTACGATCCATTCTAATTCATTCGTACGGTATGATTCATTCTAATTCATTCGTACGATTCATTCTAATTCAATCCATTCTAATTCATTCGTACGATCCATTCTAATTCATTCGTACGATCCATTCTAATTCATTCGTACGATTCATTCTAATTCATTCATACGATCCATTCTAATTCATTCGCACGAATGTATCCATTCTAATTTATTCGTACGATCCATTCTAATTCATTCGTACAATCCATTCTAATTCATTCGCACGATCCATTCGCATTCACTCAAACGATCCATTCTAATTCATTCATATATTCCATTCTAATTCATTCTCACGAATGTATCCATTCTAATTCATTCGTACGATCCATTCTAATTCATTTGTACGAATGTATCCACTCTAATTCATTCATACGATCCATTCTAATTCATTCGCACGAATGTATCCATTCCAATTCATTCGTACGATCCATTCTAATTCATTCGTACGATTAATTCTAATTCAATCCATTCTAATTCATTCGTATGATCCATTCTTACTCATTCGTACGATCCATTCTAATTCATTCGCACGAATGAATCCATTCTAATTCATTCGTATGATCCATTCTAATTCATTCGCATGAATGTATCCATTCTAATTCATTCGTACGATCCATTCTATCTCATTTGTACAATCCATTCTAAATGAATTAGAATGGATAGATTCGTGCGAATGAATTTGAATGGATCATACGAAGGAATTAGAATTGATCGTACGAAGGAATTAGAATAGATCATACAAAGAAATTAGAATGGATCGTACGAATGAATTAGAATGGATCGTATGAATGAATTAGAATGGATCGTGCGAATGAATTAAAATGGATCGTAAGAATGAAATAGAATGGATCGTACGAATGAATTAGAATGGATCGTACGAATGAATTAGATTGGATCGTACGAATGAATTAGAATAGATTGTGCGAATGAATTAGAATGGATCGTATGAATTAGAATTGATCGTACGAATGAATTAGAATAGATCATACGAAGGATTTAGAATGGATCGTACGAATGAATTAGAATGGATCGTACGAATGAATTTGAATGGATACATTCGTGCGAATGAATTAGAATGGATCATACGCAGGAATTAGAATGGATCGTACGAATGAATTAGAATGGATCGTACGAATGAATTAGAATGGATACAATGTGCGAATGAATTAGAATGGATCATACGAAGGAATTAGAATGGATCGTACGAATGAATTAGAATGGATCGTACGAATGAATTAGAATGGATCGTACGAATGAATTAGAATGGATACATTCGTGCGAATGAATTAGAATGGATCATACGAATGAATTAGAGTGGATATATTCGTACAAATGAATTAGAATGGATCGTACGAATGAATTAGAATGGATACATTCGTGCGAATGAATTAGAATGGATCGTACGAATGAATTAGAATAGATTGTGGGAATAAATTAGAATGGATCGTATGAATGAATTAGAATGGATCATACAAATAAATTAGAATGGATCATACGAATGAATTAGAATATGGATCGTACGAAGGAATTAGAATGGATCGTACGAATGAATTAGAATGGATCGTACGAATGAATTAGAATGGATCGTATGAATGAATTAGAATGGATCGTACGAATGAATTAGAATGGATCGTATGAATGAATTAGAATGGATCGTATGAATGAATTAGAATGGATCATGCGAATAAATTAGAATGGATCGTATGAATGAATTAGAATAGATTGTGCGAATGAAATAGAATGGATTGTACGAATGAGATAAAATGGATCGTACGAATGAATTAGAATGGATACATTCATGCGAATGAATTAGAATGGATCATACGAATGAAATAGAATGGATTCATTCGTGCGAATGAATTAGAATGGATCGTACGAATGAATTAGAATGGATCCATTCGTACGAATGAATTATAATGGATCCATTCGCACGATCCATTCTAATTCGAACCATTCTAATTCATTCGTACGATCCATTCTAATTCATTCGTACGATCCATTCTAATTCATTCTAATGGATCGTACGAATGAATTAGAATGGATTGAGTTAGAATGAATCGTACGAATGAATTAGAATGGATCGTACGAATGAATTAGAATGGATCGTACGAATGAATTAGAATGGTTCGAATTAGAATGCATCGTGCGAATGAATTAGAATATGGATCGTACGAATGAATTAGAATGGATCGTGCAAATGAATTAGAATGGATCGTACGAATGAATTAGAATAGATTGTGCGAATGAATTAGAATGGATCGTACGAATGAATTAGAATGGATCGTACGAATGAATTAGAATGGATCATATGAATGAATTGGAATGGATCGTTTGAGTGAATGCGAATGGATCGTGCGAATGAATTAGAATGGATTGAACGAATGAATTAGAATGGATCGTACGAATGAATTAGAATGGATACATTCGTGCGAATCCATTCTATTTCATTCGTACGATCCATTCTAATTCATTCGCACGATCCATTCTAATTCATTCATACGATCCATTCTAATTCATTCGTACGATCCATTCTAATTCATTCGTACGATCCATTCTAATTCATTCGCACAATCTATTCTAATTCATTCGTACGATCCATTCTAATTCATTCGCACAATCTATTCTAATTCATTCATTCGATCCATTCTAATTTATTCGCACGATCCATTCTAATTCATTCATACGATCCATTCTAATTCGTAGAATGGATCGTACGAATGAATTAGAATAGATACATTCGTGCGAATGAATTAGAATGGATTGTACGAATAAATTCGAATGGATCGTACGAATGAATTAGAATATGGATCGTACGAAGGAATTAGAATGGATCGTACGAATGAATTAGAATGGATACATTCGTGCGAAAGAATTAGAATAGATCGTATGAATGAATTAGAATGAATCGTACGAAGGAATTAGAATAGATCATACGAAGAAATTAGAATGGATCGTACGAATGAATTAGAATGGATCAAATGAATGAATTAGAATGGATCGTGCGAATGAATTAAAATGGATCGTACGAAGGAATTAGAATGGATCATGCGAATGAATTAGAATAGATCATACGAATGAATTAGAATGGATCGTACGAATGAATTAGAATGGATACATTCATGCAAAAGAATTAGAATGGATTGTATGAATGAATTAGAATGGATCGTTTGAGTGAATGCGAATGGATCGTGCGAATAAAATAGAATGGATTGTACGAATGAATTAGAATGGATCGTACGAATGAATTAGAATGGATACATTCGTGCGAATCCATTCTATTTCATTCGTACGATCCATTCTAATTCATTCGCACGATCCATTCTAATTCATTCATACGATCCATTCTAATTCATTCGTACGATCCATTCTAATTCATTCGTACGATCCATTCTAATTCATTCGTACGATTCATTCTAATTCATTCGCACAATCTATTCTAATTCATTCGAACGATCCATTCTAATTCATTCATATGATCCATTCTAATTCATTCGTACGATCTATTCTATTTCATTCGTACAATCCATTCTTACTCAATCGTATGATCCATTCTAATCCATTCGCACAATCTACTCTAATTCATTCGTACGATCCATTCTATTTCATTTGCACGAAGGTATCCATTCTAATTCATACAATCCATTCTAATTCATTCATACGATCCAATCTAATTCATTCATGCGATCCATTCTAATTCATTCGCACGAATGTATCCATTCTAATTCATACGTACGATCCATTCTAATTCATTCGTATGATCCATTCTAATTCATTCGCACAATCTATTCTAATTCATTCGTACGATCCATTCTAATTCGTGCGAATGAATTAAAATGGATCGTACGAATGAATTAGAATGGATCATATGAATGAAATAGAATGGATCGTACGAATGAATTAGAATGGATCGTGCGAATGAATTAGAATGGATCGTACGAATAAATTAGAATGGATCGTATGAAGGAAGTAGAATGGATCGTACGAATGAATTAGAAAGGATACATTCGAATTCATTCGTACGATCCATTCTAATTCCTTCGTACGATCCATATTCTAATTCATTCGTACGATCCATTCTAATTCATTTACACGATCCATTCTAATTCATTCATACGATCCATTCTAATTCATTCATACAATCCATTCTAATTCATTTGTACGATCCATTCTAATTTATTCGCACAATCTATTCTAATTCATTCGTACTATGATTCATTCTAATTCATTCGTACGATTCATTCTAATTCAATCCATTCTAATTCATTCGTACGATCCATTCTAATTCATTCGTACGATCCATTCTAATTCATTCGTACGATTCATTCTAATTCAATCCATTCTAATTCATTCGTACGATCCATTCTTACTCATTCGTACGATCCATTCTAATTCATTTGCACGAATGAATCCATTCTAATTGATTCGTATGATCCATTCTAATTCATTCGCATGAATGTATCCATTCTAATTCATTCGTACGATTCATTCTATCTCATTCGTACAATCCATTCTATTTCATTCGTACGATCCATTCTAATTCATTCGCACGATCCATTCTAAGTCATTCGCACGATCTATTCTAATTCATTAGCACGATCATTTATACGAATGAATTAGAATGGATCGTATGAATGAATTAGAATGGATCGTATGAATGAATTAGAATGGATTGTACAAATGAAATAGAATAGATCGTACGAATGAATTAGAATGGATCGTGCGAATGAATTAGAATGGATCGTGCGAATGAATTAGAATGGATCGTACGAATGAATTAGAATGGATCGTATGAATGAATTAGAATGGATCATACGGATGAATTAGAATGGATCGTGCGAATAAATTAGAATGGATCGTACGAATGAATTAGAATGGATCGTACGAATGAGTAAGAATGGATCGTACGAATGAAATAGAATGGATCGTATGAATGAATTAGAATGGATCGTGCGAATGAATTAGAATGGATCGTACGAATGAATTAGAATAGATTATGCAAATGAATTAAAATGGATCGTACGAATGAATTATAATGGATCGTACGAATGAATTAGAATGGATCGTATGAATGAATTAGAATGGATCGTGCGAATGAATTAGAATGGATCGTACGAATGAAATAGAATGGATTCGCACGAATGTAACCATTCTAATTCATTCGTACGATCTATTCTAATTCATTCGTACAATCCATTCTAATTCATTCGCACGATCCATTCTAATTCATTCATACGATCCATTCTAATTCATTCGGACGATCCATTCTAATTCATTCGCACGAATGTATCCATTCTAATTCATTCGTACGATCCATTCTAATTCATTTGTACGAATGTATCCACTCTAATTTATTCGTATGATCCATTCTAATTCATTCGCACGAATGTATCCATTCTAATTCATTCGTACGATCCATTCTAATTCATTCATACGATCCATTCTAATTCCTTCGTATGATCCATTCTAATTCATTCGCACGAATGTATCCATTCTAATTCATTCGTACGATCCATTCTAATTCATTCGTACGATCCATTCTAATTCCTTCGTATGATCCATTCTAATTCATTCGCACGAATGTATCCATTCTAATTCATTCGTACGATCCATTCTAATTCATTCGTACGATCCATTCTAAATCCTTCGTATGATCCATTCTAATTCATTCGTACGATCAATTCTAATTCATACGATCCATTCTAATTCATTCGCACAATCGATTCTAATTCATTCGTACGATCCATTCTAATTCATTCGTACGATCCATTCTAATTCATTCGCACGATCCATTCGAATTCATTCGCACGATCCATTCCAATTCATTCATACGATCCATTCTAATTCATTCGTACGATCTATTCTATTTCATTCGTACAATCCATTCTTACTCAATCGTATGATCCATTCTAATCCATTCGCACAATCTATTCTAATTCATTCGTACGATCCATTCTATTTCATTCGTACGATCCATTCTATTTCATTCGTACGATCCATTCTAATTCATTCGTACAATCCATTCTAATTCATTCATACGATCCATTCTTTTTCATTCGTACGATCCATTCTTACTCATTCGTACAATCCATCCTAATTCATTTGTACGAAGGTATCTATTCTAATTCATTCGCATGAATGTATCCTTTCTAATTCATTCGTACGATCCATTCTAATTCATTCGCACAATCTATTCTAATTCATTCGAACGATCCATTCTAAGTCATTCGTACGATCCATTCTAATTCATTCGTATGATCCATTCTAATTCCTTCGTATGATACATTCTAATTCATTCGTACAGTATGATTCATTCTAATTCATTCGTACGATTCATTCTAATTCAATCTATTCTAATTCATTCGTACGATCCATTCTAATTCATTCGTACGATCCATTCTAATTCATTCGTATGATTCATTCTAATTCAATCCATTCTAATTCATTCGTACGATCCATTCTTACTCATTCGTACGATCCATTCTAATTCATTCGCACGAATGAATACATTCTAATGCTTTCGTATGATCCATTCTAATTCATTAGCATGAATGTATCCATTCTAATTCATTCGTATGATCCATTCTATCTCATTCATACAATCCATTCTATTTCATTCGCACAATCTATTCTAATTCATTCATACGATCCATTCTAATTTATTCGCACGATCCATTCTAATTCATTCATACGATCCATTCTAATTTATTCGTACGATCCATTCTAATTCATTCATACGATCCATTCTAATTCATTCATACGATCCATTCTAATTCCTTCGTACGATCCATTCTAATTCCTTCGTACGATCCATATTCTAATTCATTCGTACGATCCATTCTAATTCATTCGCACGATCCATTCTAATTCATTCATACGATCCATTCTAATTCATTCGTACGATCCATTCTAATTCATTCGTACGATCCATTCTAATTCATTCGCACAATCTATTCTAATGCATTCGTACGATCCATTCTAATTCATTCGCACGATCCATTCTAATTCATTCATACGATCCATTCTATTTCATTCGTACGATCCATTCTTACTCATTCGTACGATCCATTCTAATTCATTTGCACGAAGGTATCCATTCTAATTCATTCGTACTATCCATTCTAATTCCTTCGTACGATCCATTCGAATTCCTTCGTACGATCCATTCTAATTCATTCGTACGATCCACTCTAATTCCTTCGTATGATCCATTCTAATTCATTCGTACGGTATGATTCATTCTAATTCATTCGCACAATCTATTCTTATTCATTCGTACGATCTATTCTAATTCATTCGTACGATCCATTCTAATTCATTCGTACGATCCATTCTTGTTCATTCGTACGATCCATTCTAATTCATTCGCACAATCTATTCTAATTCATTCGTACGATCCATTCTAATTCATTCGCACGATCCATTCTAATTCATTCATACGATCCATTCTATTTCATTCGTACGATCCATTCTTACTCATTCGTACGATCCATTCTAATTCATTTGCACGAAGGTATCCATTCTAATTCATTCGTACTATCCATTCTAATTCCTTCATACGATCCATTCTAATTCCTTCGTACGATCCATTCTAATTCATTCGTACGATCCATTCTAATTCCTTCGTATGATCCATTCTAATTCATTCGTACGGTATGATTCATTCTAATTCATTCGTACGATTCATTCTAATTCAATCCATTCTAATTCATCCGTACGATCCATTCTAATTCATTTGTACGATCCATTCTAATTCATTCGTACGATTCTTTCTAATTCAATCCATTCTAATTCATTCGTACGATCCATTCTTACTCATTCGTACGATCCATTCTAATTCATTCGCACGAATGAATCCATTCTAATTCATTCGTATGATCCATTCTAATTCATTCGGATGAATGTATCCATTCTAATTCATTCGTACGATCCATTCTATCTCATTCGTACAATCCATTCTATTTCATTCGTACGATCCATTCTAATTCATTCGTATGATCCATTCTAATTCATTCATACGATCCATTCTAATTCATTCATACGATCCAATCTAATTCATTCATACGATCCATTCTAATTCATTCGCACGAATGTATCCATTCTAATTCATTCGCACGATCCATTCTAATTCATTCATACAATCCATTCTAATTCTTTTGCACGAATGTATCCATTCTAATTCATTCGTACGATCCATTCTAATTCATTCGTATGATCTATTCTAATTCATTCGCATGATCCATTATAATTCATTCGTACGATCCATTCTAATTCATTCATATAATCCATTCTAATTCATTCTTACGATCCATTCTAATTCCTTCGTACGAATGTATCTACTCTAATTCATTCATACGATCCATTTTAATTCATTCGCACGATCCATTCTAATTCATACGTACGATCCATTCTAATTCCTTCGTACGATCCATATTCTCATTCATTCGTACGATCCATTCTAATTTATTCGTACAATCCATTCTAATTCATTCGCACGAATGTATCCATTCTAATTCATTCGTACGATCCATTCTACGAATTAGAATGGATCGAATGAATGAATTAGAATGGATCGTGCGAATAAATTAGAATGGATCGTATGAATGAATTAGAATAGATTGTGCGAATGAATTAGAATGGATCGTACGAATGAATTAGAATGGATACATTCGTGCGAATGAATTAGAATGGATCATACGAATGAATTAGAATGGATCATATGAATGAATTAGAATGGATCGTACGAATGAATTAGAATGGATACATTCATGCGAATGAATTAGAATGGATCATACGAATGAATTAGAATGGATTCATTCGTGCGAATGAATTAGAATGGATCGTATGAATGAGTAAGAATGGATCGTACGAATGAATTAGAATGGATTGAATTAGAATGAATCGTACGAATGAATTAGAATGGATCGTACGAATGAATTAGAATGGATCGTACGAATGAAATAGAATGGATCGTACGAATGAATTAGAATGGATCGTGCGAATGAATTAGAATGGATCGTACGAATGAATTAGAATAGATTGTGCGAATGAATTAGAATGGATCGTATGATTGAATTAGAATGAATCGTACGAATGAATTAGAATGGATCGTACGAATGAATTAGAATGGATCGTACGAATGAATTAGAATGGATTGAATTAGAATGAATCGTACGAATGAATTAGAATGAATCATACCGTACGAATGAATTAGACTGGATCATACGAAGGAATTAGAATGGATCGTACAAATGAATTAGAATGGATCGTACGAATGAATTAGAATGGATTGTACGAAGGAATTAGAATGGATCGTACGAAGGAATTAGAATGGATAGTACGAATGAATTAGAATGGATACCTTCGTGCAAATGAATTAGAATGGATCGTACGAATGAGTAAGAATGGATCGTACGAATGAAATAGAATGGATCGTATGAATGAATTAAAATGGATCGTGCGAATGAATTAGAATGGATCGTACGAATGAATTAGAATAGATTGTGCGAATGAATTAGAATGGATCGTACGAATGAAATAGAATGGATCGTACGGATGAATTAGAATGGATCGTGCGAATGAATTAGAATGGATCGTACGAATGAGTAAGAATGGATCGTATCAATGAATTAGAATGGATCGTGCGAATGAATTAAAATGGATCGTATGAATAAAATAGAATGGATCATATGAATTAGAATGGATCGTACGAATGAAATAGAATGTATCGTACGAATGAATTACAATAGATTGTGCGAATGGATTAGAATGGATCATACGATTGAGTAAGAATGGATTGTACGAATGAAATAGAATAGATCGTACGAATGAATTAGAATGGATCGTATGAATGAATTAGAATGGATCGTGCGAATGAATTAGAATGGATCGTACGAATGAATTAGAATGGATCGTATGAATGAATTAGAATGGATTGTAGTAATGAATTAGAATGGATCCTACGAATGAATTAGAATAGATTGTGCGAATGAATTAGAATGGATCTAGATCGGGTATCCATTCTAATTCATTCGTACGACCCATTCTAATTCATTCGCACGATCCATTCTAATTCATTCGTACGATCTAATCTATTTCATTCGTACAATCCATTCTAATTCATTCATACGATCCAATCTAATTCATTCATACGATCCATTCTAATTCATTCGTACGATCTATTCTATTTCATTCATACGATCCATTCTAATTCGTTTGTACGATCCTTTCTAATTCCTTCATACGATCCATTCTATTTCATTTGTATGACCCATTCTAATTCATAAGTACGATCCATTCTAATTCATTCAAACGATCCATTCTAATTCATTTGTACGATCCATTCTAATTCTTTCGCACGATCCATTCTAATTCATTCATACGATCCAATCTAATTCATTCATACGATCCATTCTAATTCATTCGCACGAATGTATCCATTCTAATTCATTCGCACGATCCATTCTAATTCATTCATACAATCCATTCTAATTCTTTTGCACAAATGTATCCATTCTAATTCATTCGTACGATCTATTCTAATTCATTTGTATGATCTATTCTAATTTATTCGCATGATCCATTATAATTCATTCATACGATCCAATCTAATTCATTCGTACGATCCATTCTAATTCATTCGCACGAATGTATCAACTCTAATTCATTCGTACGATCCATTCTAATTCATTCATACATGTATTAATGAATTAGAATGGATACATTCGTGCGAATGAATTAGAATGGATCGTATGAATGAATTAGATTGGATCGTATGCAAGAATTAGAATGGATCGTGCGAATGAATTAGAATGGATCGTACGAATGAATTAGAATGGATCGAACGAATGAATTAGAATGGATACATTCGTGCAAAAGAATTAGAATGGATTGTATGAATGAATTAGAATAGATCGTGCGAATGAATTAGAATGGATCGTACGAATGAATTAGAATGGATACATTCGTGCGAAAGAATTAGAATAGATCGTATGAATGAATTAGAATGGATCGTATGAATGAAATAGAATGGATCGTACGAATGAATTAGAATGGATCGTGCGAATGAATTAGAATGGATCGTACGAATGAATTAGAATGGATCGTACGAAGGAATTAGAATGGATCGTACAAATGAATTAGAAAGGATACATTCGAATTCATTCGTATGATCCATTCTAATTCCTTCGTACGATCCATATTCTAATTCATTCGCACGATCCATTCTAATTCTTTCGCACGATCCATTCTAATTCATTCATACGATCCATTCTAATTCATTCACACAATCCATTCTAATTCATTCTAATTTATTCGTATGTGAGTGGATCGTACGAATGAATTAGAATGGATTGTGTGAATGAATTAGAATGGAATGAATTAGAATGAATTAGAATGGATCGTACGAATGAGTTAGAATGGATCGTACGAATGAGTAAGAATGGATCGTGCAAATGAATTAGAATGGATTGTAAAGGATCGTATGATCTATTCTATTTCATTAGCACGATCCAAATTCATTTATCCGTACGATCTATTCTATTTCATTCGTACGATCCATTCTTATCGCACGATCCATTCTAATTCATTCGCACGATCCATTCTCCATTCTAATTCCTTCGTACGATCCATTCTAATTCCTTCGTATCCATTCTAATTGACTCATACGATCCATTCTAATTCATTCATACGATCCATTCTAATTCATTCGCATGAATGTATCCATTCTAATTCATTCGTACGATCCATTCTAATTCATTCGCACAATCTATTCTATTTCATTCATACGATCCATCCTAATTTATTCGCACGAATGTATCCATTCTAATTCATTCATACAATCCATTCTATTTCATTCGTACGATCCATTCTTACTCATTCGTACGATCCATTCGTATCCATTCTAATTCATTCGTACGATCTATTCTAATTCATTCGCACGATCTATTCTAATTCATTAATACGATCCATTCTAATTCATTCGTACGATCCATTCTAATTCATTCGTACGATCCATTCTAATTCATTCGCACGATCCATTCTAATTCATTCGCACGATCCATTCTAATTCATTCGCACGATCCATTCTAATTCATTCGCACGATCCATTCTAATTCATTTGTACGAATGTAGCCACTCTAATTCATTCATACGATCCATTCTAATTCATTCGCACGAATGTATCCATTCCAATTCATTCGTACGATCCATTCTATTTCATTCGTACGATCCATTCTAATTCATTCGATCCATTCTAATTCATTCGTACAATCCATTCTAATTCATTCGCACGATCCATTCGCATTCACTCAAACAATCCATTCTAATTCATTTATATGATCCATTCTAATTCATTCGCCCGAATGTATCAATTCTAATTCATTCGTACGATCCATTCTAATTCATTCGTACGATCCATTCTAATTCATTCGCACAATCTATTCTAATTCATTCGTACGATCAATTCTAATTCATTAGCATGATCCATTCTAATTCCTTCGTACGATACATTCTAATTCCTTCGTACGATCCATTCTAATTCATTCGTACGATCCATTCTACTTCACTCATACGATCCATTCTAATTCATTAGTACGATCCATTCTAATTCATTCGTACGATCCATTCTAATTCATTCGCACAATCTATTCTAATTCATTCGTACGATCCATTCTAATTCATTCGCACGATCCATTCTAATTCATTCATACGATCCATTCTATTTCACTCAAACGATCCATTCTAATTCATTCATATGATCCATTCTAATTCTTTTGCACGAATGTATCCATTCTAATTCATTCGTACGATTCATTCTAATTCAATCCATTCTAATTCATTCGTACGATCCATTCTTACTCATCGTATGCATGAATTAGAATGGATCGTGCGAATGAATTAGAATGGATCGTACGAATGAAATAGAATGGATCGAACGAATGAATTAGAATGGATACATTCGTGCAAAAGAATTAGAATGGATCATATGAATGAATTAGAATGGATCGTTTGAGTGAAATAGAATGGATCGTATGAATGAATTAGAATGGATCGTGCGAATGAATTAGAATGGATCGTACGAATGAATTAGAATAGATTGTGCGAATGAATTAGAATGGATCGTACGAATGAATTAGAATGGATCGTACGAATGAATTAGAATGGATCGTGCGAATGAATTAGAATGGATCGTACGAATGAAATAGAATGGATTCGCACGAATGTATCCATTCTAATTCATTCGTACGATCCATTCTAATTCATTCGTACAATCCATTCTAATTCATTCGCACGATCCATTCGCATTCACTCAAACGATCGATTCTAATTCATTCATATGATCCATTCTAATTCATTCGCACGAATGTATCCATTCTAATTCATTCGTACGATCCATTCTAATTCATTTGTACGAATGTATCCACTCTAATTCATTCATACGATCCATTCTAATTCATTCGCACGAATGTATCCATTCCAATTAATTCGTACGATCCATTCTAATTCATTCGCACAATCTATTCTAATTCATTCGTACGATCAATTCCAATTCAATAGCATGATCCATTCTAATTCATTCGTACGATCTATTCTATTTCATTCGTACAATCCATTCTTACTCAATCGTATAATCCATTCTTATCCATTCGCACAATCTATTCTAATTCATTCATACGTTCACTTCTAATTTATTCGCACGATCCATTCTAATTCCTTCGTATGATCCATTCTAATTCATTCGTACGGTATGATTCATTCTAATTCATTCGTACGATTCATTCTAATTCAATCCTTTCTAATTCATTCGTACGATCCATTCTAATTCATTCGTACAATCGATTCTAATTCATTCGTATGATTCATTCTAATTCAATCCATTCTAATTCATTCGTACGATCCATTCTTACTCATTCGTACGATCCATTCTAATTCATTCGCACGAATGAATCTATTCTAATTCATTCGTATGATCCATTCTAATTCATTCGCATGAATTATCCATTCTAATTCATTCGTACGATCCATTTTATCTCATTCGTACAATCCATTCTATTTCATTCGTACGATCCATTCTAATTCATTCGCACGATCCATTCTAATTCATTCGCATGATCCATTCTAATTCATTCGTACGATCGATTCTAATTCATTCATACGATCCATTCTAATTCATTCGCACGAATGTATCCATTCTAATTCATTCGTACGATCCATTCTAATTCCTTCGTATCCATTCTAATTCACTCATACGATCCATTCTAATTCATTCATACGATCCATTCTAATTCATTCATACGATCCATTCTAATTCATTCGCATGAATGTATCCATTCTAATTCATTCGTACGATCCATTCTAATTCATTCGCACAATCTATTCTAATTCATTCATACGATCCATCCTAATTCATTCGCACGAATGTATCCATTCTAATTCATTCGTACAATCCATTCTATTTCATTCGTACGATCCATTCTTACTCATTCGTACGATCCATTCGTATCCATTCTAATTCATTCGCACGATCCATTCTAATTCATTCATACGATCCATTCTAATTCATTCGTACGATCCATTCTAATTCTTTCGCACGAATGTATCCATTCTAATTCATTCGTATGATCCATTCTAATTCATTCGCACGATCCATTCTAATTCATGCATACGATCCAATCTAATTCATTCATACGATCCATTCTAATTCATTCGCACGAATGTATCCATTAGAATGGATCGTACGAATGAATTAGAATGGATCGTATGAATGAATTAGAATGGATCGTGCGAATGAATTATAATGGATCGTGCGAATGATTTAGAATGGATCGTACGAATCAATTAGAATGGATCGTATGAATGAATTAGATTGGATCGTATTAATGAATTAGAATGGATCGTACCAATGAATTAGAATAGATCGTACGAATGAATTAGAATGGATACGAATGGATCGTAGGAATGAGTAAGAATGGATCGTACGAATGAAATAGAATGGATTGTACGAATGAATTAGAATGGATACATTCGTGCGAATGAATTAGGATGGATCGTATGAATGAATTAGAATAGATTGTGCGAATGAATTAGAATGGATCGTACGAATGAATTAGAATGGATACATTCATGCGAATGAATTAGAATGGATCGTATGAGTGAATTAGAATGGATACGAAGGAATTAGAATGGATCGTACGAAGGAATTAGAATGGAGAATGGATCATGCGAATGAATTAGAATGGATCGTGCGATAAGAATGGATCGTACGAATGAAATAGAATAGATCGTACGGATAAATGAATTTGGATCGTGCTAATGAATTAGAATGGATCGTACGAATGAATTAGAATGGATCGTACTAATGAATTAGAATAGATTGTGCGAATGAATTAGAATGGATCGTACGAATGAATTAGAATAGATTGTGCGAATGAATTAGAATGGATCGTACGAATGAATTGGAATGGATACATTCATGCGAATAAATTAGAATGGATCATACGAATGAATTAGAATGGATTCATTCGTGCGAATGAATTAGAATGGATCGTACGAATGAGTAAGAATGGATCGTACGAATGAATCAGAATGGATTGAATTAGAATGAATCGTACGAATGAATTAGAATGGATCGTACGAAAGAATTAGAATGGATCGTACGAATGAATTAGAATGGATTGAATTAGAATGAATCGTACGAATGAATTAGAATGAATCATACCGTACGAATGAATTAGAATGGATCATACGTAGGAATTAGAATAGATCGTACGATTGAATTAGAATGGATCGTACGAATGAATTAGAATGGATCGTACGAAGGAATTAGAATGGATTGTACGAAGGAATTAGAATGGATAGTACGAATGAATTAGAATGGATACCTTCGTGCAAATGAATTAGGATGGATCGTATGAATGAGTAAGAATGGATCGTACGAATGAAATAGAATGGATCATATGAATGAATTATAGACGATCGTGCGAATGAATTAGAATGGATCGTACGAATGAATTAGAATGGATACATTCGTGCGAATGAATTAGAATGGATCGTATGAATGAATTAGAATCGATCGTACGAATGAATTAGAATGGATCATGCGAATGAATTAGAATGGATCGTGCGAATGAATTAGAATGGATCGTACGAATGAAATAGAATGGATTGTACGAATGAGATAGAATGGATCGTACGAATGAATTAGAATGGATACATTCATGCGAATGAATTAGAATGGATCATACGAATGAATTAGAATGGATTCATTCGCACGAATGAATTAGAATAGATTGTGCGAATGAATTAGAATGGATCGTACGAATGAATTAGAATGGATACATTCATGCGAATGAATTAGAATGGATCGTATGAATGAATTAGAATGGATCGTATGAGTGAATTAGAATGGATACGAAGGAATTAGAATGGATCGTACGAAGGAATTAGAATGGATAGTACGAATGAATTAGAATGGATCATGCTAATAAATTAGAATTGATCGTACGAATGAATTAGAATAGATTGTGCGAATGAATTAGAATGGATCGTACGAATGAATTGGAATGGATACATTCGTGCGAATGAATTAGAATGGATCGTATGAATGAATTAGAGTGGATACATTCATACAAATGAATTAGAAAGGATCGTACGAATGAATTAGAATGGATACATTCGTGCGAATGAATTAGAATGGATCATATGAATGAATTAGAATGGATCGTTTGAGTGAATGCGAATGGATCGTGCGAATGAATTAGAATGGATTGTACGAATGAATTAGAATGGATCGTATGAATGAATTAGAATGGATTGAATTAGAATGAATTAGAATGGATACATTCGTGCGAAAGAATTAGAATGGATCATATGAATGAATTAGATTGGATAGTATAAATGAATTAGAATGGATCGTACGAATGAATTAGAATGGATCGTGCTAATGAATTAGAATGGATCGTGATAATGAATTAGAATGGATCGTGCGAATGAATTAGAATGGATCGTGCGAATGAATTAGAATCGATCATACGAATGAATTAGAATGGATCGTACGAATGAATTAGAATGGATCGTACGAAGGAATTAGAATGGATAGTACGAATGAATTAGAATGGATACCTTCGTGCAAATGAATTAGAATGGATCGTATGAATGAGTAAGAATGGATCGTACGAATGAAATAGAATGGATCGTATGAATGAATTAGAATGGATAGTATGAATGAATTAGAATGGATCGTACGAATGAGTAAGAATGGATCGTGCGAATGAATTAGAATGGATCATGTGAATGAATTAGAATGGATCGTATGAATGAATTAGAATGGATCGTGCGAATAAATTAGAATGGATCGTATGAATAAATTAGAATAGATTGTGCGAATGAATTAGAATGGATCGTATGAATGAATTAGATTGGATCGTATGAATGAATTAGAATGGATCGTACGAATGAGTAAGAATGGATCGTACGAATGAATTAGAATGGATCGTACGAATGAATCAGAATGGATACATTCGTGCGAATGAATTAGAATGGATCGTATGAATGAATTAGAATCGATCGTACGAATGAATTAGAATGGATCACGCGAATGAATTATAATGGATCGTGCGAATGAATTAGAATGGATCGTACGAATGAAATAGAATGGATTGTACGAATGAGATAGAATGGATCGTACGAATGAATTAGAATGGATACATTCATGCGAATGAATTAGAATGGATCATACGAATGAATTAGAATGGATTCATTCGTGCGAATGAATTAGAATGGATCGTACGAATGAGTAAGAATGGATCGTACGAATGAATTAGAATGGATTGAATTAGAATGAATCGTACAAATGAATTAGAGTGGCTACATTCGTACAAATAAATTAGAATGGATCGTGCGAATGAATTAGAATGGATTGAATTAGAATGAATCGTACAAATGAATTAGAGTGGATTGAATTAGAATGAATCGTACGAATGAATTAGAATGGATTGTGCGAATGAATTAGAATGGATCGTGCGAATGAATTAGAATGAATCGTGCGAATGAATTAGAATGAATCGTACGAATGAATTAGAATGGATTGTGCGAATGAATTAGAATGGATCGTGCGAATGAATTAGAATGAATCGTGCGAATAAATTAGAATGGATCGTGCGAATGAATTAGAATGGATTGTACGAATGAGTAAGAATGGATCGTACGAATGAATTAGAATGGATTGAATTAGAATGAATCGTACAAATGAATTAGAGTGGCTACATTCGTACAAATAAATTAGAATGGATCGTGCGAATGAATTAGAATGGATCGTGCGAATGAATTAGAATGGATCGTACGAATGAATTAGAATGGATCGTTTGAATGAATTAGAATGGATCGTACTTATGAATTAGAATGGATCGTACGAATGAATTAGAATGGATACATTCATGCGAATGAATTAGAATGGATCATACGAATGAATTAGAATGGATTCATTCGTGCGAATGAATTAGAATGGATCATACGAATGAGTAAGAATGGATCGTACGAATGAATTAGAATGGATTGAATTAGAATGAATCATACGAATGAATTAGAATGGATCGTACGAATGAATTCGAATGGATCGTACGAATAAATTTGAATAGATTGTGCGAATGAATTAGAATAGATTGTGCGAATGAATTAGAATGGATCGTACGAATGAATTAGAATGGATAAATTCGTACAAATGAATTAGAATGGATTGTATGAATGAATTAGATTGGATCGTATAAATGAATTAGAATGGATCGTACGAATGAATTAGAATGGATCGTGCGAATGAATTAGAATGGATCGTACGAATGAATTTGAATGGATACATTCGTGCGAATGAATTAGAATGGATCGTATGAATGAATTAGATTGTACGAAGGAATTAGAATGGATCATACGATTGAAATAAAATGGATCATAATCTAATTCATTCATACGATCCATTCTAATTCATTCGCACAATCTATACTAATTCATTCGTACGATCCATTCTAATTCATTTGCACGATCTATTCTAATTCATTCGTACGATCCATTCTAATTCATTCGCACGAATGTATCCATTCTAATTCATTCATACAATCTATTCTAATTCATTCGTACGATCCATTCTAATTCATTCGTACAATCCATTCTATTTCATTCGTACGATCCATTCTTACTCATTCGTATGATCCATTCTAATTCATTCGCACGAATGAATTAGAATGGATCGTACGAATGAATTAGAATAGATCGTATGAATGAATTAGAATGGATCGTGCGAATGAATTAGAATGGATTGTACGAATGAAATAGAATGGATTCGCACAAATGTATCCATTCTAATTCATTCGTACGATCCATTCTAATTCATTCGTACAATCCATTCTAATTCATTCGCACGATCCATTCGCATTCACTCAAACGATCCATTCTAATTCATTCGTACGATCCATTCGAATTCATTCGTACGATCCATTCTAATTCATTCATACGATCCATTCTAATTCATTCATATGATCCATTCTAATTCATTCGCACGATCCATTGTTACTCATTTGTACGATCCATTCTAATTCATTCGCACGATCCATTCTAATTCATTAATACGATCCATTCTCGAATAGATCGTGCGAATGAATTAGAATTGATCGTACGAATGAATTGGAATGGATACATTCGTGCGAATGAATTAGAATGGATCGTATGAATGAATTAGAGTGGATACATTCGTACAAATGAATTAGAATAGATCGTACGAATAAATTAGAATGGATACCTTCATGCGAATGAATTAGAATGGATCATATGAATGAATTAGAATGGATCGTTTGAGTGAATGCGAATGGATCGTGCGAATGAATTAGAATGGATTGTACGAATGAATCAGAATGGATCGTACGAATGAATTAGAATGGATCGTATGAATGAATTAGAATGGATCGTACGAATGAAATAGAATGGATCGTACGAATGAATTAGAATGGATTGAATTAGAATGAATCGTACGAATGAATTAGAATGAATCATACCGTACGAATGAATTAGAATGGATCATATGAATGAATTAGAATGGATCGTATGAATGAATTAGAATGGATCGTATGAATGAATTAGTACAATCCATTCTATTTCATTCGCACAATCTATTCTAATTCATTCATACGATCCTTTATAATTTATTCTCACGATCCATTCTAATTCATTCAAACGATCCATTCTAATTCATTCGTACGATCCATTCTAATTCTTTTGCACGAATGTATCCATTCTAATTCATTCGTACGATCCATTCTAATTCATTCGCACGATCCATTCTATTTCATGCATACGATCCAATCTAATTCATTCATACGATCCATTCTAATTCATTCACACGAATGTATCCATTAGAATGGATCGTCTGATTGAATTAGAATGGATCGTATGAATGAATTAGAATGGATCGTGCGAATGAATTAGAATGGATCGTGCGAATGAATTAGAATGGATCGTATGAATCAATTAGAATGGATCGTATGAATGAATTAGATTGGATCGTATTAATGAATTAGAATGGATCGTACGAATGAATTAGAATAGATCGTACGAATGAATTAGAATGGATACGAATGGATCGTACGAATGAGTAAGAATGGATCGTACGAATGAAATAGAATGGATTGTACGAATGAATTAGAATGGATACATTCGTGCGAATGAATTAGGATGGATCGTATGAATGAATTAGAATAGATTGTGTGAATGAATTAGAATGGATCGTACAAATGAATTAGAATGGATACATTCATGCGAATGAATTAGAATGGATCGTATGAATGAATTAGAATGGATCGTATGAGTGAATTAGAATGGATACGAAGGAATTAGAATGGATCGTACGAAGGAATTAGAATGGAGAATGGATCGTGCGAATGAATTAGAATGGATCGTGCGATAAGAATGGATCGTATGAATGAAATAGAATAGATCGTATGGATAAATGAATTTGGATCGTGCTAATGAATTAGAATGGATCGTACGAATGAATTAGAATGGATCGTACTAATGAATTAGAATAGATTGTGCGAATGAATTAGAATGGATCGTACGAATGAATTAGAAAGGATATATTCGTGCGAATGAATTAGAATAGATCGTATGAATGAATTAGATTGGATCGTATTCATGAATTAGAATGGATCCTGCGAATGAATTAGAATGGATCGTACGAATGAATTAGAATGGATAGATTCGTGTGAATGAATTTGAATGGATCCTACGAAGGAATTAGAATGGATCGTACGAAGGAATTAGAATAGATCATATGAAGAAATTAGAATGGATCGTACGAATGAATTAGAATGGATCGTATGAATGAATTAGAATGGATCGTGCGAATAAATTAAAATGGATCGTATGAATGAAATAGAATGGATCGTATGAATTAGAATGGATCGTACGAATGAAATAGAATGGATCGTACGAATGAATTAGAATAGATTGTGGGAATGGACTAGAATGGATCATACGATTGAGTAAGAATGGATTGTACGAATGAAATAGAATAGATCGTACGAATGAATTAGAAAGGATCATGCTAATGAATTAGAATTGATCGTACGAATGAATTAGAATAGATTGTGCGAATGAATTAGAATGGATCGTACGAATGAATTGGAATGGATATATTCGTGCGAATGAATTAGAATGGATCGTATGAATGAATTAGAGTGGATACATTCGTACAAATGAATTAAAATGGATCGTACGAATGAATTAGAATGGATACATTCGTGCGAATGAATTAGAATGGATCATATGAATGAATTAGAATGGATCGTTTGAGTGAATGCGAATGGATCGTGCGAATGAATTAGAATGGATTGTACGAATGAATTAGAATGGATCGTACGAATGAATTAGAATGGATACATTCGTGCGAATCCATTCTATTTCATTTGTACGATCCATTCTAATTCATTCGCACGATCCATTCTAATTCATTCATTCGTACGATCCATTCTAATTCATTCGTACGATCCATTCTAATTCATTCGCACAATCTATTCTAATTCATTCGTACGATCCATTCTAATTCATTCGCACGATCCATTCTAATTCATTCATCCGATCCATTCTATTTCATTCGTACGATCCATTCTTACTCATTCGTACGATCCATTCTAATTCATTTGCACGAAGGTATCCATTCTAATTCATTCGTACGATCCATTCTAATTCATTCGTACGATTCATTCTAATTCACTCCATTCTAATTCATTCGTACGATCCATTCTTACTCATTCGTACGATCCATTCTAATTCATTCGCACGAATGATTCCATTCTAATTCATTCGTATGATCCATTCTAATTCATTCGCATGAATGTATCCATTCTTATTCATTCGTACGGTCCATTCTATCTCATTCGTACAATCCATTCTATTTCATTCGTACGATACATTCTAATTCATTCGCACGATCCATTCTAATTTATTCGTATGATCCATTCTAATTCATTCGTACGATTCATTCTAATTCAATCCATTCTAATTCATTCGTACGATCCATTCTTACTCATTCGTACGATCCATTCTGATTCATTCATACGATCCAATCTAATTCATTCATACAATCCATTCAAATTCATTAAAACGATCCAATCTAATTCATTCTTACGATCCAATCTAATTCGTACGAATGAATTAGCATTGATCGTGCTAATGAATTAGAATGGAACGTACGAATGAATTAAAATGGATCGTAGATTGGATCGTATGAATGAATTAGATTGGATCGTACGAATGAGTAAGAATGGATCATACGAATGAAATAGAATGGATCGTACGTATCAATTAGAATGGATACATTCATGGGAATGAATTAGAATGGATTGTACGAAGGAATTAGAATGGATCGTACGAAGGAATTAGAATGGATAGTACGAATGAATTAGAATGGATACCTTCGTGCAAATGAATTAGAATGGATCGTACGAATGAGTAAGAATGGATTGTACGAATGAAATAGAATGGATCGTATGAATGAATTAGAATGGATCGTGCGAATGAATTAGAATGGATCGTACGAATGAATTAGAATAGATTGTGCGAATGAATTAGAATGGATCATACGAATGAATTAGAATGGATCGTACGAATGAATTAGAATGGATCATATGAATGAATTAGAATGGATCGTACGAATGAATTAGAATGGATCGTATGAATGAATTAGAATGGATTGTACGAATGAATTAGAATGGATCGTACGAATGAATTAGAATGGATACATTCGTGCGAATCCATTCTATTTCATTCGTACGATCCATTCTAATTCATTCACACGATCCATTCTAATTCATTCATACGATCCATTCTAATTCATTCGTACAATCCATTCTAATTCATTCGTATGATCCATTCTAATTCATTCGTACGATCCATTCTAATTCATTCGCACAATCTATTGTAATTCATTCGTACGATCCATTCTAATTCATTCGCACGATCCATTCTAATTCATTCATACGATCTATTCTATTTCATTCGTACGATCCATTCTTACTCATTCGTACGATCCATTCTAATTCATTTGCACGATGGTATGCATTCTAATTCATTCGTACGATCCATTCTAATTCCTTCGTAGGATCCATTCTAATTCCTTCGTACGATCCATTCCAATTCATTCTAATTCTAATTCATTCGCACGAATGTATCCATTCTAATTCATTCATACGATCCATTCTAATTCATTCATATGATCCATTCTAATTCATTCGCACGATCACATCTTACTCATTCGTACGATCCATTCTAATTCATTCGCATGATCCATTCTAATTCATTAATACGATCCATTCTAATTCATTCGCACGATCCATTCTAATTCAATCACACTCATACGATCCATTCTAATTCATTCGCACGAATGTATCCTTTCTAATTCATTCGTACGATCCATTCTAATTCATTCGCACAATCTATTCTAATTCATTCGTACGATCGATTCTAATTCATTCGTACGATCCATTCTAATTCATTCGTACGATCCATTCTAATTCATTCGCACGATCCATTCTAATTCATTTGCACGATCCATTCTAATTCATTAGCATGATCCATTCTAATTCATTCATACGATCCATTCTAATTCATTAATACGATCCATTCTAATTCATTCGCACAAATGTATCCATTCTAATTCATTAATACGATCCAAACTAATTCATTCATACGAATGAATTAGAATGGATACATTCGTGCAAAAGAAATAGAATGGATTGTATGAATGAATTAGAATGGATCGTGTGAATGAATTAGAATGGATCATACAAATGAATTAGAATGGATACAATCGTGCGAATGAATTAGAATGGATCGTGCGAATGAATTAGAATGGATCGTACGAATGAATTAGAATGGATCGTATGAATGAATTAGAATGGATCGTGCGAATGAATTAGAATGGATCGTGCGAATGAATTAGAATGGATCGTACGAATGAATTAGAATGGATCGTATGAATGAATTAGATTGGATCGTATTAATGAATTAGAATGGATCGTACGAATGAATTAGAATAGATCGTACGAATAAATTAGAATGGATACGAATGGATCGTACGAATGAGTAAGAATGGATCGTACGAATGAAATAGAATAGATTGTACGAATGAATTAGAATGGATACATTCATGCGAATGAATTAGGATGGATCGTATGAATGAGCTAGAATAGATTGTGCGAATGAATTAGAATGGATCGTACGAATGAATTAGAATGGATACATTCATGCGAATGAATTAGAATGGATCGTATGAATGAATTAGAATGGATCGTATGAGTGAATTAGAATGGATACAAAGGAATTAGAATGGATCGTACGAAGGAATTAGAATGGAGAATGGATCGTGCGAATGAATTAGAATGGATCGTGCGATAAGAATGGATCGTACGAATGAAATAGAATAGATCGTACGGATAAATGAATTTGGATCGTGCTAATGAATTAGAATGGATCGTACGAATGAATTAGAATGGATCGTACTAATGAATTAGAATAGATTGTGCGAATGAATTAGAATGGATCGTACGAATGAATTAGAAAGGATATATTCGTGCGAATGAATTAGAATAGATCGTATGAATGAATTAGATTGGATCGTATTAATGAATTAGAATGGATCGTGCGAATGAATTAGAATGGATCGTACGAATGAATTAGAATGGATACATTCGTGCGAATGAATTAGAATGGATCATATGAATGAATTAGAATGGATCGTTTGAGTGAATGCGAATAGATCGTGCGAATGAATTAGAATGGATTCCACAAATGAATTGGAATGGATCGTATGAATGAATTAGAATGGATACATTCGTGCGAATCCATTCTATTTCATTCGTACGATCGATTCTAATTCATTCGCACGATCCATTCTAATTCATTCATACGATCCATTCTAATTCATTCGTACGATCTATTCTAATTCATTCGTACGATCCATTCTAATTCATTAATACGATCCATTCTAATTCATTTATACGATCCATTTTAATTCATTCGTACGATCTATTCTAATTCATTCATACGATCCATTCTAATTCATTCGTACGATCTATTCTATTTCATTCGTACAATCCATTCTTACTCAATCGTATGATCCATTCTAATCCATTCGCACAATCTATTCTAATTCATTCGTACGTTCCATTCTATTTCATTCGTACGATCCATTCTATTTCATTCATACGATCCATTTTAATTCATTCGCACGATCCATTCTAATTCATTCATACGATCCATTCTAATTCATTAATATGATCCATTCTAATTCATTCGTACGACGCACGATTCATTCTAATTCATTCGTACAATCCATTCTAATTCAGACGATCCATTCTATTTCATTCATACGATCCATTCTAATTCATTCGCACGATCCATTCTAATTCATTCATACGATCCATTCTAATTTATTCGCACGATCCATTCTAATTCATTCGTACGATCCATTCTAATTCATTCGCACAATCTATTCTAATTCATTCGAAAGATCCATTCTAATTCATTCGTACGGTATGATTCATTCTAATTCATTCGTACGATTCATTCTAATTCAATCCATACTAATTCATTCGTACGATCCATTCTAACTCATCATACCGTACGAATGAATTTGAATGGATCATACGAAGGAATTAGAATGGATCCTACGAATGAATTAGAATGGATCGTATGAATGAATTAGAATGGATCGTACGAAGGAATTAGAATGGATAGTACGAATGAATTAGAATGGATACCTTCGTGCAAATGAATTAGAATGGATCGTACAAATGAGTAAGAATGGATCGTACGAATGAAATAGAATGGATCGTATGAATGAATTAGAATGGATCGTGCGAATGAATTAGAATGGATCGTACGAATGAATTAGAATAGATTGTGCGAATGAATTAGAATGGATCGTACGAATGAATTGGAATGGATCGTACGAATGAATTAGAATGGATCGTATGAATGAATTAGAATGGATCGTGCGAATGAATTAGAATGGATCGTACGAATGAATTAGAATAGATTGTGCGAATGAATTAGAATGGATCGTACGAATGAATTAGAAATGATACATTCGTGCGAATGAATTAGAATAGATTGTGCGAATGAATTAGAATGGATCGTACGAATGAATTAGAATGGATCGTACGAATGAATTAGAATGGATCGTATGAATGAATTAGAATGGATCGTACGAATGAATTAGAATGGATCGTGCGAATGAATTAGAATGGATCGTACGAATGAAATAGAATGGATTCGCACGAATGTATCCATTCTAATTCATTCGTACGATCCATTCTAATTCATTCGCACAATCTATTCTAATTCATTCGTACGATCCATTCTAATTCATTCGCACGATCCATTCTAATTCATTCATACGATCCATTCTAATTCATTCGTACGATCCGTTCTAATTCATTCGTACGATCCATTCCAATTCATTCGCACAATCTATTCTAATTCATTCGTACGATCCATTCTAATTCATTCGCACGATCCATTCTAATTCATTCGCACAATCTATTCTAATTCATTCGTACGATCAATTCTAATTCATTAGCATGATCCATTCTAATTCATTCGTACGATCTATTCTATTTCATTCGTACAATCCATTCTTACTCAATCGTATGATCTATTCTAATCCATTCGCACAATCTATTCTAATTCATTCGCACGATCCATTCTATTTCATTCGTACGATCCATTCTAATTCATACGATCCATTCTATTTCATTCATACGATCCATTTTAATTCATTCGCACGATCCATTCTAATTCCTTCGTACGAATGAATTAGAATGGATCGTACGAAGGAATTAGAATGGATCGTACGAATGAATTAGAATGGATCGTACGAAGGAATTAGAATGGATCATACGAAGGAATAAGAATGGATAGTACGAATGAATTAGAATGGATACCTCCGTGCAAATGAATTAGAATGGATCGTACGAATGAGTAAGAATGGATCGTACGAATGAAATAGAATGGATCGTATGAATGAATTAGAATGGATCGTGCGAATGAATTAGAATGGATCGTACGAATGAATTAGAATAGATTGTGCGAATGAATTAGAATGGATCGTACGAATGAATTAGAATGGATCGTACGAATGAATTAGAATAGATCGTACGAATGAATTAGAATGGATCGTGCGAATGAATTAGAATGGATCGTACGAATAAAATAGAATGGATTCGCACGAATGTATCCATTCTAATTCATTCGTACGATCCATTCTAATTCATTCGTACAATCCATTCTAATTCATTCGCACGATCCATTCGCATTCACTCAAACGATCCATTCTAATTCATTCATATGATCAATTCTAATTCATTCATATGATCCCTTCTAATTCATTCGCACAAATGTATCCATTCTAATTCATTCGTACGATCCATTCTAATTCACGATATATTTTAATTCCTTTGTACGATCCATTCTAATTCATTCGTACGATCCATTCTAATTCATTCATACGATCCATTCTATTTCATTCATATGATCCATTCTAATTTATTCGCACGATCCATTCTAATTCATTCATACGATCCATTCTAATTCATTCATATGATCCATTCTAATTCATTCGTACGATCCATTCTAATTCATTCGCACGATCTATTCTAATTCATTCATACAATCCATTCTATTTCATTCGTACGATCCATTCTAATTCATTCGCAAGATCCATTCTAATTCATTCATACGATCCAATCTAATTCATTCATACGATCCATTCAAATTCATTAATACGATCCAATCTAATTCATTCATACGATCCATTCTAATTACTTCGTATGATCCATTCTAATTCATACGATCCATTCTAATTCATTCGTAAGATCCATTGTAATTCATTCATACGATCTATTCTAATTCATTCATACAATCCATTCTAATTCCTTCGTACGATCCATTCTAATTCATTCATACGATCCATTCTAATTCATTCATACGATCCATTCTAATTTATTCGCACGAATGAATCCATTCTAATTCATTCGTATGATCCATTCTAATTCATTCGCATGAATGTATCCATTCTAATTCATTCGTACGATCCATTCTATCTCATTCGTACAATCCATTCTATTTCATTCGTATGATCCATTCTAATTCATTCGCACGATCCATTCTAATTCATTCGCATGATCCATTCTAATTCATTCGTACGATCGATTCTAATTCATTCATACGATCCATTCTAATTCATTCATATGATCCATTCTAATTCATTCGCACGATCCATTCTTACTCATTCGTACGATCCATTCTAATTCATTCGCACGATCCATTCTAATTCATTCGTACGATCCATTCTAATTCCTTCCATTCTAATCCATTCGCACAATCTATTCTAATTCATTCGTACGATCCATTCTATTTCATTCGTACGATCTATTCTAATTCATACGATCCATTCTATTTCATTCATACGATCCATTTTAATTCATTCGCACGATCCATTCTAATTCATTCATACGATCCCCTAATTCATTCGTACGATCCATTCTAATTTCTTCGTATGATCTATTCTAATTACTTCGTACAATCCATTCTAATTCCTTCGTATGATCCATTAAAATTCAATCGCACGAATCTGTCCATTCTAATTCATTCGTACGATCCATTCAAATTCATTCGCACGAATCTATCCATTCTAATTCATTCGTACGATCCATTCTAATTCATTCGCACGATCCATTCTAATTCATTCATATGATCCAATCTAATTCATTCATACGATCTATTTTAATTCATTCGCACGAATATATCCTTTCTAATTCATTCGTACGATCCATTCTAATTCATTCGCACAATCTATTCTAATTCATTAGTACGATCCATTCTAATTCATTTGTACGATCCATTCTAATTCATTCGCACGATCCATTCTAATTCATTCGCACGATCCATTCTAATTCATTCGTACGATCCATTCTAATTCATTCGCACGATCCATTCTAATTCATTCATACGATCCATTCTAATTCATTCGTACGATCCATTCTAATTCATTCGTACGATCCATTCTAATTCATTCATACGATCCATTCTATTTCATTCATATGATCCATTCTAATTTATTCGCACGATCCAATCTAATTCATTCATACGATCCATTCTAATTCATTCGTACGATCCATTCTAATTCATTCGCACGATCTATTCTAATTCATTCATACAATCCATTCTATTTCATTCGTACGATCCATTCTAATTCATTCACAAGATCCATTCTAATTCATTCATACGATCCAATCTAATTCATTCATACGATCCATTCAAATTCATTAATACGATCCAATCTAATTCATTCATACGATCCATTCTAATTCCTTCGTACGATCCATTCTAATTCATACGATCCATTCTAATTCATTCGTAAGATCCATTCTAATTCATTCATACGATCTATTCTAATTCATTCATACAATCCATTCTAATTCCTTCGTACGATCCATTCTAATTCATTCATACGATCCATTCTAATTCATTCATACGATCCATTCTAATTTATTCGCACGAATGAATCCATTCTAATTCATTCGTTTGATCCATTCTAATTCATTCGCATGAATGTATCCATTCTAATTCATTCGTACGATCCATTCTATCTAATTCATACAATCCATTCTATTTCATTCGTACGATCCATTCTAATTCATTCGCACGATCCATTCTAATTCATTCGCATGATCCATTCTAATTCATTCATACGATCGATTCAAATTCATTCATACGATCCATTCTAATTCATTCATATGATCCATTCTAATTCATTCGCACGATCCATTCTTACTCATTCGTACGATCCATTCTAATTCATTCGCACGATCCATTCTAATTCATTAATACGATCCATTCTAATTCATTAGAATGGATCGTGCGAATGAATTGGAATGGATCGTACGAATGAATTAGAATGGATCGTTTGAATGAATTAGAATGGATCGTACTTATGAATTAGAATGGGTCATACGAATAAAATAGAATGGATTGTACGAAGGAATTAGAAAGGGTCGTACAAACGAATTAGAATGGATCGTATGAATGAATTAGAATAGATTGTGCGAATGAATTAGAATGGATCGTACGAATGAATTAGAATGGATTGTATGAATGAATTAGAATGGATCGTGCGAATGAATTAGAATGGATACATTCGTGCGAATGAATTAGAATGGATCATATGAATGAATTAGATTGGATCGTATGATCCATTCTAATTCATTCATACGATCCATTCTATTTCATTCATATGATCCATTCTAATTTATTCGCACGATCCATTCTAATTCATTCATACGATCCATTATAATTCATTCATATGATCCATTCTAATTCATTCGTACGATCCATTCTAATTCATTCGCACAATCTATTCTAATTCATTCATACAATCCATTCTATTTCATTCGTACGATCCATTCTAATTCATTCGCACGATCCATTCTAATTCATTCATACGATCCATTCTAATTCATTCGTACGATCTATTCTAATTCATTCATACGATCCATTCTAATTCATTCGCACAATCTATTCTAATTCATTCGTACGATCCATTCTAATTCATTCGCACGATCCATTCTAATTCATTCATACGATCCATTCTATTTCATTCGTACGATCCATTCTTACTCATTCGTACGATCCATTCTAATTCATTTGCACGAAGGTATCCATTCTAATTCATTCGTACTATCCATTCTAATTCCTTCGTACGATCCATTCTAATTCCTTCGTACGATCCATTCTAATTCATTCGTACGATCCATTCTAATTCATTCGTATAATCCATTCTAATTCCTACATATGATCCATTCTAATTCATTTGTACGGTATGATTCATTCTAATTCATTCGTACGATTCATTCTAATTCAATCCATTCTAATTCATTCGTATGATCCATTCTAATTCATTCGTACGATCCATTCTAATTCATTCGTACGATTCATTCTAATTCAATCCATTCTAATTCATTCATACGATCCATTCTTACTCATTCGTAAGATCCATTCTAATTCATTCGCACGAATGAATCCATTCTAATTCATTCGTATGATCCATTCTAATTCATTCGCATGAATGTATCCATTCTAATTCATTAATGAATTAGAATGGATCGTATGAATGAATTAGAATGGATACATTCGTGCGAATGAATTAGAAAGGATCGTATGAATGAATTAGAATCGATCGTACGAATGAATTAGAATGGATCATGCGAATGAATTAGAATGGATCGTGCGAATGAATTAGAATGGATCGTACGAATGAATTAAAATGGATCATACGAATGAAATAGAATGGATTGTACGAATGAGATAGAATGGATCGTACGAATGAATTAGAATGGATACATTCATGCGAATGAATTAGAATGGATGATACGAATGAATTAGAATGGATTCATTCGTGCGAATGAATTAGAATGGATCGTACGAATGAGTAAGAATGGATTGTACGAATGAATTAGAATGGATTGAATTAGAATGAATCGTACGAATGAATTAGAATGGATCGTACGAATGAATTAGAATGGATCGTACGAATGAATTAGAATGGATTGAATTAGAATGAATCGTACGAATGAATTAGAATGGATCATACGAAGGAATTAGAATGGATCGTACGAATGAATTAGAATGGATCGTATGAAGGAATTAGAATGGATCGTACGAAGGAATTAGAATGGATAGTACGAATGAATTAGAATGGATACCTTCATGCAAATGAATTAGAATGGATCGTACGAATGAGTAAGAATGGATCGTACGAATGAAATAGAATGGATCGTATGAATGAATTAGAATGGATCGTGCGAATGAATTAGAATGGATCGTACGAATGAATTAGAATAGATTGTGCGAATGAATTAGAATGGATCGTACGAATGAATTAGAATGGATCGTACGAATGAATTAGAATGGATCGTATGAATAAATTAGAATGGATCGTGCGAATGAATTAGAATGGATCGTACGAATGAAATAGAATGGATTCGCACGAATGTATCCATTCTAATTCATTCGTACGATCCATTCTAATTCATTCGTACAATCCATTCTAATTCATTCGCACGATCCATTCGCATTCACTCAAACGATCCATTCTAATGCATTCATATGATCCATTCAAATTCATTCGCATGAATGTATCCATTCTAATTCATTCGTACGATCCATTCTAATTCATTTGTACGAATGTATCCACTTTAATTCATTCATACGATTCATTCTAATTTATTCGCACGAATGTATCCATTCCAATTCATTCGTACGATCCATTCTAATTCATTCGCACAATCTATTCTAATTCATTCGTACGATCAATTCTAATTCATTAGCATGATCCATTCTAATTCATTCGTACGATCTATTCTATTTCATTCGTACAATCCATTCTTACTCAATCGTATGATCCATTCTAATCCATTCGCACAATCTATTCTAATTCTTTCGTACGATCCATTCTATTTCATTCGTATGATCCATTCTAATTCATACGATCCATTCTATTTCATTCATACGATCCATTTTAATTCATTCGTACGACCCATTCTAATTCATTCGCACGATCCATTCTAATTCATTCGTACGATCTATTCTATTTCATTCGTACAATCCATTCTAATTCATTCATACGATCCAATCTAATTCATTCATACGATCCATTCTAATTCATTCGTACGATCTATTCTATTTCATTCATATGATCCATTCTAATTCGTTTGTACGATCCTTTCTAATTCCTTCGTACGATCCATTCTAATTCGTGTGAATGAATTAGAATGGATCGTATAAATGAATTAGAAAGGATATATTCGTGCGAATGAATTAGAATGGATCGTATGAGTGTGAATGAATTAGAATGGATCGTGCGAATGAATTAGAATGGATCGTATTAATGAATTAGAATGGATCGTGCGAATGAATTAGAATGGATCGTACGAATGAGTAAGAATGGATCGTGCGAATGAATTAGAATGGATCATATGAATGAATTAGAATGGATCGTATGAATGAATTAGAATGGATCGTGCGAATAAATTAGAATGGATCGTATGAATGAATTAGAATAGATTGTGCGAATGAATTAGAATGGATCGTACGAATGAATTAGAATCGATACATTCGTGCGAATGAATTAGAATGGATCGTATGAATGAATTAGAATCGATCGTACGAATGAATTAGAATGGATCATGCGAATGAATTAGAATGGATCGTCCGAATGAATTAGAATGGATCGTACGAATGAAATAGAATGGATTGTACGAATGAGATAGAATGGATCGTACGAATGAATTAGAATGGATACATTCATGCGAATGAATTAGAATGGATCATACGAATGAATTAGAATGGATTCATTCGTGCGAATGAATTAGAATGGATCGTACGAATGAGTAAGAATGGATCGTACGAATGAATTAGAATGGATTGAATTAGAATGAATCATACGAATGAATTAGAATGGATCATACGAATGAATTAGAATGGATCGTACGAATGAATTAGAATGGATTGAATTAGAATGAATCGTACGAATGAATTAGAATGAATCATACCGTATGAATGAATTAGAATGGATCATACGAAGGAATTAGAATGGATCGTACGAATGAATTGGAATGGATCGTACGAATGAATTAGAATAGATCGTACGAAGGAATTAGAATGGATCGTACGAAGGAATTAGAATGGATAGCATGAATGAATTAGAATGGATACCTTCGTGCAAAGAATTAGAATGGATCGTACGAATGAGTAAGAATGGATCGTACGAATGAAATAGAATGGATCATATGAATGAATTAGAATCGATCGTGCGAATGAATTAGAATGGATCGTACGAATGAATTAGAATAGATTGTGCGAATGAATTAGAATGGATCGTACGAATGAATTAGAATGGATCGTACGAATGAATTAGAATGGATCGTATGAATGAATTAGAATGGATTGTGCGAATGAATTTGAATGGATCGTACGAATGAAATAGAATGTATTCGCACGAATGTATCCATTCTAATTCATTCGTACGATCCATTCTAATTCATTCGTACAATCCATTCTAATTCATTCGCACGATCCATTCGCATTCACTCAAACGATCCATTCTAATTCATTCATAGGATCCATTCTAATTCATTCGCACGAATGTATCCATTCTAATTCATTCGTACGATCCATTCTAATTCATTTGTACTAATGTATCCCCTCTAATTCATTCATACGATCCATTCTAATTCATTCGCACGAATGTATCCATTCCAATTCATTCGTACGATCCATTCTAATTCATTCGCACAATCTATTCTAATTCATTCTTACGATCAATTCTAATTCATTAGCATGATCCATTCTAAGTCATTCGTACGATCTATTCTATTTCATTCGTACAATCCATTCTTACTCAATCGTATGATCCATTCTAATCCATTCATACAATCTATTCTAATTCATTCGTACGATCCATTCTATTTCATTCGTACGATCCATTCTAATTCATACGATCCATTCTATTTCATTCATACGATCCATTTTAATTCATTCGCACGATCCATTCTAATTCATTCATACGATCCGTTCTAATTCATTCGTACGATCCATTCTAATTTCTTCGTATGATCTATTCTAATTCCTTCTACGATCCATTCTAATTCCTTCGTACGATCTATTCAAATTCATTCGCATGAATGTATCCATTCTAATTCATTCGTACGATCCATTCTAATTCATTCGCACGATCCATTCTAATTCATTAATACGATCCAATCTAATTCATTCATACGATCTATTCTAATTCATTCGCACGAATATATCTTTTCTAATTCATTCGTACGATCTATTCTAATTCATTCGCACAATCTATTCTAATTCATTAGTACGATCCATTCTAATTCATTCGTACGATCCATTCTAATTCATTAGCATGATCCAAATTCATTTATCCGTACGATCTATTCTATTTCATTCGTACGATCCATTCTTATCGCACGATCCATTCTAATTCATTCGCACGATCCATTCTCCATTCTAATTCCTTCGTACGATCCATTCTAATTCCTTCGTATCCATTCTAATTTACTCATAAGATCCATTCTAATTCATTCATACGATCCATTCTAATTCATTCGCATGAATGTATCCATTCTAATTCATTCGTACGATCCATTCTAATTCATTCGCACAATCTATTCTAATTCATTCTTACGATCCATCCTAATTCATTCGCACGAATGAATCCATTCTAATTCATTCGTACAATCCATTCTATTTCATTCGTACGATCCATTCTTACTCATTCGTACGATCCATTCGTATCCATTCTAATTCATTCGTACGATCTATTCTAATTCATTCATACGATCCATTCTAATTCATTAATACGATCCAATCTAATTCATTCATACGATCCATTCTAATTCATTCGTACGATCCATTCTAATTCATTCGCACGATCCATTCTAATTCATTCGCACGATCCATTCTAATTCATTCATACGATCCATTCTAATTCATTCGTACGATCCATTCTAATTCATTCGCACGATCCATTCTAATTCATTCGCACGAATGTATCCATTCTAATTCATTCGTATGATCCATTCTAATTCATTCACACGATCCATTCTAATTCATTCATACAATCCATTCTATTTCTTTTGCACGAATGTATCCATTCTAATTCATTCGTACGATCCATTCTATTTCATTCGTACGATCCATTCTAATTCATTCGTACAATCCATTCTAATTCATTCGCACGATCTATTCGAATTCATTCGCACGAATGTATCCACTCTAATTCATTCATATGATCCATTCTAATTCCTTCGTACGATCCATTCTATTTCATTCGTATGATCCATTCTATTTCATTCATATAATCCATTCTAATTAATTCGTACGATCCATTCTAATTCATTTATACGATCTAATCTAATTCATTCATACAATCCATTCTAATTCATTCGTACGATCTATTCTAATTCATTCGTACGATCTATTCTAATTCATTTGCACGAATATATCCATTCTAATTCATTCGTACGATGCATTCTAATTCATTCGCACGGAATGGATCGTATGAATGAATTAGAATGGATACATTCGTGCGAATGAATTCGAATGGATCGTACGAACGAGTTAGAATGAATAAATTCGTGCGAATGAATTAGAATGGATTGTATGAATGAATTAGATTGGATCGTATAAATGAATTAGAATGGATCTTATGTATGAATTAGAATGGATACATTCATGGGAATGAATAAGAATGGATCGTACGAAGGAATTAGAATGGATCATACGAATAAAATAGAATGGATCATACGAATGAATTAGAATGGATCGTATGAATGAATTAGAGTGGATACATTCGTACGAATGAATTAGAATGGATCGTGCGAATGAATTAGAATGGATCGTACGAATGAATTAGAATAGATCGTTTGAATGAATTAGAATGGATCGTACTTATGAATTAGAATGGGTCATACGAATAAAATAGAACGGATCGTACGAAGGAATTAGAAAGGATCGTACAAACGAATTAGAATGGATCGTATGAATGAAATAGAATAGATCGTACGAATGAATTAGAATGGCTCGTATGAATGAATTAGATTGGATCGTATGAATGAATTAGAATGGATTGTACGAATGAAATAGATTAGATCGTGCGAATGAATTAGAATAGATCGTATGAATGAATTAGATTGGATCGTATTAATGAATTAGAATGGATCGTGCGAATGAATTAGAATGGATCGTACGAATGAATTAGAATGGATAGATTCGTGCGAATGAATTTGAATGGATCGTACGAAGGAATTAGAATGGATCGTACGAAGGAATTAGAATAGATCATACGAAGAAATTAGAATGGATCGTACGAATGAATTAGAATGGATCGTATGAATGAATTAGAATGGATCGTGCGAATGAATTAATATGGATCGTATGAATGAAATAGAATGGATCGTATGAATTAGAATGGATCGTACGAATGAAATAGAATGGATCGTACGAATGAATTAGAATAGATTGTGCGAATGGATTAGAATGGATCATACGATTGAGTAAGAATGGATTGTACGAATGAAATAGAATAGATCGTACGAATGAATTAGAATGGATCATGCTAATGAATTAGAATTGATCGTACGAATGAATTAGAATAGATTGTGCGAATGAATTAGAATGGATCGTACGAATGAATTGGAATGGATACATTCATGCGAATGAATTAGAATGGATCGTATGAATGAATTAGAGTGGATACATTCGTACAAATGAATTAGAATGGATCGTACGAATGAATTAGAATGGATACATTTATGCGAATGAATTAGAATGGATCATATGAATGAATTAGAATGGATCGTATGAGTGAATGCGAATGGATCGTGCGAATGAATTAGAATGGATTGTACGAATGAATTAGAATAGATCGTACGAATGAATTAGAATGGATCGTACGAAGGAATTAGAATGGATCGTACGAAGGAATTAGACTGGATAGTACGAATGAATTAGAATGGATACCTTCGTGCAAATGAATTAGAATGGATCATACATTCATGCGAATGAATTAGAATGGATCATACGAATGAATTAGAATGGATTCATTCGTGCGAATGAATTAGAATGGATCGTACGAATGAGTAAGAATGGATCGTACGAATGAATTAGAATGGATTGAATTAGAATGAATCATACGAATGAATTAGAATGGATCATACGAATGAATTAGAATGGATCGTACGAATGAATTAGAATGGATTGAATTAGAATGAATCGTACGAATGAATTAGAATGAATCATACCGTACGAATGAATTAGAATGGATCATACGAAGGAATTAGAATGGATCGTACGAATGAATTGGAATGGATCGTACGAATGAATTAGAATAGATCGTACGAAGGAATTAGAATGGATCGTACGAAGGAATTAGAATGGATAGCATGAATGAATTAGAATGGATACCTTCGTGCAAAGAATTAGAATAGATCGTACGAATGAGTAAGAATGGATCGTACGAATGAAATAGAATGGATCATATGAATGAATTAGAATCGATCGTGCGAATGAATTAGAATGGATCGTACGAATGAATTAGAATAGATTGTGCGAATGAATTAGAATGGATCGTACGAATGAATTAGAATGGATCGTACGAATGAATTAGAATGGATCGTATGAATGAATTAGAATGGATTGTGCGAATGAATTTGAATGGATCGTACGAATGAAATAGAATGTATTCGCACGAATGTATCCATTCTAATTCATTCGTACGATCCATTCTAATTCATTCGTACAATCCATTCTAATTCATTCGCACGATCCATTCGCATTCACTCAAACGATCCATTCTAATTCATTCATAGGATCCATTCTAATTCATTCGCACGAATGTATCCATTCTAATTCATTCGTACGATCCATTCTAATTCATTTGTACTAATGTATCCCCTCTAATTCATTCATACGATCCATTCTAATTCATTCGCACGAATGTATCCATTCCAATTCATTCGTACGATCCATTCTAATTCATTCGCACAATCTATTCTAATTCATTCTTACGATCAATTCTAATTCATTAGCATGATCCATTCTAAGTCATTCGTACGATCTATTCTATTTCATTCGTACAATCCATTCTTACTCAATCGTATGATCCATTCTAATCCATTCATACAATCTATTCTAATTCATTCGTACGATCCATTCTATTTCATTCGTACGATCCATTCTAATTCATACGATCCATTCTATTTCATTCATACGATCCATTTTAATTCATTCGCACGATTCATTCTAATTCATTCATACGATCCGTTCTAATTCATTCGTACGATCCATTCTAATTTCTTCGTATGATCTATTCTAATTCCTTCTACGATCCATTCTAATTCCTTCGTACGATCTATTCAAATTCATTCGCACGAATGTATCCATTCTAATTCATTCGTACGATCCATTCTAATTCATTCGCACGATCCATTCTAATTCATTAATACGATCCAATCTAATTCATTCATACGATCTATTCTAATTCATTCGCACGAATATATCCTTTCTAATTCATTCGTACGATCTATTCTAATTCATTCGCACAATCTATTCTAATTCATTAGTACGATCCATTCTAATTCATTCGTACGATCCATTCTAATTCATTAGCATGATCCAAATTCATTTATCCGTACGATCTATTCTATTTCATTCGTACGATCCATTCTTATCGCACGATCCATTCTAATTCATTCGCACGATCCATTCTCCATTCTAATTCCTTCGTACGATCCATTCTAATTCCTTCGTATCCATTCTAATTTACTCATAAGATCCATTCTAATTCATTCATACGATCCATTCTAATTCATTCGCATGAATGTATCCATTCTAATTCATTCGTACGATCCATTCTAATTCATTCGCACAATCTATTCTAATTCATTCTTACGATCCATCCTAATTCATTCGCACGAATGAATCCATTCTAATTCATTCGTACAATCCATTCTATTTCATTCGTACGATCCATTCTTACTCATTCGTACGATCCATTCGTATCCATTCTAATTCATTCGTACGATCTATTCTAATTCATTCGTACGATCCATTCTAATTCATTAATACGATCCAATCTAATTCATTCATACGATCCATTCTAATTCATTCGTACGATCCATTCTAATTCATTCGCACGATCCATTCTAATTCATTCGCACGATCCATTCTAATTCATTCATACGATCCATTCTAATTCATTCGTACGATCCATTCTAATTCATTCGCACGATCCATTCTAATTCATTCGCACGAATGTATCCATTCTAATTCATTCGTATGATCCATTCTAATTCATTCACACGATCCATTCTAATTCATTCATACAATCCATTCTATTTCTTTTGCACGAATGTATCCATTCTAATTCATTCGTACGATCCATTCTATTTCATTCGTACGATCCATTCTAATTCATTCGTACAATCCATTCTAATTCATTCGCACGATCTATTCGAATTCATTCGCACGAATGTATCCACTCTAATTCATTCATATGATCCATTCTAATTCCTTCGTACGATCCATTCTATTTCATTCGTATGATCCATTCTATTTCATTCATATAATCCATTCTAATTAATTCGTACGATCCATTCTAATTCATTTATACGATCTAATCTAATTCATTCATACAATCCATTCTAATTCATTCGTACGATCTATTCTAATTCATTCGTACGATCTATTCTAATTCATTTGCACGAATATATCCATTCTAATTCATTCGTACGATGCATTCTAATTCATTCGCACGGAATGGATCGTATGAATGAATTAGAATGGATACATTCGTGCGAATGAATTCGAATGGATCGTACGAACGAGTTAGAATGAATAAATTCGTGCGAATGAATTAGAATGGATTGTATGAATGAATTAGATTGGATCGTATAAATGAATTAGAATGGATCTTATGTATGAATTAGAATGGATACATTCATGGGAATGAATAAGAATGGATCGTACGAAGGAATTAGAATGGATCATACGAATAAAATAGAATGGATCATACGAATGAATTAGAATGGATCGTATGAATGAATTAGAGTGGATACATTCGTACGAATGAATTAGAATGGATCGTGCGAATGAATTAGAATGGATCGTACGAATGAATTAGAATGGATCGTTTGAATGAATTAGAATGGATCGTACTTATGAATTAGAATGGGTCATACGAATAAAATAGAACGGATCGTACGAAGGAATTAGAAAGGATCGTACAAACGAATTAGAATGGATCGTATGAATGAAATAGAATAGATCGTACGAATGAATTAGAATGGATCGTATGAATGAATTAGATTGGATCGTATGAATGAATTAGAATGGATTGTACGAATGAAATAGATTAGATCGTGCGAATGAATTAGAATAGATCGTATGAATGAATTAGATTGGATCGTATTAATGAATTAGAATGGATCGTGCGAATGAATTAGAATGGATCGTACGAATGAATTAGAATGGATAGATTCGTGCGAATGAATTTGAATGGATCGTACGAAGGAATTAGAATGGATCGTACGAAGGAATTAGAATAGATCATACGAAGAAATTAGAATGGATCGTACGAATGAATTAGAATGGATCGTATGAATGAATTAGAATGGATCGTGCGAATGAATTAATATGGATCGTATGAATGAAATAGAATGGATCGTATGAATTAGAATGGATCGTACGAATGAAATAGAATGGATCGTACGAATGAATTAGAATAGATTGTGCGAATGGATTAGAATGGATCATACGATTGAGTAAGAATGGATTGTACGAATGAAATAGAATAGATCGTACGAATGAATTAGAATGGATCATGCTAATGAATTAGAATTGATCGTACGAATGAATTAGAATAGATTGTGCGAATGAATTAGAATGGATCGTACGAATGAATTGGAATGGATACATTCATGCGAATGAATTAGAATGGATCGTATGAATGAATTAGAGTGGATACATTCGTACAAATGAATTAGAATGGATCGTACGAATGAATTAGAATGGATACATTCATGCGAATGAATTAGAATGGATCATATGAATGAATTAGAATGGATCGTATGAGTGAATGCGAATGGATCGTGCGAATGAATTAGAATGGATTGTACGAATGAATTAGAATAGATCGTACGAATGAATTAGAATGGATCGTACGAAGGAATTAGAATGGATCGTACGAAGGAATTAGACTGGATAGTACGAATGAATTAGAATGGATACCTTCGTGCAAATGAATTAGAATGGATCGTACGAATGAGTAAGAATGGATCGTACGAATGAAATAGAATGGATCGTATGAATGAATTAGAATGGATCGTGCGAATGAATTAGAATGGATCGTACGAATGAATTAGAATAGATTGTGCGAATGAATTAGAATGGATCGTACGAATGAATTAGAATGGATCGTACGAATGAATTAGAATGGATCGTATGAATGAATTAGAATGGATCGTGCGAATGAATTAGAATGGATCGTACGAATGAAATAGAATGGATTCGCACGAATGTATCCATTCGCATTCACTCAAATGATCTATTCTAATTCATTCATATGATCCATTCTAATTACTTCGCACGAATGTATCCATTCTAATTCATTCGTACGATCCATTCTAATTCATTTGTACGAATGTATCCACTCTAATTCATTCATACGATCCTTTCTAATTCATTCGCACGAATGTATCCATTCCAATTCATTCGTACGATCCATTCTATCTCATTCGCACAATCTATTCTAATTCATTCGTACGATCAATTCTAATTCATTAGCATGATCCATTCTAATTCATTCGTACGATCTATTCAATTTCATTCGTACAATCCATTCTTACTCAATCGTATGATCCATTCTAATCCATTCGCACAATCTATTCTAATTCATTCGTACGATCCATTCTATTTCATTCGTACGATCCATTCTAATTCATACGATCCATTCTATTTCATTCATACGATCCATTTTAATTCATTCGCACGATCCATTCTAATTCATTCATACGATCCATTCTAATTCATTCGTACGATCCATTCTAATTTCTTCGTATGATCTATTCTAATTCCTTCGTACGATCCATTCTAATTCCTTCGTACGATCCATTCAAATTCATTCGCACGAATCTATCCATTCTAATTCATTCGTACGATCCATTCTAATTCATTCGCACGATCCATTCTAATTCATTCATACGATCCATTCTATTTCATTCGTACGATCCATTCTTACTCATTCGTACGATCCATTCTAATTCATTTGCACGAAGGTATCCATTCTAATTCATTCGTACTATCCATTCTAATTCCTTCGTAAGATCCATTTTAATTCCTTCGTACGATCCATTCTAATTCATTCGTACGATCCATTCTAATTCATTCGTACGATCCATTCTAATTCCTTCGTATGATCCATTCTAATTCATTCGTACGGTATGATTCATTCTAATTCATTCGTACGATTCATTCTAATTCAATCCATTCTAATTCATTCGTAAGATCCATTCTAATTCATTCATACGATCTATTCTAATTCATTCATACAATCCATTCTAATTCCTTCGTACGATCCATTCTAATTCATTCATACGATCCATTCTAATTCATTCGTACGATCTATTCTATTTCATTCATACGATCCATTCTAATTCATTAATACGATCCATTCTAATTCATTCGCACGATCCATTCTAATTCATTCACACTCATACGATCCATTCTAATTCATTCGCACGAATGTATCCATTCTAATTCATTCATACAATCTATTCTAATTCATTCGTACGATCCATTCTAATTCATTCGTACAATCCATTCAATTTTATTCGTACGATCCATTCTTACTCATTCGTATGATCCATTCTAATTCATTCGCACGAATGTATCCATTCTAATTCATTCGTACGATCCATTCTAATTAATTCATTCGTACGAATGAGTAAGAATGGATCGTATGAATGAATTAGAATGGATCGTGCGAATAAATTAGAATGGATCGAACGAATGAATTAGAATGGATCATACGAATGAATTAGAATGGATCGTATGAATGAATTAGAATGGATCGTGCGAATGAATTAGAATAGATTATATGAATGAAATAGAATGGATCATACGAATGAAATAGAATGGATCGTACAAAGGAATTAGAATGGATCGTATGAATGAATTAGAGTGGATACATTCGTGCGAATGAATTCGAATAGATCGTGCGAATGAATTAGAATGGATTGTACGAATGAATTAGAATGGATCGTACGAATGAAATAGAATGGATCGTACGAATGAATTAGAATGGATACATTCGTGCAAAAGAAATAGAATGGATTGTGTGAATGAATTAGCATGGATCGTGTGAATGAATTAGAAAGGATCATACGAATGAATTAGAATGGATACATTCATGCGAATGAATTATAATGGATCATATGAATGAATTAGAATGGATCGTATGAGTGAATTAGAATGGATCATATGAATGAATTAGAATAGATCGTACGAATGAATTAGAATAGATGGTGCGAATGAATTAGAATGGATCGTACGAATGAATTAGAATGGATTGTACGAATGAATTAGAATGGTTCGTACGAATGAATTAGAATTGATACATTCGTGCGAATCCATTCTATTTCTTTCGTACGATCCATTCTAATTCATTCGCACGATCCATTCTAATTCATTCATACGATCCATTCTAATTCATTTGTATGATCCATTCTAATTCATTCGTACGATCCATTCTAATTCATTCGCACAATCTATTCTAATTCATTCGTACGATCCATTCTAATTCATTCGCACGATCCATTCTAATTCATTCTAATTCATTCGTACGATCCATTCTAATTCATTCGTACGATTCATTCTAATTCAATCCATTCTAATTCATTAGAATGGATTGTATGAAAGAATTAGAATGGATTGTATGAATGAATTAGAATGGATCGTGCGAATGAATTAGAATGGATCGTACGAAAGAATTAGAATGGATACATTCGTGCGAAAGAATTAGAATAGATCGTATGAATGAATTAGAATGGATCGTATGAATGAAATAGAATGGATCGTACGAATGAATTAGAATGAATCGTGCGAATGAATTAGAATGGATCGTACGAATGAGTTAGAATGGATCGTACGAAGGAATTAGAATGGATCGTACGAATGAATTAGAAAGGATACATTCGAATTCATTCGTACGATCCATTCTAATTCTTTCGTACGATCCATATTCTAATTCATTCGCACGATCCATTCTAATTCATTCATACGATCCATTCTAATTCATTCACACAATCCATTCTAATTCATTCTAATTTATTCGTATGTGAGTGGATCGTGTTTTTTTGTGCTAATGAATTAGAATGGATCGTACGAATGAATTAGAATGGATACATTCGTGCGAATGAATTAGAATGGATCGTATGAATGAATTAGATTGGATCGTATAAATGAATTAGAATGGATCGTACGAATGAATTAGAATGGATCGTGCTAATGAATTAGAATGGATCGTGCGAATGAATTAGAATGGATCGTACGAATGAATTAGAATGGATCGTACGAATGAATTAGAATGGATCGTTCGAATGAATTAGAATAGATTGGGTGAATGAATTAGAATGGATCGTACGAATGAATTAGAAAGGATACATTCGTGCGAATGAATTAGAATGGATCGTATGAGTGTGAATGAATTAGAATGGATCGTGCGAATGAATTAGAATGGATCGTATTAATGAATTAGAATGGATCGTGCGAATGAATTAGAATGGATCGTGCGAATGAATTAGAATGGATCATATGAATGAATTAGAATGGATCGTATGAATGAATTAGAATGGATCGTGCGAATAAATTAGAATGGATCGTATGAATGAATTAGAATAGATTATGCGAATGAATTAGAATGGATCGTACGAATGAATTAGAATGGATACATTCATGCGAATGAATTAGAATGGATCGTATGAATGAATTAGAATCGATCGTACGAATGAATTAGAATGGATCATGCGAATGAATTAGAATGGATCGTGCGAATGAAATAGAATGGATTTTATGAATGAGATAGAATAGATCGTACGAATGAATTAGAATGGATACATTCATGCGAATGAATTAGAATGGATCATACGAATGAATTAGAATGGATTCATTCGTGCGAACGAATTGGAATGGATCGTACGAATGAGTAAGAATGGATCCTACGAATGAATTAGAATGGATTGAATTAGAATGAATCGTACGAATGAATTAGAATGGATCGTACGAATGAATTAGAATGGATCGTACGAATGAATTAGAATGGATTGAATTAGAATGAATCGTACGAATGAATTAGAATGAATCATACCGTACGAATGAATTAGAATGGATCATACGAAGGAATTAGAATGGATCGTACGAATGAATTAGAATGGATCGTACAAAGGAATTAGAATGGATCGTACGAAGGAATTAGAATGGATAGTACGAATGAATTAGAATGGATACCTTCGTGCAAATGAATTAGAATGGATCGTACGAATGAGTAAGAATGGATCGTACGAATGAAATAGAATGGATCGTATGAATGAATTAGAATGGATCGTGCGAATGAATTAGAATGGATCGTACGAATGAATTAGAATCGATTGTGCGAATGAATTAGAATGGATCGTACGAATGAATTAGAATGGATCGTACGAATGAATTAGAATGGATCGTATTAATGAATTAGAATGGATCGTGCGAATAAATTAGAATGGATCGTACGAATGAGTAAGAATCGATCGTGCGAATGAATTAGAATGGATCATATGAATGAATTAGAATGGATCGTATGAATGAATTAGAATGGATCGTGCGAATAAATTAGAATGGATCATATGAATGAATTAGAATAGATTGTGCGACTGAATTAGAATGGATCGTACGAATGAATTAGAATTGATACATTCGTGCGAATGAATTAGAATGGATCGTATGAATGAATTAGAATCGATCGTACGAATGAATTAGAATGGATCATGCGAATGAATTAGAATGGATCGTGCGAATGAATTAGAATGGATTGTACGAATGAAATAGAATGGATCGTACGAATGAGATAGAATGGATCGTACGAATGAATTAGATTGGATACATTCATGCGAATGAATTAGAATGGATCATATGAATGAATTAGAATGGATTCATTCGTGCGAATGAATTAGAATGGATCGTACGAATGAGTAAGAATGGATCGTACGAATGAATTAGAATGGATTGAATTAGAATGAATCGTACGAATGAATTATAATGGATCGTACGAATGAATTAGAATGGATCGTACGAATGAATTAGAATGGATTGAATTAGAATGAATCGTACGAATGAATTAGAATGAATCATACCGTACGAATGAATTAGAATGGATCATACGAAGGAATTAGAATGGATTGTACGAATGAATTAGAATGGATCGTACGAATGAATTAGAATGGATCATACGAAGGAATTAGAATGGATCGTACGAAGGAATTAGAATGGATAGTACGAATGAATTAGAATGGATACCTTCGTGCAAATGAATTAGAATGGATCGTACGAATGAGTAAGAATAGATCGTACGAATGAAATAGAATGGATCGTATGAATGAATTAGAATGGATCGTGCGAAGGAATTAGAATGGATCGTACGAATGAATTAGAATAGATTGTGCGAATGAATTAGAATGGATCGTACGAATGAATTAGAATGGATCGTACGAATGAATTAGAATGGATCGTATGAATAAATTAGAATGGATCGTGCGAATGAATTAGAATGGATCGTACGAATGAAATAGAATGGATTCGCACGAATGTATCCATTCTAATTCATTCATACGATCCATTCTAATTCATTCGTACAATCCATTCTAATTCATTCGCACGATCCATTCGCATTCACTCAAACGATCCATTCTAATTCATTCATATGATCCATTCTAATTCATTCGCACGAATGTATCCATTCTAATTCATTCGTATGATCCATTCTAATTCATTTGTACGAATATATCCACTCTAATTCATTCATACGATCCATTCTAATTCATTCGCACGAATGTATCCATTCCAATTCATTCGTACGATCCATTCTAATTCATTCGCACAATCTATTCTAATTCATTCGTGTGAATGAATTAAAATGGATAATACGAATGAGTAAGAATGGATCGTAGAATTAGAATGGATCGTATGAATGAATTAGAATGGATACATACGAATGAATTAGAATGGATCATATGAATGAATTAGAATGGATCGTGCGAATGAATTAGAATGGATCATACGAATGAATTAGAATGGATCGTATGAATGAATTAGAATGGATCATAGTAATGAATTAGAATGGATCCTACGAATGATTTAGAATAGATTGTGCGAATGAATTAGAATGGATCTGGATCGTGTATCCATTCTAATTCATTCGTACGACCCATTCTAATTCATTCGAACGATCCATTCTAATTCATTGGTATGATCTATTCTATTTCATTCGTATAATTCATTCTAATTCATTCATACGATCCAATCTAATTCATTCATACGATCCATTCTAATTCATTCGTACGATCTATTCTATTTCATTCATACGATCCATTCTAATTCGTTTGTATGATCCTTTCTAATTCCTTCGTACGATCCATTCTATTTCATTCGTACTATCAATTCTAATTCATTAGCATGATCCATTCTAATTCATTCGTACGATCTATTCTATTTCATTCGTACAATCCATTCTAATTCATTCGTACGATCCATTCTAATTCATTCGCACGAATGTATCCATTCTAATTCATTCGTACGATCCATTCTAATTCATTTGTATGAATGTATCCACTCTAATTCATTCATACGATCCATTCTAATTCATTCGCACGAATGTATCCATTCCAATTCATTCGTACGATCCATTCTAATTCATTTGCACAATCTATTCTAATTCATTCGTACGATCAATTCTAATTCATTAGCATGATCCATTCTAATTCATTCGTACGATCTATTTTATTTCATTCGTACAATCCATTCTTACTCAATCGTATGATCCATTCTAATCCATTCGCACAATCTATTCCAATTCATTCGTACGATCCATTCTAATTCATTCGTACAATCCATTCTAATTCATTCGCACGATCCATTCGCATTCACTCAAACGATCCATTCTAATTCATTCATATGATCCATTCTAATTCATTCGCACGAATGTATCCATTCTAATTCATTCGTACGATCCATTCTAATTCATTTGTACGAATGTATCCACTCTAATTCATTCATACGATCCATTCTAATTCATTCGCACGAATGTATCCATTCCAATTCATTCGTACGATCCACTCTAATTCATTCGCACAATCTATTCTAATTCATTCGTACGATCAATTCTAATTCATTAGCATGATCCATTCTAATTCATTCGTACGATCTATTCTATTTCATTCGTACAATCCATTCTTACTCAATCGTATGATCCATTCTAATCCATTCGCACAATCTATTCTAATTCATTCGTACGATCCATTCTATTTCATTCGTACGATCCATTCTAATTCATATGATCCATTCTATTTCATTCATACGATCCATTTTAATTCATTCGCACGATCCATTCTAATTCATTCATACGATCCATTCTAATTCATTCGTACGATCCATTCTAATTTCTTCGTATTATCTATTCTAATTCCTTCGTACGATCCATTCTAATTCCTTCGTACGATCCATTCAAATTCATTCGCACGAATCTATCCATTCTAATTCATTCGTACGATCCATTCTAATTCATTCGCACGATCCATTCTAATTCATTAATACGATCCAATCTAATTCATTCATACGATCTATTCTAATTCATTCGCACAAATATATCCTTTCTAATTCATTCGTACGATCCATTCTAATTCATTCGCACAATCTATTCAAATTCATTAGTACGATCCATTCTAATTCATTCGTACGATCCATTCTAATTCATTAGCACAATCCAAATTCATTTATCCGTACGATCTATTCTATTTCATTCGTACGATCCATTCTTATCGCATGATCCATTCTAATTCATTCGCACGATCCATTCTCCATTCTAATTCCATCGTACGATCCATTCTAATTCCTTCGTATCCATTCTAATTCACTCATACGATCCATTCTAATTCATTCATACGATCCATTCTAATTCATTCGCATGAATGTATCCATTCTAATTCATTCGTACGATCCATTCTAATTCATTCGCACAATCTATTCTAATTCATTCATACGATCCATCCTAATTCATTCGCACGAATGTATCCATTCTAATTCATTCGTACAATCCATTCTATTTCATTCGTACGATCCATTCTTACTCATTCGTACGATCCATTCGTATCCATTCTAATTTTTTTTTTTTTAATCAATGCTAGGGGATTTTATTTGGGACCCCGCCCAACAAAGAACAAAGCATTACATCTCAAAACTAAAAGAACAATCCAAGAAGAGAAAAAAAAAACTTCAGAAACATAGCTATACAAGAATTAATCCTCTAGAAAGGATCAGAAATCTGAAATCTGAAAAGCATTATATCTTTTCCAATCCCTTCTGGGGCCAAACTTTGCTAGAACCAATCACAGCTCCAATCAGAATTTTCTGCTATCACATTCTGTCATAGTGCTTCTGTATCCTATCAGCTTCAATAGCAATCCTCAGATTACCTTTGAGCTCCGTAGGGTAAAGCTTAGTCACTTGGTCACTATCTTGACCCATTTTGGAGAGGATATCTGCTGGCTGATTCCCTTCTCTCCAAATATGCGTAATATGAAAGCTCTTAAGCCTTTTAGATTTCTTCTGAATATGATGAACTTGTTGATAACAACTCCATGGGATAGAAGAAATTTTCTTAATGTAATTGACTGCTGCTAATGAGTCCGATTCAATCCATAATTGAGAAATGTTCAGATTATCAGCATAAGACAGCCCTTGTTCTATAGCATCCAATTCCACTGCAATAATCTGCTTATGCCTAGATGGACCATAATAGCTCAAAATGTCCTGACCTTCAGAATTTCTGAAAATCCCTCCAATTGAGGTTTTATTCTCTTTAACAGCCCCATCTGTGTTGAGCTTAATCCAGTCAGCTGAAGGTTTCTCCCAGAAAACTTGTTTTATATGCTTGTGATAAGAAGAGAAAGAAAATCCCCATTTTGCTGCAGATATTCTAGCTTCATAGTTGTCTTCTTCATGCAACTTGCTATCAGATATTCGAAGATGAATTATCCTAGTAATGTTAGCAAGCAGCACTCTTTTATGTCTAGAACTCTTTTCAAAAATTCTCTTATTCCTTTCCTCCCACAACAGATAGACTACACAACCTAAAGCAATCCTAGCAATAGTAGCAATCAGACCTTCCCCTTTGAATTTATGATTGAGCCTATGAATTTCCTCTTTAATACCTCCAATACTCACAGCTTTAATCCCTAGACGAGCAAGAACTGATCTCCAAATCCAATTGGAGTAAGAACATTTAAAAAAAATGTGATCATGATTCTCCCTGTCCGACCAGTAAAGAGAGCATAAAGAATGAACATTTATCCCTCTTTTTTGCAGTTTATCAGAAGTTAGAAGAGTTTGTTGAATAGATCTCCATAAACAGGTCGCATGTCTTTCAATTCATTCTAATTCATTCGTACGATCTATTCTAATTCATTCGTACGATCCATTCTAATTCATTAATACGATCCAATCTAATTCATTCATACGATCCATTCTAATTCATTCGTACGATCCATTCTAATTCATTCGCACGATCCATTCTAATTCATTCGCACGATCCATTCTAATTCATTCATACGATCCATTCTAATTCATTCATACAATCCATTCTAATTCTTTTGCACGAATGTATCCATTCTAATTCATTCGTACGATCCATTCTAATTCATTCGTATGATCTATTCTAATTCATTCGCATGATCCATTATAATTCATTCATACGATCCAATCTAATTCATTAGTACGATCCATTCTAATTCATTCGCACGAATGTATCAACTCTAATTCATTCGTACGATCCATTCTAATTCATTCATACATGTACGAATGAATTAGAATGGATACATTCGTGTGAATGAATTAGAATGGATCGTATGAATGAATTAGATTGGATCGTATGCATGAATTAGAATGGATCGTGCGAATGAATTAGAATGGATCGTACGAATGAATTAGAATGGATCGAACGAATGAATTAGAATGGATACATTCGTGCAAAAGAATTAGAATGGATTGTATGAATGAATTAGAATGGATCGTGCGAATGAATTAGAATGGATCGTACGAATGAATTAGAATGGATACATTCGTGCGAAAGAATTAGAATAGATCGTATGAATGAATTAGAATGGATCGTATGAATGAAATAGAATGGATCGTACGAATGAATTAGAATGGATCGTGCGAATGAATTAGAATGGATCGTACGAATGAATTAGAATGGATCGTACGAAGGAATTAGAATGGATCGTACGAATGAATTAGAAAGGATACATTCGAATTCATTCGTACGATCCATTCTAATTCCTTCGTACGATCCATATTCTAATTCATTCGCACGATCCATTCTAATTCATTCGCACGATCCATTCTAATTCATTCATACGATCCATTCTAATTCATTCACACAATCCATTCTAATTCATTCTAATTTATTCGTATGTGAGTGGATCGTGTTTTTTCGTGCTAATGAATTAGAATGGATCGTACGAATGAATTAGAATGGATACATTCGTGCGAAAGAATTAGAATGGATCGTATGAATGAATTAGATTGGATCGTATAAATGAATTAGAATGGATCGTACGAATGAATTAGAATGGATCGTGCTATTGAATTAGAATGGATCGTGCGAATGAATTAGAATGGATCGTGCGAATGAATTAGAATGGATCGTACGAATGAATTAGAATGGATCGTACGAATGAATTAGAATGGATCATTCGAATGAATTAGAATAGATTATGCGAATGAATTAGAATGGATCGTACGAATGAATTAGAAAGGATACATTCGTGCGAATGAATTAGAATGGATCGTATGAGTGTGAATGAATTAGAATGGATCGTGCGAATGAATTAGAATGGATCGTATTAATGAATTAGAATGGATCGTGCGAATGAATTAAAATGGATCGTACGAATGAGTAAGAATGGATCGTGCGAATGAATTAGAATGGATCATATGAATGAATTAGAATGGATCGTATGAATGAATTAGAATGGATCGTGCGAATAAATTAGAATGGATCGTATGAATGAATTAGAATAGATTGTGCGAATGAATTAGAATAGATCGTACGAATGAATTAGAATAGATACATTCGTGCGAATGAATTAGAATGGATCGTATGAATGAATTAGAATTGATCGTACGAATGAATTAGAATGGATCATGCGAATGAATTAGAATGGATCGTGCGAATGAATTAGAATGGATCATACGAATGAAATAGAATGGATCGTACGAATGAGATAGAATGGATCGTACGAATGAATTAGAATGGATACATTCATGCGAATGAATTAGAATGGATCATACGAATGAATTAGAATGGATTCATTCGTGCGAATGAATTAGAATGGATCGTACGAATGAGTAAGAATGGATCGTACGAATGAATTAGAATGGATTGAATTAGAATGAATCGTACGAATGAATTAGAATGGATCGTACGAATGAATTAGAATGGATCGTACGAATGAATTAGAATGGATCGTACGAATGAATTAGAATGGATTTAATTAGAATGAATAGTACGAATGAATTAGAATGAATCATACCGTACGAATGAATTAGAATGGATCATACAAAGGAATTAGAATGGATCGTACGAATGAATTAGAATGGATCGTACGAATGAATTAGAATGGATCGTACGAAGGAATTAGAATGGATCGTACGAAGGAATTAGAATGGATAGTACGAATGAATTAGAATGGATACCTTCGTGCAAATGAATTAGAATGGATCGTACGAATGAGTAAGAATGGATCGTACGAATGAAATAGAATGGATCGTATGAATGAATTAGAATGGATCGTGCGAATGAATTAGAATGGATCGTACGAATGAATTAGAATAGATTGTTCGAATGAATTAGAATGGATCGTACGAATGAATTAGAATGGATCGTACGAATGAATTAGAATGGATCGTACGAATAAATTAGAATGGATCGTGCGAATGAATTAGAATGGATCGTACGAATGAAATAGAATGGATTCACACGAATGTATCCATTCTAATTCATTCGTACGATCCATTCTAATTCATTCGTACAATCCATTCTAATTCATTCGCACGATCCATTCGCATTCACTCAAACGATCCATTCTAATTCATTCATATGATCCATTCTAATTTATTCGCACGAATGTATCCATTCTAATTCATTCGTACGATCCATTCTAATTCATTTGTACGAATGTATCCACTCTAATTCATTTATACGATCCATTCTAATTCATTCGCACGAATGTATCCATTCCAATTCATTCGTACGATCCATTCTAATTCATTCGCACAATCTATTCTAATTCATTCGTACGATCAATTCTAATTCATTAGCATGATCCATTCTAATTCATTCGTACGATCTATTCTATTTCATTTGTACAATCCATTCTTACTCAATCGTATGATCCATTCTAATCCATTCGCACAATCTATTCTTACTGAATCGTATGATCCATTCTAATCCATTCGCACAATCTATTCTAATTCATACGATCCATTTTAATTCATTCGCACGATCCATTCTAATTCATTCATACGATCCATTCAAATTCATTCGTACGATCCATTCTAATTTCTTCGTATGATCTATTCTAATTCCTTCGTACGATCCATTCTAATTCCTTCGTACGATCCATTCAAATTTATTCGCACGAATCTATCCATTCTAATTCATTCGTACGATCCATTCTAATTCATTCGCACGATCCATTCTAATTCATTAATACGATCCAATCTAATTCATTCATACGATCTATTCTAATTCATTTGCACGAATATATCCTTTCTAATTCATTCGTACGATCCATGCTAATTCATTCGCACAATCTATTCTAATTCATTAGTACGATCCATTCTAATTTATTCGTACGATCCATTCTAATTCATTAGCACGATCCAAATTCATTTATCCGTACGATCTATTCTATTTCATTCGTACGATCCATTCTTATCGCACGATCGATTCTAATTCATTCGCACGATCCATTCTCCATTCTAATTCCTTCGTACGATCCATTCTAATTCCTTCGTATCCATTCTAATTCACTCATACGATCCATTCTAATTCATTCATACGATCCATTCTAATTCATTCGCATGAATGTATCCATTCTAATTCATTCGTACGATCCATTCTAATTCATTCGCACAATCTATTCTAATTCATTCATACGATCCATCCTAATTCATTCGCACGAATGTATCCATTCTAATTCATTCGTACAATCCATTCTATTTCATTCGTACGATCCATTCTTACTCATTCGTACGATCCATTCGTATCCATTCTAATTCATTCGTACGATCTATTCTAATTCATTCGTACGATCCATTCTAATTCATTAATACGATCCAATCTAATTCATTCATACGATCCATTCTAATTCATTCGTACGATCCATTCTAATTCATTCGCACGATCCATTCTAATTCATTCACACGATCCATTCTAATTCATTCATATGATCCATTCTAATTCATTCGTACGATCCATTCTAATTCATTCGCACGATCCATTCTAATTCATTCGTACGATCCATTCTAATTCATTCGTACGATCCATTCTAATTCATTCGTACGATCCATTCTAATTCATTCGCACGATCCATTCTAATTCATTCGCACGATCCATTCTAATTCATTAGCACGATCCATTCTAATTCATTCGTACGATCCATTCTAATTCATTTATACGATCCAATCTAATTCATTCCTACGATCCATTCTAATTCTTTCGCACGAATGTATCCATTCTAATTCATTCATACGATCCATTCTAATTCATTATCACGAAAAAGCACGATCCACTCACATACGAATAAATTAGAATGAATTAGAATGGATTGTGTGAATGAATTAGAATGGATCGTATGAATGAATTAGAATGGATCGTGCGAATGAATTAGAATGGATCGTGCGAATGAATTAGATTATGGATCGTACGAAGGAATTAGAATGGATCGTACGAATGAATTCGAATGTATCCTTTCTAATTCATTCGTACGATCCATTCTAATTCCTTCGTACGATCCATTCTAATTCATTCGTACGATCCATTCTAATTCATTCGCACGATCCATTCTAATTCATTCGTACGATCCATTCTATTTCATTCATACGATCCATTCTAATTCATTCATACGATCTATTCTAATTCTTTCGCACGAATGTATCCATTCTAATTCATTCATACGATCCATTCTAATTCATTCGCACGATCCATTCTAAGTCATTCATACAATCCATTCTAATTCTTTTGCACGAATGTATCCATTCTAATTCATTCGTTCGATCCATTATAATTCATTCGTACGATCCATTCTAATTCATTCGCACGATCCATTCTAATTCATGCATACGATCCAATCTAATTCTTTCATACGATCCATTCTAATTCATTCGCACGAATGTATCCATTCTAATTCATTCGTACATGTATGAATGAATTAGAATGGATCGTACGAATGAATTAGAGTTGATACATTCGTGTGAATGAATTAGAATGGATCGTACGAATGAATTAGATTGGATCGTATGAATGAATTATAATGGATCATGCGAATGAATTAGAATAGATCATACGAATGAATTAGAATGGATCGTACGAATGAATTAGAATGGATACATTCGTGCAAAAGAATTAGAATGGATTGTATGAATGAATTAGAATGGATCGTGCGAATGAATTAGAATGGATACATTCATGCGAATGAATTAGAATGGATCGTATGAATGAATTAGATTGGATCGTATGAATGAATTAGAATGGATCGTACGAATGAATTAGAATGGATCGTTTGAATGAATTAGAATGGATCGTACTTCTGAATTAGAATGGGTCATACGAATGCAATAGAATGGATCGTACGAAGGAATTAGAAAGGATCGTACAAACGAATTAGAATGGATCGTATGAATGAAATAGAATAGATCGTACGAATGAATTAGAATGGATCGTATGAATGAATTAGATTGGATCGTATGAATGAATTAGAATGGATTGTACGCATGAAATAGATTAGATCGTACGAATGAATTAGAATGGATCGTGCGAATGAATTAGAATGGGTCGTACGAATGAATTAGAATGGATACACAATCCAGATCCATTCTAATTCATTCGCACAATCTATTCTAATTCATTCGTAGGATCCATTCTAATTCATTACTACGATCCATTCTAATTCATTCATACGATCCATTCTAATTCATTCGTACGATCTATTCTAATTCATTCGCACGATCCATTCTAATTCATTCATACGATCCATTCTAATTCATTCGTACGATCTATTCTATTTCATTCGTACAATCCATTCTTACTCAATCGTATGATCCATTCTAATCCATTCGCACAATCTATTCTAATTCATTCGTACGATCCATTCTATTTCATTCGTACGATCCATTCTAATTCATACGATCCATTCTATTTCATTCATATGATCCATTTTAATTCATTCGCACGATCCATTCTAATTCATTCATACGATCCATTCTTACTCATTCGTACGATCCATTCTAATTTATTCGCACGATCCATTCTAATTCATCCATACGATCCATTCTATTTCATTCGTACGATCCATTCTAATTCATTCGCACAATCTATTCTAATTCATTCGTACGATCCATTCTAATTCATTCGCACGATCCATTCTAATTCATTCATACGATCCATTCTATTTCATTCGTATGATCCATTCTTACTCATTCGTACGATCCATTCTAATTCATTTGCACGAAGGTATCCATTCTAATTCATTCATACTATCCATTCTAATTCCTTCGTACGATCCATTCTAATTCCTTCGTACGATCCATTCTAATTCATTCATACGATCCATTCTAATTCATTCGTATGATCCATTCTAATTCCTTCGAATGATCCATTCTAATTCATTCGTACGGTATGATTCATTCTAATTCATTCGTACGATTCATTCTAATTCAATCCATTCTAATTCATTCGTACGATCCATTCTAATTCATTCGTACGATTCATTCTAATTCAATCCATTCTAATTCATTCGTACGATCCATTCTTACTCATTCGTACGATCCATTCTGATTCATTCGCACGAATGAATCCATTCTAATTCATTCGTATGATCCATTCTAATTCATTCGCATGAATGTATTCATTTTAATTCATTCGTACGATCCATTCTATCTCATTCGTACAATCCATTCTATTTCATTCGTACGATCCATTCTAATTCATTCGCACGATCCATTCTAATTCATTCGCATGATCCATTCTAATTCATTCGTACGATCGATTCTAATTCATTCATACGATCCATTCTAATTCATTCGCACGAATGTATCCATTCTAATTCATTCGTACGATCCATTCTAATTCATTCGCACAATCTATTCTAATTCATTCATACGATCCATTCTAATTTATTCGCACGATCCATTCTAATTCATTCATACGATCCATTCTAATTCATTCATATGATCCATTCTAATTCATTCGCACGATCCATTCTTACTCATTCGTACGATCCATTCTAATTCATTCGCACGATCCATTCTAATTCATTAATACGATCCATTCTAATTCATTCACACGATCCATTCTAATTCATTCACACTCATACGATCCATTCTAATTCATTCGCACGAATGTATCCTTTCTAATTCATTCGTACGATCCATTCTAATTCATTCGCACTATCTATTCTAATTTATTCGAACGATCCATTCTAATTCATTCGTACGATCCATTCTAATTCATTCGTACGATCCATTCTAATTCATTCGCACGATCCATTCTAATTCATTCGCACGATCCATTCTAATTCATTAGCACGATCCATTCTAATTCATTCGTACGATCCATTCTAATTCATTTATACGATCCAATCTAATTCATTCATACGATCAATTCTAATTCTTTCGCACGAATGTATCCATTCTAATTCATTCGTACGATCCATTCTAATTCATTAGCACGAAAAAACACGATCCACTCACATACGAATAAATTAGAATAAATTAGAATGGATTGTGTGAATGAATTAGAATGGATCGTATGAATGAATTAGAATGGATCGTGCGAATGAATTAGAATGGATCGTGCGAATGAATTAGAATATGGATCGTACGAAGGAATTAGAATGGATCGTACGAATGAATTCGAATGTATCCTTTCTAATTCATTCGTACGATCCATTCTAATTCCTTCGTATGATCCATTCTAATTCATTCATACGATCCATTCTAATTCATTCGTACGATCCATTCTATTTCATTCATACGATCCATTCTAATTCATTCATACGATCTATTCTAATTCTTTCGCACGAATGTATCCATTCTAAATCATTCGTACGATCCATTCTAATTCATTCTCACGATCCATTCTAATTCATTCATACAATCCATTCTAATTCTTTTGCACGAATGTATCCATTCTAATTCATTCGTTCGATCCATTCTAATTCATTCGTACGATCCATTCTAATTCATTCACACGATCCATTCTAATTCATGCATACGATCCAATCTAATTCATTCATACGATCCATTCTAATTCATTCGCACGAATGTATCCATTCTAATTCATTCGTACATGTATGAATGAATTAGAATGGATCGTACGAATGAATTAGAGTTGATACATTCGTGCGAATGAATTAGAATGGATCGTATGAATGAATTAGATTGGATCGTATGCATGAATTAGAATGGATCGTGCGAATGAATTAGAATGGATCGTGCGAATGAATTAGAATGGATCGTACGAATGAATTAGAATGGATCGTATGAATGAATTAGATTGGATCGTATGAATGAATTAGAATGGATCGTACGAATGAATTAGAATGGATACGAATGGATCGTACGAATGAGTAAGAATGGATCATACGAATGAAATAGAATGGATTGTACGAATGAATTAGAATGGATACATTCGTGCGAATGAATTAGGATGGATCATATGAATGAATTAGAATAGATTGTGCGAATGAATTAGAATGGATCGTACGAAGGAATTAGAATGGATTGTATGAATGAATTAGAATAGATCGTATGAATGAATTAGAATGGATCGTGCGAATGAATTAGAATGGATCGTATGAATGAAATAGAATGGATCGTCTGAATTAGAATGGATTGTACGAATGAATTAGAATGGATCGTGCGTCGTACGAATGAATTAGAATGGATCATATTAATGAATTAGAATGGATCGTATGAATGAATTAGAATGGATCGTGCGAATGAATTAAAATGGATCGTATGAATGAAATAGAATGGATCGTATGAATTAGAATGGATCGTATGAATGAAATAGAATGGATCGTACGAATGAATTAGAATAGATTGTGCGAATGGATTAGAATGGATCATACGATTGAGTAAGAATGGATTGTTTGAATGAAATAGAATAGATCGTACGAATGAATTAGAATGGATCGTACGAATAAATTAGAATAGATTGTGCGAATGAATTAGAATGGATCGTACGAATGAATTAGAATGGATCGTACGAACGAATTAGAATGGTTCGTATGAATGAATTAGAATGGATCGAACGAATGAATTAGAATGGATACATTCGTGCAAAAGAATTAGAATGGATTGTATGAATGAATTAGAATGGATCGTGCGAATGAATTAGAATGGATCGTACGAATGAATTAGAATGGATACCTTCGTGCAAATGAATTAGAATGGATCGTACGAATGAGTAAGAATGGATCGTGCGAATGAATTAGAATGGATCGTGCGAATGAATTAGAATATGGATCGTACAAAGGAATTAGAATGGATCGTACGAATGAATTCGAATGTATCCTTTCTAATTCATTCGTACGATCCATTCTAATTCCTTCGTACGATCCGTTCTAATTCATTCGTACGATCCATTCTAATTCATTCGCACGATCCATTCTAATTCATTCGTACGACCCATTCTATTTCATTCATACGATCCATTCTAATTCATTCATACCATCTATTCTAATTCTTTCGCACGAATGTATCCATTCTAATTCATTCGTATGATCCATTCTAATTCATTCGCACGATCCATTCTAATTCATTCATACAATCCATTCTAATTCTTTTGCACAAATGTATCCATTCTAATTCATTCGTTTGATCCATTCTAATTCATTCATACGATCCATTCTAATTCATTCATATGATCCATTCTAATTCATTCGTACGATCCTTTCTAATTCATTCGCACGATCCATTCTAATTCATTCATACGATCCATTCTAATTCATTCGTACGATCTATTCTATTTCATTCGTACAATCCATTCTTACTCAATCGTATGATCCATTCTAATCCATTCGCACAATCTATTCTAATTCATTCGTATGATCCATTCTATTTCATTCGTACGATCCATTCTAATTCATACGATCCATTCTATTTCAGTCATACGATCCATTTTAATTCATTCGCACGATCCATTCTAATTCATTCATACGATCCATTCTTACTCATTCGTACGATCCATTCTAATTCATTCGCACGATCCATTCTAATTCATCCGTTCAATCCATTCTATTTCATTCGTACGATCCATTCTAATTCATTCGCACAATCTATTCTAATTCATTCGTACGATCCATTCTAATTCATTCGCACGATCCATTCTAATTCATTCATACGATCCATTCTATTTCATTCGTACGATCCATTCTTACGCATTAGTACGATCCATTCTAATTCATTTGCACGAAGGTATCCATTCTAATTCATTCGTACTATCCATTCTAATTCCTTCGTACGATCCATTCTAATTCCTTCGTACGATCCATTCTAATTCATTCGTACGATACATTCTAATTCATTCGTACGATCCATTTTAATTCCTTCGTATGATCCATTCTAATTCATTCGTACGGTATGATTCATTCTAATTCATTCGTACGATTCATTCTAATTCAATCCATTCTAATTCATTCGTACGATCCATTCTAATTCATTCGTACGATCCATTCTAATTCATTCGTACGATTCATTCTAATTCAATCCATTCTAATTCATTCGTACGATCCATTCTTACTCATTCGTACGATCCATTCTAATTCATTCGCACGAATGAATCCATTCTAATTCATTCGTATGATCCATTCTAATTCATTCGCATGAATGTATCCATTCTAATTCATTCGTACGATCCATTCTATCTCATTCGTACAATCCATTCTATTTCATTCGTACGATCCATTCTAATTCATTCGCACTATCCATTCTAATTCATTCGCATGATCCATTCTAATTCATTCGTACGATCGATTCTAATTCATTCATACGATCCATTCTAATTCATTCGCACGAATGTATCCATTCTAATTCATTCGTACGATCCATTCTAATTCATTCGCACAATCTATTCTAATTCATTCATACGATCCATTCTAATTTATTCGAACGATCCATTCTAATTCATTCATACGATCCATTCTAATTCATTCATATGATCCATTCTAATTCATTCGCACGATCCATTCTTACTCATTCGTACGATCCATTCTAATTCATTCGCACGATCCATTCTAATTCATTAATACGATCCATTCTAATTCATTCGCACGATCCATTCTAATTTATTCACACTCATACGATCCATTCTAATTCATTCGCACGAATGTATCCTTTCTAATTCATTCGTACGATCCATTCTAATTCATTCGCACAATCTATTCTAATTCATTCGAACGATACACTCTAATTCATTCGTACGATCCATTCTAATTCATTCGTACGATCCATTCTAATTCATTCGCACGATCCATTCTAATTCATTCGCACGATCCATTCTAATTCATTAGCACGATCCATTCTAATTCATTCGTACGATCCATTCTAATTCATTTATACGATCCAATCTAATTCATTCATACGATCCATTCTAATTCTTTCGCACGAATGTATCCATTCTAATTCATTCGTACGATCCATTCTAATTCATTAGCACGAAAAAATACGATCCACTCACATACGAATAAATTAGAATAAATTAGAATGGATTGTATGAATGAATTAGAATGGATCGTATGAATGAATTAGAATGGATCGTGCGAATGAATTAGAATATGGATCGTACGAAGGAATTAGAATGGATCGTACGAATGAATTCGAATGTATCCTTTCTAATTCATTCGTACGATCCATTCTAATTCCTTCGTATGATCCATTCTAATTCATTCGTACGATCCATTCTAATTCATTCGCACGATCCATTCTAATTCATTCGTACGATCCATTCTATTTCATTCATACGATCCATTCTAATTCATTCATACGATCTATTCTAATTCTTTCGCACGAATGTATCCATTCTAATTCATTCGTACGATCCATTCTAATTCATTCACACGATCCATTCTAATTCATTCATAAAATCCATTCTAATTCTTTTGCACGAATGTATCCATTCGAATTTATTCGTTCGATCCATTCTAATTCATTCGTATGATCCATTCTAATTCATTCGCACGATCCATTCTAATTATGCATACGATCCAATCTAATTCATTCATACGATCCATTCTAATTCATTCGCACGAATGTATCCATTCTAATTCATTCGTACATGTATGAATGAATTAGAATGGATCGTACGAATGAATTAGAGTTGATACATTCGTGCGAATGAATTAGAATGGATCGTATGAATGAATTAGATTGGATCGTATGCATGAATTAGAATGGATCGTGCGAATGAATAGGAATGGATCGTGCGAATGAATTAGAATGGATCGTACGAATGAATTAGAATGGATCGTATGAATGAATTAGATTGGATCGTATTAATGAATTAGAATGGATCGTACGAAGGAATTAGAATAGATCGTACGAATGAATTAGAATGGATACGAATGGATCGTAGGAATGAGTAAGAATGGATCGTACGAATGAAATAGAATGGATTGTACGAATGAATTAGAAGGGATACATTCGTGCGGATGAATTAGGATGGATCGTATGAATGAATTAGAATAGATTGTGCGAATGAATTAGAATGGATCGTACGAAGGATTTAGAATGGATTGTATGAATGAATTAGAATAGATCGTATGAATGAATTAGAATGGATCGTGCGAATGAATTAGAATGGATCGTATGAATGAAATAGAATGGATCGTATGAATTAGAATGGATTGTGCGAATGAATTAGAATGGATCGTGCGTCGTACGAATGAATTAGAATGGATCATATTAATGAATTAGAATGGATCGTATGAATAAATTAGAATGGATCGTGCGAATGAATTAAAATGGATCGTATGAATGAAATAGAATGGATCGTATGAATTAGAATGGATCGTACGAATGAAATAGAATGGATCGTACAAATGAATTAGAATAGATTGTGCGAATGGATTAGAATGGATCATACGATTGAGTAAGAATGGATTGTACGAATGAAATAGAATAGATCGTACGAATGAATTAGAATGGATCGTACGAATGAATTAGAATAGATTGTGCGAATGAATTAGAATGGATCGTACGAATGAATTAGAATGGATCGTACAAATGAATTAGAATGGATCGTATGAATGAATTAGAATGGATCGAACGAATGAATTCGAATGGATACATTCGTGCAAAAGAATTAGACTGGATTGTATGAATGAATTAGAATGGATCGTGCGAATGAATTAGAATGAATCGTACGAATGAATTAGAATTGATACCTTCGTGCAAATGAATTAGAATGGATCGTACGAATGAGTAAGAATGGATCGTGCGAATGAATTAGAATGGATCGTGCGAATGAATTAGAATATGGATCGTACGAAGGAATTAGAATGGATCGTACGAATGAATTCGAATGTATCCTTTCTAATTCATTCGTACGATCCATTCTAATTCCATCGTACGATCCATTCTAATTCATTCGTGCGATCCATTCTAATTCATTCGCACGATCCATTCTAATTCATTCGTATGATCCATTCTATTTCATTCATACGATCCATTCTAATTCATTCATACGATCTATTCTAATTCTTTCGCACGAATGTATCCATTCTAATTCATTCGTACGATCCATTCTAATTCATTCGCACGATCCATTCTAATTCATTCATACAATCCATTCTAATTCTTTTGCATGAATGTATCCATTCTAATTCATTCGTTCGATCCATTCTAATTCAATCGTACGATCCATTCTAATTCATTCGCACGATCCATTCTAATTCATGCATACGATCCAATCTAATTCATTCATACGATCCATTCTAATTCATTCGCACGAATGTATCCATTCTAATTCATTCGTACATGTTTGAATGAATTAGAATGGATCGTACGAATGAATTAGAGTTGATACATTCGTGCGAATGAATTAGAATGGATCGTACGAATGAATTAGATTGGATCGTATGAATGAATTATAATGGATCATGCGAATGAATTAGAATAGATCATACGAATGAATTAGAATTGATCGTACGAATGAATTAGAATGGATACATTCGTGCCAAAGAATTAGAATGGATTGTATGAATGAATTAGAATGGATCGTGCGAATGAATTAGAATAGATACATTCGTGCGAATGAATTAGAATGGATCGTATGAATGAATTAGATTGGATCGTATGAATGAATTAGAATGGATCGTGCGAATGAATTAGAATGGATCATACGAATGAATTAGAATGGATCGTTTGAATGAATTAGAATGGAGCGTACTTATGAATTAGAATGGGTCATACGAATGAAATAGAATGGATCGTACGAAGGAATTAGAAAGGATCGTACAAACGAATTAGAATGGATCGTATGAATGAAATAGAATAGATCGTACGAATGAATTAGAATGGATCGTATGAATGAATTAGATTTGATCGTATGAATGAATTAGAATGGATTGTACGAATGAAATAGATTAGATCGTACGAATGAATTAGAATGGATCGTGCTAATGAATTAGAATGGGACGTACGAATGAATTAGAATGGATACACGATCCAGATCCATTCTAATTCATTCGCACAATCTATTCTAATTCATTCGTAGGATCTACTCTAATTCATTACTACGATCCATTCTAATTCATTCATACGATCCATTCTAATTCATTCGTACGATCCATTCTAATTCATTCGCACGATCCATTCTAATTCATTCATATGATCCATTCTAATTCATTCGTACGATCTATTCTATTTCATTCGTACAATCCATTCTTACTCAATCGTATGATCCATTCTAATCAATTCGCACAATCTATTCTAATTCATTCGTACGATCCATTCTATTTCATTTGTACGATCCATTCTAATTCATACGATCCATTCTATTTCATTCATACGATCCATTTTAATTCATTCGCACGATCCATTCTAATTCATTCATACGATCCATTCTTACTCATTCGTACGATCCATTCTAATTCATTCGCACGATCCATTCTAATTCATCCGTACGATACATTCTATTTCATTCGTACGATCCATTCTAATTTATTCGCACAATCTATTTACGATCCATTCTAATTCATTCGCACGATCCATTCTAATTCATTCATACGATCCATTCTATTTCATTCGTACGATCCATTCTTACTCATTAGTACGATCCATTCTAATTCATTTGCACGAAGGTATCCATTCTAATTCATTCGTACTATCCATTCTAATTCCTTCGTACGATCCATTCTAATTCCTTCGTACGATCCATTCTAATTCATTCGTACGATCCATTCTAATTCATTCGTACAATCCATTCTAATTCCTTCGTATGATCCATTCTAATTCATTCGCATGGTATGATTCATTCTAATTCATTCGTACGATTCATTCTAATTCAATCCATTCTAATTCATTCGTACGATCCATTCTAATTCATTCATACGATCCATTCTAATTCATTCGTACGATTCATTCTAATTCAATCCATTCTAATTCATTCGTACGATCCATTCTTACTCATTCGTATGATCCATTCTAATTCATTCGCACGAATGAATCCATTCAAATTCATTCGTATGATCCATTCTAATTCATTCGCATGAATCTATCCATTCTAATTCATTCGTACGATTCATTCTATCTCATTCGTACAATCCATTCTATTTCATTCGTACGATCCATTCTAATTCATTCGCACGATCCATTCTAATTCATTCGCATGATCCATTCTAATTCATTCGTACGATCGATTCTAATTCATTCATACGATCCATTCTAATTCATTCGCACGAATGTATCCATTCTAATTCATTCGTACGATCCATTCTAATTCATTTGCACAATCTATTCTAATTCATTCATACGATCCATTCTAATTTATTCGCACGATCCATTCTAATTCATTCATACGATCCATTCTAATTCATTCATATGATCCATTCTAATTCATTCGCACGATCCATTCTTACTCATTCGTATGATCCATTCTAATTCATTCGCACGATCTATTCTAATTCATTAACACGATCCATTCTAATTCATTCGCACGATCCATTCTAATTCATTCACACTCATACGATCCATTCTAATTCATTCGCACGAATGTATCCTTTCTAATTCATTCGTACGATCCATTCTAATTCATTCGCACAATCTATTCTAATTCATTCGAACGATCCATTCTAATTCATTCGTACGATCCATTCTAATTCATTCGTACGATCCATTCTAGTTCATTCGCACGATCCATTCTAATTCATTCGCACGATCCATTCTATTTCATTAGCACGATCCATTCTAATTCATTCGTACGATCCATTCTAGTTCATTTATACGATCCAATCTAATTCATTCATATGATCCATTCTAATTCTTTCGCACGAATGTATCCATTCTAATTCATTCGTACGATCCATTTTAATTCATTAGCACGAAAAAACACGATCCACTCACATACGAATAAATTAGAATGAATTAGAATGGATTGTGTGAATGAATTAGAATGGATCGTATGAATGAATTAGAATGGATCGTGCGAATGAATTAGAATGGATCGTACGAATGAATTAGAATGGATACATTCGTGCGAATCCATTCTATTTCATTCGTACGATCCATTCTAATTCATTCGCACGATCCATTCTAATTTATTCGTATGATCTATTCTAATTCATTCGTACGATCCATTCTAATTCTTTCGCACAATCTATTCTAATTCATTCGTACGATCCATTCTAATTCATTCGCACGACCCATTCTAATTCATTCATACGATCCATTCTATTTCATTCGTACGATCCATTCTTACTCATTCGTACGATCCATTCTAATTCATTTGCACAAAGGTATCCATTCTAATTCATTCGTACTATCCATTCTAATTCCTTCGTACGAATGTATCCATTCTAATTCATTCGTACGATCCATTCTAATTCATTCGTACGATCTATTCTATTTCATTCGTACGATCCATTCGAATTCATTCGTACGATCCATTCTAATTCATTCGTACGATCCATTCAAATTCCTTCGTATGATCCATTCTAATTCATTCGTACGGTATGATTCATTCTAATTCATTCGTACGATTCATTCTAATTCAATCCATTCTAATTCATTTGTACGATCCATTCTAATTCATTCGTACGATCCATTCTAATTCATTCGTACGATTCATTCTAATTCAATCCATTCTAATTCATTCGTACGATCCATTCTTACTCATTCGTACGATCCATTCTAATTCATTCGCACGAATGAATCCATTCTAATTCATTCGTATGATCCATTCTAATTCATTCACACGATCCATTCTAATTCATTCATACGATCTATTCTAATTAGAATGGATCGTACGAATGAATTAGAATGGATACATTCGTGCGAAAGAATTAGAATAGATCGTATGAATGAATTAGAATGGATCGTATGAATGAAATAGAATGGATCATACAAATGAATTAGAATGGATCGTGCGAATGAATTAGAATGGATCGTACGAATGAATTAGAATAGATCGTACGAAGGAATTAGAATGGATCGTACGAATGAATTAGAAAGGATACATTCGAATTCATTCGTACGATCCATTCTAATTCCTTCGTACGATCCATTCTAATTCATTCGTATGATCCATTCTATTTCATTCATACGATCCATTCTAATTCATTCATACGATCTATTCTAATTCTTTCACACGAATGTATCCATTCTAATTCATTCGTACGATCCATTCCAATTCATTCGCACGATCCGTTCTAATTCATTCATACAATCCATGCTAATTCTTTTGCACGAATGTATCCATTCTAATTCATTCGTTCGATCCATTCTAATTCGATCATACAATCCATTCTAATTCATTCGCACGATCCATTCTAATTCATGCATACGATGAGTAAGAATGGATCGTACGAATGAATTAGAATGGATCGTGCGAATGAATTAGAATGGATCGTGCGAATGAATTAGAATATGGATCGTACGAAGGAATTAGAATGGATCGTACGAATGAATTCGAATGTATCCTTTCTAATTCATTCGTACGATCCATTCTAATTCATTCGTACGATCCATTCTAATTCATTCGCACGATCCATTTTTATTCATGCATACGATCAATTCTAATTCATTCGTACGATCCATTCTAATTCATTCGTACGATCCATTCTAATTCATTCGCACGATCCATTCTAATTCATTCGCACGATCCATTCTAATTCATTCATACAAATTAGAATGAATTAGAATGGATTGTGTGAATGAATTAGAATGGATCGTGCGAATGAATTAGAATGGATCGTGCGAATGAATTAGAATATGGATCGTACGAAGGAATTAGAATGGATCGTACGAATGAATTTGAATGTATCCTTTCTAATTCATTCGTACGATCCATTCTAATTCCTTCGTACGATCCATTCTAATTCATTCGTACGATCCATTCTAATTTATTCGCACGATCCATTCTAATTCATGCATACGATCCATTCTAATTCATTCGTACGATCCATTCTAATTCATTCGCACGATCCATTCTAATTCATTCGCACAATTTATTCTAATTCATTCGTACGATCCATTCTAATTCATTCGCACGATCCATTCTAATTCATTCATACGATCCATTCTATTTCATTCGTACGATCCATTCATACGATCCATTCTAATTCATTAATACGATCCATTCTAATTCATTCGCACGATCCATTCTAATTCATTCACACTCATACGATCCATTCTAATTCATTCGTATGAATGAATTAGAGTGGATACATTCGTACAAATGAATTAGAATGAATCGTATGAATGAATTAGAGTGGATACATTCGTACAAATGAATTAGAATGGATCGTACGAATGAATTAGAATGGATACATTCGTGCGAATGAATTAGAATGGATCATATGAATGAATTAGAATGGATCGTTTGAGTGAATGCGAATGGATCGTGCGAATGAATTAGAATGGATTGTACGAATGAATTAGAATGGATCGTACGAATGAATTAGAATGGATACGTTCGTGCGAATCCATTCTATTTCATTCGTACGATCCATTCTAATTCATTCGCACGATCCATTCTAATTCATTCATACGATCCATTCTAATTCCTTCGTAGGATCCATTCTAATTCATTCGTACGATCCATTCTAATTCATTCGCACGATCCATTCTAATTCATGCATACGATCCATTCTAATTCATTCGTACGATCTATTCTAATTCATCGTACGATCCATTCTAATTCATTCGCACAATCTATTCTAATTCATTCGTACGATCCATTCTAATTCATTCGCATGATCTATTCTAATTCATTCATACGATCCATTCTATTTCATTCCTACGATCCATTCTTACTCATTCGTACGATCCATACTAATTCATTTGCACGAAGGTATCCATTCTAATTCATTCGTACTATCCATTCTAATTCCTTCGTACGATCCATTCTAATTCCTTCGTACGATCCATTCGGATACATTCGTGCGAATCCATTCTATTTCATTCGTACGATCCATTCTAATTCTTTCGCACGATCCATTCTAATTAATTCATACGATCCATTCTAATTCATTCGTACGATCCATTCTAATTCATTCGTACGATCCATTCTAATTCATTCGCACAATCTATTCTAATTCATTCGTACGATCCATTCTAATTCATTCGCACGATCCATTCTAATTCATTCATACGATCCATTCTATTTCATTCGTACGATCCATTCTTACTCATTCGTACGATCTATTCTAATTCATTTGCACGAAGGTATCCATTCTAATTCATTCGTACTATCCATTCTAATTCCTTCGTACGATCCATTCTAATTCCTTCGTACGATCCATTCTCATTCATTCGTACGATTTATTCTAATTCATTCGTACGATCCATTCTAATTCCTTCGTATGATCCATTCTAATTCATTCGTACGGTATGATTCATTCTAATTCATTCATACGATTCATTCTAATTCAATCCATTCTAATTCATTCGTACGATCCGTTCTAATTCATTCGCACGATCCATTCTAATTCATTCATTCGATCCATTCTATTTCATTCACACGATCCATTCTTACTCATTCGTACGATCCATTCTAATTCATTCGCACGATCCATTCTAATTCATTAATACGATCCATTCTAATTCATTCGCACGATCCTTTCTAATTCATTCGCACGATCCATTCTAATTCATTCGTACGATCCATTCTAATTCATTCTAATTCATTCGCACGATCCATTCGCATTCACTCAAATGATCCATTCTAATTCATTCATATGATCCATTCTAATTCATTCGCACGAATGTATCCATTCTATTTCATTCGTACGATCCATTCTAATTCATTCGCACGATCCATTCTAATTCATTCATACGATCCATTCTAATTCATTCGTACGATCCATTCTAATTCATTCGCACAATCTATTCTAATTCATTCGTACGATCCATTCTAATTCATTCGCACGATCCATTCTAATTCATTCATACGATCCATTCTATTTCATTCGTACGATCCATTCTTACTCATTCGTACGATCCATTCTAATTCATTTGCACGAAGGTATCCATTCTAATTCATTCGTACTATCCATTCTAATTCCTTCGTATGATCCATTCTAATTCCTTCGTACGATCCATTCTAGTTCATTCGTACGATCCATTCTAATTCATTCGTACGATTCATTCTAATTCAATCGTACGATTCATTCTAATTCAATCCATTCTAATTCATTTGTACGATCCATTCTAATTCATTCGTACGATCCATCCTAATTCCTTTGTACGACCCATTATATTTCATTCGTATGATCCATTCTAATTCCTTTGTACGATCCAGTCTAATTCATTCCCATGAATGTATCCATTCTAATTCATTTGCACGAATGTATCCAATCTATATCATTCATACGATCCATTCTAATTCTTTCGCACGAATGTATCCATTCTAATTCATTCGTACGATCCATTCTAATTCATTAGCATGAAAAAACACGATCCACTCACATACGAATAAATTAGAATGGATCGTGCGAATGAATTAGAATGGATCGTACGAATGAATTAGAATGGATACCTTCGTGCAAATGAATTAGGATGGATCGTACGAATGAGTAAGAATGGATCGTACGAATGAAATAGAATGGATCGTATGAATGAATTAGAATGGATCGTGCGAATGAATTAGAATGGATCGTACGAATGAATTAGAATGGATACATTCTTGTGAATGAATTAGAATGGATCGTATGAATGAATAAGAATCGATGTACTAATGAATTAGATTGGATCCATTCTAATTCATTCATACGATCTATTCTAATTCTTTCGCACGAATGTATCCATTCTAATTCATTCGTACGATCCATTCTAATTCATTCGCATGATCCATTCTAATTCATTCATACAATCCATTCTAATTCTTTTGCACGAATGTGTCCATTCTAATTCATTCATTCGATCCATTCTAATTCATTCGTACGATCCATTCAAATTCATTCGCACGATCCAATCTAATTCATTCGCACGATCCATTCTAATTCATTAATACGATCCATTCTAATTCATTCGTACGATCCATTCTAATTCCTTCGTATGATCCATTCTAATTCATTCATACGATTCATTCTAATTCAATCCATTGTAATTCATTCGTACGATCCATTCTTACTCATTCGTACGATCCATTCTAATTCATTCGCACGAATGAATCCATTCTAATTCATTCGTATGATCCATTCTAATTCATTCGCACGAATGTATCCATTCTAATTCTTTCGTACGATCCATTCTAATTCATTCATACGATCCATTCTATTTCATTCGTACGATCCATTCTTACTCATTCGTACGATCCATTCTAATTCATTTGCACGAAGGTATCCATTCTAATTCATTCGTACTATCCATTCTAATTCCTTCGTACGATCCATTCTAATTCCTTTGTACGATCCATTCTAATTCATTCGTACGATCCATTCTAATTCATTCGTACGATCCATTCTAATTCCTTCGTATGATCCATTCTAATTCATTCGTACGGTATGATTCATTCTAATTCATTCGTATGATTCATTCTAATTCAATCCATTCTAATTCATTCGTACGATCCATTCTAATTCATTCGCCCGATCCATTCTAATTCATTCATACGATCCATTCTATTTTATTCGCACGATCCATTCTTAATCATTCGTACGATCCATTCTAATTCATTCGCACGATCCATTCTAATTCATTAATACGATCCATTCTAATTCATTCGCACGATCCATTCTAATTCATTCGCACGATCCATTCTAATTTATTCGTACGATCCATTCTAATTCATTCTAATTCATTCGCACGATCCATTCGCATTCACTCAAACGATCCATTCTAATTCATTCATATGATCCATTCTAATTCATTCACACGAATGTATCCATTCTATTTCATTCGTACGATCTATTCTAATTCATTCGCACGATCCATTCTAATTCATTCCTACGATCCATTCTATTTCATTCATACGATCCATTCTAATTCATTCGCACGAAGGTATCCATTCAAATTCATTCGTACGAAGGAATTAGAATGGATCGTACGAAGGAATTAGAATGGATCGTACGAATGAATTAGAATGGATACATTCGTGCGAATGAATTAGAATGGATCATACGAATGAATTAGAATGGATTGTGCGAATGAATAAGAATGGATCGTACGAATGAATTAGAATGGATCATACGAATGAATTAGAATGGATCGTACGAATGAATTAGAATGGATCGTATGAATGAATTAGAATGGATTGAATTAGAATGAATCGTACGAATGAATTTGCATTGATCGTGCTAATGAATTAGAATGGAACGTACGAATGAATTAGAATGGATCGTAGAATGGATCGTATGAATGAATTAGAATGGATCGTATGAATGAATTAGAATGGATCGTGCGAATGAATTAGAATGGATCGTACGAATGAATTAGAATAGATTGTGCGAATGAATTAGAATGGATCATACGAATGAATTAGAATGGATCGTACGAATGAATTAGAATGGATCGTATGCATGAATTAGAATGGATCGTGCGAATGAATTAGAATGGATCGTACGAAGGAATTAGAATGGATCGTATGAATGAATTAGAATGGATCGTGTGAATGAATTAGAATGGATCGTACGAATGAAATAGAATGTATTCGCACGAATGTATCCATTCTAATTCATTCGTACGATCCATTCTAATTCATTCGTACAATCCATTCTAATTCATTCTTACAATCCATTCTAATTCATTCGCACGATCCATTCTAATTCATACGATCCATTCTAATTCATTCGTACGATCCATTCTAATGCAATCCATTCTAATTCATTCATACGATCCATTCTTACTCGCACAATCTATTCTAATTCATTCATACGATCCATCCTAATTCATTCGCACGAATGTATCCATTCTAATTCCTTCGTACGATCCATTCAAATTTATTTGCACAAATCTATCCATTCTAATTCATTCGTACGATCCATTCTAATTCGATCGCACGATCCATTCTAATTCATTAATACGATCCAATCTAATTCATTCATACGATCTATTCTAATTCATTCGCACGAATATATCCTTTCTAATTCATTCGTACGATCCATTCTAATTCATTCGCACAATCTATTCTAATTCATTCGAACGATCTATTCTAATTCATTCGTGCGAATCCATTCTATTTCATTCGTACGATCCATTCTAATTCATTCGCACGATCCATTCTAATTCATTCATACGATCCATTCTAATTCATTCATACTATCCATTCTAATTTATTCGTACGATCCATTCTAATTCATTCGCACAATCTATTCTAATTCATTCGTACGATCCAATCTAATTCATTCGCACGATCCATTCTATTTCATTCGTACGATCCATTCTTACTCATTCGTACGATCCATTCTAATTCATTTGCACGAAGGTATCCATTCTAATTCATTCGTACTATTCATTCTAATTCCTTCGTACGATCCATTCTAATTCCTTCGTACGATCCATTCTAATTCATTCGTATGATCCATTCTAATTCCTTCGTATGATCCATTCTAATTCATTCGTACGGTATGATTCATTCTAATTCATTCGTACGATTCATTCTAATTCAATCCATTCTAATTCATTCATACGATCCATTCTAATTCATTCGTACGATCCATTCTAATTCATTCGTACGATTCATTCTAATTCAATCCATTCTAATTCATTCGTACGATCCATTCTTACTCATTCGTATGATCCATTCTAATTCATTCGCACGAATGAATCCATTCTAATTCATTCGCACGATTTATTCTAATTCTTTCGTACGATCCATTCTAATTCCTTCGTACGATTCATTCTAATTCATTCCCCTGAATGTTTCCATTCTAATTGATACGTACGATCCATTCTATTTCATTCGTATGATCCATTCTTACTCATTCGTACGATCCATTCTAATTCATTCGCACGAATAAATCCATTCTAATTCATTCGTATGATCCATTCTAATTCATTCGTACAATCCATTCTATTTCATTCCTACGATCCATTCTTACTCATTCGTACGATCCATTCGTATCCATTCTAATTCATTCGTACGATCTATTCTAATTCATTCGTACGAATGAATTAGAATTGATCGTATGAATGAATTAGAATGGATCGTGCGAATGAATTAGAATGGATCGTGCGAATGAATTAGAATGGATCGTACGAATGAATTAGAATGGATCGTGCGAATGAATTAGAATGGATCATATGAATGAATTAGAATGGATCGTATGAATGAATTAGAATGGATCGTGCGAATAAATTAGAATGGATCGTATGAATGAATTAGAATGGATCGTACGAATGAAATAGAATGGATTGTACGAATGAGATAGAATGGATCGTACGAATGAATTAGAATGGATACATTCGTGCGAATCCATTCTATTTCATTCGTACGATCCATTCTAATTCATTCGCACGATCCATTCTTATTCATTCGTACTATTCATTCTAATTCAATCCATTCTAATTCATTCGTACGATCCATTCTTACTCATTCGTACGATCCATTCTAATTCATTCGCACGAATGAATCCATTCTAATTCATTCGTATGATCCATTCTAATTTATTCGCATGAATGTATCCATTCTAATTCATTCGTACGATCCATTCTATCTCATTCGTACAATCCATTCTATCTCATTCGTACGATCCATTCTATTTCATTCGTACGATCCATTCTAATTCATTCGCACGATCCATTCTAATTCATTCGTACGATCGATTCTAATTCATTCATACGATCCATTCTAATTCATTCGCACGAATGTATCCATTCTAATTCATTCGTACGATCCATTCTAATTCATTCGCACAATCCATTCTAATTCATTAATACGATCCAATCTAATTCATTCATACGATCTATTCTAATTCATTCGCACGAAAATATCCTTTCTAATTCATTCGTACGATCCATTCTAATTCATTCGCACAATCTATTCTAATTCATTCGAACGATCCATTCTTATTCATTCGTGCGAATCTATTCTATTTCATTCGTACGATCCATTCTAATTCATTCATACGATCCATTCTATTTCATTCGTACGATCCATTCTAATTCATTCGTACGATCCATTCTAATTCATTCGCACGATCCATTCTAATTCATTCACACTCATACGATCCATTCTAATTCATTCGCACGAATGTATCCTTTCTAATTCATTCGTACGATCCATTCTAATTCATTCGCACAATCCATTCTAATTCATTCATACGATCCATTCTAATTCATTCATACGATCCATTCTAATTCATTCGTACGATCCATTCTAATTCATTCGAATGAATTAGAATGGATCGTGCGAATGAATTAGAATGGATCGTACGAATGAAATAGAATGGATTCGCACGAATGTATCCATTCTAATTCAATGGATCGTGCAAATGAATTAGAATGGATCGTACGAATGAATTAGAATGGATCGTACGAAGGAATTAGAATGGATCGTATGAATGAATTAGAATGGATCGTACGAATGAATTAGATTGGATTGAATTATAATGAATCGTACGAATGAATTAGAATGAATCATACCGTACGAATGAATTAGAATGGATCATACGAATGAAATAGAATGGATCGTATGAATGAATTAGAATGGATCGTGCGAATGAATTAGAATGGATCGTACGAATGAAATAGAATGGATTCGCACGAATGTATCCATTCTAATTCATTCGTACGATCCATTCTAATTCATTCGCACGATCCATTCTAATTCATTCGCACGAAAGTATCCATTCTAATTCATTCGTATGAATGAATTAGAATGGATCATACGAATGAATTAGAATGGATACATTCGTGCGAATGAATTAGAATGGATCGTGCGAATGAATTAGAATGTATCGTACGAATGAATGTATCCACTCTAATTCATTCGTACGAATGTATCCACTCTAATTCATTCATACGATCCATCCTAATTCATTTGTACGAATGTATCCACTCTAATTCATTCATACGGTCCATTCTAATTCATTCACACGAATGTATCCATTCCAATTCATTCGTATGATCCATTCTAATTCATTCGCACAATCTATTCTAATTAATTCGTACGATCAATTCTAATTCATTAGCATGATCCATTCTAATTCATTTATACGATCTATTCTAATTCATTCGTACGATCCATTCTAATTCATTCGCACGATCCATTCTAATTCATTCATACGAGCCATTCTATTTCATGCGTACGATCCATTCTAATTCATTCGCACGATCCATTCTAATTCATTCATATGATCCATTCTAGTTCATTCGTACGATCCATTCTAATTCATTCGTACGATCCATTCTAATTCATTCGCACAATCTATTCTAATTCATTCGTACGAATGTATCCACTCTAATTCATTCATACGATCCATCCTAATTCATTTGTACGAATGTATCAACTCTAATTCATTCATACGATCCATTCTAATTCATTCGCACGAATGTATCCATTCCAATTCATTCGTACGATCCATTCTAATTCATTCGCACAATCTATTCTAATTCATTCGTACGATCAATTCTAATTCATTAGCATGATCCATTCTAATTAATTCGTGCGATCCATTCTAATTCATTCGCACGATCCATTCTAATTCATTCATACTATCCATTCTATTTCATTCGTATGATCCATTCTAATTCATTCGTACGGTATGATTCATTCTAATTCATTCGTGCGATTCATTCTAATTCAATCCATTCTAATTCATTCGTACGATCCATTCTAATTCATTCGTACGATCCATTCTAATTCCTTCGTACGATCCATTCTAATTCATTCGTACGATCCATTCTAATTCATTAGCATGATCCATTCTAATTCATTCATACAATCTATTCTAATTCATTCGTACGATCCATTAGAATGGACAGTACGAATGAATTAGAATGGATCGTATGAATGAATTAGAATGGATCGTACGAATGAGTAAGAATGGATCGTATGAATGAATTAGAATGGATTGAATTAGAATGAATCGTACGAATGAATTAGAATTGATCGAACGAATGAATTAGAATGGATCGTACGAATGAATTAGAATGGATCGTATGAATGAATTAGAATGGATCGTACGAATGAATTAGAATGGATCGTGCGAATGAATTAGAATGGATCGTACGAAGGAATTAGAATGGATCGTACGAAGGAATTAGAATGGATAGTACGAATGAATTAGAATGGATAGTACGAATGAATTAGAATGGATCGTGCGAATGAAGTAAAATGGATCGTATGAATGAAATAGAATGGATCGTATGAATTAGAATGGATCGTATGAATGAAATAGAATGGATCGTACGAATGAATTAGAATAGATTGTGCGAATGGATTAGAATGGATCATACGATTGAGTAAGAATGGATTGTACGAATGAAATAGAATAGATCGTACGAATGAATTAGAATGGATCATGCTAATGAATTAGAATTGATCGTACGAATGAATTAGAATAGATTGTGCGAATGAATTAGAATGGATCGTACGAATGAATTGGAATGGATACATTCGTGCGAATGAATTAGAATGGATCGTATGAATTAGATTGGATCGTACGATTGAGTAAGAATGGATTGTACGAATGAAATAGAATAGATCGTACGAATGAATTAGAATGGATCATGCTAATGAATTAGAATTGATCGTACGAATGAGTAAGAATGGATCGTACGAATGAAATAGAATGGATCGTATGAATGAATTAGAATGGATCGTACGAATGAATTAGAATGGTTCGTACGAATGGATCGTATGAATGAATTAGAATGGATCGTGCGAATGAATTAGAATGGATCGTACGAATGAAATAGAATGGATCGTACGAATGAATTAGAATGGATCGTATGAATGAATTAGAATGGATTGAATTAGAATGAATCGTATAAATGAATTAGCATTGATCGTGCTAATGAATTAGAATGGAACGTACGAATGAATTAGAATGGATCGTATGAATGAATTAGAATGGATCGTATGAATGAATTAGAAAGGATCGTGCGAATGAATTAGAATGGATCGTACGAATGAATTAGAATAAATTGTGCAAATGAATTAGAATGGATCGTACGAATGAATTAGAATGGATCGTACGAATGAATTAGAACGGATCGTATGCATGAATTAGAATGGATCGTGCAAATGAATTAGAATGGATCGTACGAAGGAATTAGAATGGATCGTATGAATGAATTAGAATGGATCGTGCGAATGAATTAGAATGGATCGTACGAATGAAATAGAATGGATTCGCACGAATGTATCCATTCTAATTCATTCGTACGATCCATTCTAATTCATTCGTACAATCCATTCTAATTCATTCTTACAATCCATTCTAATTCATTCGCACGATCCATTCTAATTCGTACGATCCATTCTAATTCATTCGTACGATCCATTCTAATTCAATCCATTCTAATTCATTCGTACGATCCATTCTTACTCGCACAATCTATTCTAATTCATTCATACGATCCATCCTAATTCATTCGCACAAATGTATCTATTCTAATTCCTTCGTACGATCCATTCAAATTCATTCGCACGAATCTATCCATTCTAATTCATTCGTACGATCCATTCTTATTCGATCGCACGATCCATTCTAATTCATTAATACGATCCAATCTAATTCATTCATACGATCTATTCTAATTCATTCGCACGAATATATCCTTTCTAATTCATTCGTATGATCCATTCTAATTCATTCGCACAATCTATTCGAATTCATTCGAACGATCCATTCTAATTCATTCGTGCGAATCCATTCTATTTCATTCGTACGATCCATTCTAATTCATTCGCACGATCCATTCTAATTCATTCATACGATCCATTCTAATTCATTCGTACGATCCATTCTAATTCATTCATACGATCCATTCTAATTCATTCGCACAATCTATTCTAATTCATTCGTACGATCCATTCTAATTCATTCGCACGATCCATTCTATTTCATTCATACGATCCATTCTTACTCATTCGTACGATCCATTCTAATTCATTTGCACGAAGGTATCCATTCTAATTCATTCGTACTATCCATTCCAATTCCTTCGTACGATCCATTCTAATTCCTTCGTACAATCCATTCTAATTCATTCGTACGATCCATTCTAATTCATTCGTACGATCCATTCTAATTCCTTCGTATGATCCATTCTAATTCATTCGTACATTATGATTCATTCTAATTCATTCGTACGATTCATTCTAATTCAATCCATTCTATTTCATTCGTACGATCCATTCTAATTCATTCGTACGATCTATTCTAATTCATTCGTACGATTCATTCTAATTCAATCCATTCTAATTCATTCGTACGATCCATTCTTACTCATTCGTACGATCCATTCTAATTCATTCGCACGAATGAATCCAATCTAATTCATTCGCACGATCCATTCTAATTCCTTCGTACGATCCATTCTAATTCCTTCGTACGATCCATTCTAATTCATTCCCATGAATGTATCCATTCTAATTGATACGTACGATCCATTCTATTTCATTCGTATGATCCATTCTTACTCATTCGTACGATCCATTCTAATTCATTCGCAAGAATGAATCCATTCTAATTCATTTGTATGATCCATTCTAATTTATTCGTACAATCCATTCTATTTCAATCGTACGATCCATTCTTACTCATTCGTACGATCTATTCGTATCCATTCTAATTCATTCGTACGATCTATTCTAATTCATTCGTACGAATGAATTAGAATGGATCGTATGAATGAATTAGAATGGATCGTGCGAATGAATTAGAATGGATCGTATGAATGAATTAGAATGGATCGTGCGAATGAATTAGAATGGATCGTGCGAATGAATTAAAATGGATCGTACGAATGAATTAGAATGGATCGTGCGAATGAATTAGAATGGATCATATGAATGAATTAGAATGGATCGTATGAATGAATTAGAATGGATCGTGCGAATAAATTAGAATGGATCGTGTGAATGAATTAGAATGGATCGTACGAATGAAATAGAATGGATTGTACGAATGAGATAGAATGGATCGTACGAATGAATTAGAATGGAAACATTCGTGCGAATCCATTCTATTTCATTCGTACGATCCATTCTAATTCATTCGCACGATCCATTCTAATTCATTCATACGATCCATTCTAATTCATTCGTGCGATCCATTCTAATTCATTCGCACAATCTATTCTAATTCATTCGTACGATCCATTCTAATTCATTCGCACGATCCATTCTAATTCATTCATACGATCCATTCTATTTCATTCGTACGATCCATTCTTACTCATTCGTACGATCCATTCTAATTCATTTGCACGAAGGTATCTATTCTAATTCATTCGTACTATCCATTCTAATTGCTTCGTACAATCCAGTCTAATTCATTCATACGATCCATTCTATTTCATTCGTACGATCCATTCTTACTCATTCGTACGATCCATTCTAATTCATTTGCACGAAGGTATCCATTCTAATTCATTCGTACTATCCATTCTAATTCATTCGCACAATCTATTCTAATTCATTCGAACAATCCATTCTAAGTCATTCGTACGATCCATTCTAATTCATTCGTACGATCCATTCTAATTCATTCGCACGATCCATTCTAATTCATTAATACGATCCAATCTAATTCATTCATACGATCCATTCTAATTCATTCGTACGATTCATTCTAATTCATTTGTACGATTCATTCTAATTCATTCGTACGATTCAATCTAATTCAATCCATTCTAATTCATTCGTACGATCCATTCTAATTCATTCGTACGATCCATTCTAATTCATTCGTACGATTCATTCTAATTCAATCCATTCTAATTCATTCGTACGATCCATTCTTACTCATTCGTACGATCCATTCTAATTCATTCGCACGAATGAATCCATTCTAATTCATTCGTATGATCCATTCTAATTCATTCGCATGAATGTATCCATTCTAATTCATTCGTACGATCCATTCTATCTCATTCGTACAATCCATTCTATCTCATTCGTACGATCCATTCTATTTCATTCGTACGATCCATTCTAATTCATTCGCACGATCCATTCTAATTCATTCGTACGATCGATTCTAATTCATTCATACGATCCATTCTAATTCATTCGCACGAATGTATCCATTCTAATTCATTCGTACGATCCATTCTAATTCATTCGCACAATCCATTCTAATTCATTATTACGATCCAATCTAAATCATTCATACGATCTATTCTAATTCATTCGCACGAAAATATCCTTTCTAATTCATTCGTACGATCCATTCTAATTCATTCGCACAATCTATTCTAATTCATTCGAACGATCCATTCTAATTCATTCGTGCGAATCCATTCTATTTCATTCGTACGATCCATTCTAATTCATTCATACGATCCATTCTATTTCATTCGTACGATCCATTCTAATTCATTCGTACGATCCATTCTAATTCATTCGGACGATCCATTCTAATTCATTCACACTCATACGATCCATTCTAATTCATTCGCACGAATGTATCCTTTCTAATTCATTCGTACGATCCATTCTAATTCATTCGCACAATCCATTCTAATTCATTCATACGATCCATTCTAATTCATTCATACGATCCATTCTAATTCATTCGTACAATCCATTCTAATTCATTCGAATGAATTAGAATGGATTGTGCGAATGAATTAGAATGGATCGTACGAATGAAGTAGAATGGATTCGCACGAATGTATCCATTCTAATTCAATGGATCGTGCGAATTAATTAGAATGGATCGTACGAATGAATTAGAATGGATCGTACGAAGGAATTAGAATGGATCGTATGAATGAATTAGAATGGATCGTACGAATGAATTAGAATGGATTGAATTAGAATGAATCGTACGAATGAATTAGAATGAATCATACCGTACGAATGAATTAGAATGGATCATACGAATGAAATAGAATGGATCGTATGAATGAATTAGAATGGATCGTGCGAATGAATTAGAATGGATCGTACGAATGAAATAGAATGGATTCGCACGAATGTATCCATTCTAATTCATTCGCACGATCCATTCTAATTCATTCGCACGAATGTATCCATTCTAATTCATTCGTATGAATGAATTAGAATGGATCATACGAATGAATTAGAATGGATACATTGGTGCGACTGAATTAGAATGGATCGTGCGAATGAATTAGAATGGATCGTACGAATGGATTAGAATGGATACATTCGTGCGAATCCATTCTATTTCATTCGTACGATCCATTCTAATTCATTCGCACGATCCATTCTAATTCATTCATACGATCCATTCTAATTCATTCGTACGATCCATTCTAATTCATTCGTACGATTCATTCTAATTCATTCGCACAATCTATTCTAATTCATTTGTACGAATGTATCCACTCTAATTCATTCATACGATCCATCCTAATTCATTTGTACGAATGTATCCACTCTAATTCATTCATACGATCGATTCTAATTCATTCACACGAATGTATCCATTCCAATTCATTCGTACGATCCATTCTAATTCATTCGCACAATCTATTCTAATTAATTCGTACGATCAATTCTAATTCTTTAGCATGATCCATTCTAATTCATTCGTACGATCTATTCTAATTCATTCGTACGATCCATTCTAATTCATTCGCACGATCCATTCTAATTCATTCATACGAGCCATTCTATTTCATTTGTACGATCCATTCTAATTCATTCGCACGATCCATTCTAATTCATTCATACGATCCATTCTAATTCATTCGTACGATCCATTCTAATTCATTCGTACGATCCATTCTAATTCATTCGCACAATCTATTCTAATTCATTCGTACGAATGTATCCACTCTAATTCATTCATACGATCCATCCTAATTCATTTGTACAAATGTATCAACTCTAATTCATTCAGACGATCCATTCTAATTCATTCGCACGAATGTATCCATTCCAATTCATTCGTACGATCCATTCTAATTCATTCGCACAATCTATTCTAATTCATTCGTACGATCAATTCTAATTCATTAGCATGATCCATTCTAATTCATTCGTAGGATCCATTCTAATTCATTCGCACGATCCATTCTAATTCATTCATACTATCCATTCTATTTCATTCGTATGATCCGTTCTAATTCATTTGTACGGTATGATTCATTCTAATTCATTCGTGCGATTCATTCTAATTCAATCCATTCTAATTCATTCGTACGATCCATTCTAATTCATTCGTACGATCCATTCTAATTCCTTCGTACGATCCATTCTAATTTATTCGTACGATCCATTCTAATTCATTCGCATGATCCATTCTAATTCATTCGTACAATCTATTCTAATTCATTCGTACGATCCATTAGAATGGATAGTACGAATGAATTAGAATGGATCGTATGAATGAATTAGAATGGATCGTACGAATGAGTAAGAATGGATCGTATGAATGAATTAGAATGGATCGTACGAATGAATTAGAATGGATCGTACGAATGAATTAGAATGGATCGTACGAATGAATTAGAATGGATCGTACGAATGAATTAGAATGGATCGTACGAATGAATTAGAATGGATCGTGTGAATGAATTAGAATGGATCGTACGAAGGAATTAGAATGGATCGTACGAAGGAATTAGAATGGATAGTACGAATGAATTAGAATGGATAGTGCGAATGAATTATAATGGATCGTGCGAATGAAGTAAAATGGATCGTATGAATGAAATAGAATGGATCGTATGAATTAGAATGGATCGTACGAATGAAATAGAATGGATCGTACGAATGAATTAGAATAGATTGTGCGAATGGATTAGAATGGATCATACGATTGAGTAAGAATGGATTATACGAATGAAATAGAATAGATCGTACGAATGAATTAGAATGGATCATGCTAATGAATTAGAATTGATCGTACGAATGAATTAGAATAGATTGTGCGAATGAATTAGAATGGATCGTACGAATGAATTGGAATGGATACATTCGTGCGAATGAATTAGAATGGATCGTATGAATTAGAATGGATCGTACGATTGAGTAAGAATGGATTGTACGAATGAAATAGAATAGATCGTACGAATGAATTAGAATGGATCATGCTAATGAATTAGAATTGATCGTACGAATGAGTAAGAATGGATCGTACGAATGAAATAGAATGGATCGTATGAATGAATTAGAATGGATCGTACGAATAAATTAGAATGGGTCGTACGAATGGATCGTATGAATGAATTAGAATGGATCGTGCGAATGAATTAGAATGGATCGTACGAATGAAATAGAATGGATCGTACGAATGAATTAGAATGGATCGTATGAATGAATTAGAATGGATTGAATTAGAATGAATCGTACAAATGAATTAGCATTGATCGTGCTAATGAATTAGAATGGAACGTACGAATGAATTAGAATGGATCGTAGAATGGATCGTATGAATGAATTAGAATGGATCGTATGAATGAATTAGAATGGATCGTGCGAATGAATTAGAATGGATCGTACGAATGAATTAGAATAGATTGTGCAAATGAATTAGAATGGATCGTACGAATGAATTAGAATGGATCGTACGAATGAATTAGAATGGATCGTATGCATGAATTAGAATGGATCGTGCGAATGAATTAGAATGGATCGTACGAAGGAATTATAATGGATCGTATGAATGAATTAGAATGGATCGTGCGAATGAATTAGAATGGATCGTACGAATGAAATAGAATGGATTCGCACGAATGTATCCATTCTAATTCATTCGTACGATCCATTCTAATTCATTCGTACAATCCATTCTAATTCATTCTTACAATCCATTCTAATTCATTCGCACGATCCATTCTAATTCGTACGATCCATTCTAATTCATTCGTACGATCCATTCTAATTCAATCCATTCTAATTCATTCGTACGATCCATTCTGACTCGCACAATCTATTCTAATTCATTCATACGATCCATCCTAATTCATTCGCACGAATGTATCCATTCTAATTCCTTCGTACGATCCATTCAAATTCATTCGCACGAATCTATCCATTCTAATTCATTCGTACGATCCATTCTAATTCGATCGCACGATCCATTCTAATTCATTAATACGATCCAATCTAATTCATTCATACGATCTATTCTAATTCATTCGCACGAATATATCCTTTCTAATTCATTCGTACGATCCATTCTAATTCATTCGCACAATCTATTCGAATTCATTCGAACGATCCATTCGAATTCATTCGTGCGAATCCATTCTATTTCTTTCGTACGATCCATTCTAATTCATTCGCACGATCCATTCTAATTCATTCATACGATCCATTCTAATTCATTCGTACGATCCATTCTAATTCATTCGTATGATCCATTCTAATTCATTCGCACAATCTATTCTAATTTATTCGTACGATCCATTCTAATTCATTCGCACGATCCATTCTATTTCATTCGTACGATCCATTCTTACTCATTCGTACGATCCATTCTAATTCATTTGCATGAAGGTATCCATTCTAATTCATTCGTACTATCCATTCCAATTCCTTCGTACGATCCATTCTAATTCCTTCGTACAATCCATTCTAATTCTTTCGTACGATCCATTCTAATTCATTCGTACGATCCATTCTAATTCCTTCGTATGATCCATTCTAATTCATTCGTACATTATGATTCATTCTAATTCATTCATACGATTCATTCTAATTCAATCCATTCTAATTCATTCGTACGATCCATTCTAATTCATTCGTACGATCCATTCTAATTCATTCGTACGATTCATTCTAATTCAATCCATTCTAATTCATTCGTACGATCCATTCTTACTCATTCGTACGATCCATTCTAATTCATTCGCACGAATGAATCCATTCTAATTCATTCGCACGATCCATTCTAATTCCTTCGTACGATCCATTCTAATTCCTTCGTACGATCCATTCTAATTCATTCCCATGAATGTATCCATTCTAATTGATACGTACGATCCATTCTATTTCATTCGTATGATCCATTCTTACTCATTCGTACGATCCATTCTAATTCATTCGCACGAATGAATCCATTCTAATTCATTCGTATGATCCATTCTAATTTATTCGTACAATCCATTCTATTTCAATCGTACGATCCATTCTTACTCATTCGTACGATCCATTCGTATCCATTCTAATTCATTCGTACGATCTATTCTAATTCATTCGTACGAATGAATTAGAATGGATCGTATGAATGAATTAGAATAGATCGTGCGAATGAATTAGAATGGATCGTGCGAATGAATTAGAATGGATCGTACGAATGAATTAGAATGGATCGTGCGAATGAATTAGAATGGATCATATGAATGAATTAGAATGGATCGTATGAATGAATTAGAATGGATCGTGCGAATAAATTAGAATGGATCGTGTGAATGAATTAGAATGGATCGTACGAATGAAATAGAATGGATTGTACCAATGAGATAGAATGGATCGTACGAATGAATTAGAATGGATACATTCGTGCGAATCCATTCTATTTCATTCGTACGATCCATTCTAATTCATTCGCACGATCCATTCTAATTCATTCATACGATCCATTCTAATTCATTCGTGCGATCCATTCTAATTCATTCGCACAATCTATTCTAATTCATTTGTACGATCCATTCTAATTCATTCGCACGATCCATTCTAATTCATTCATACGATCCATTCTATTTCATTCGTACGATCCATTCTTACTCATTCGTACGATCCATTCTAATTCATTTGCACGAAGGTATCCATTCTAATTCATTCGTACTATCCATTCTAATTCCTTCGTACGATCCATTCTAATTCATTCATACGATCCATTCTATTTCATTCGTACGATCCATTCTTACTCATTCGTACGATCCATTCTAATTCATTTGCACGAAGGTATCCATTCTAATTCATTCGTACTATCCATTCTAATTCATTTGCACAATCTATTCTAATTCATTCGAACGATCCATTCTAAGTCATTCGTACGATCCATTCTAATTCATTCGTACGATCCATTCTAATTCATTCGCACGATCCATTCTAATTCATTAATACGATCCAATCTAATTCATTCATACGATCCATTATAATTCATTCGTACGATTCATTCTAATTCATTCGTACGATTGATTTTAATTCAATCCATTCTAATTCATTCGTACGATCCATTCTAATTCATTCGTACGATCCATTCTAATTCATTCGTACGATTCATTCTAATTCAATCCATTCTAATTCATTCGTACGATCCATTCTTACTCATTCGTACGATCCATTCTAATTCATTCGCACGAATGAATCCATTCTAATTTATTCGTATGATCCATTCTAATTCATTCGCATGAATGTATCCATTCTAATTCATTCGTACGATCCATTCTATCTCATTCGTACAATCCATTCTATTTTATTTGTACGATCCATTCTAATTCATTCGCACGATCCATTCTAATTCATTCGCATGATCCATTCTAATTCATTCGTACGATCGATTCTAATTCATTCATACGACCCATTTTAATTCATTCGCACGAATGTATCCATTCTAATTCATTCGTACGATCCATTCTAATTCATTCGCACAATCCATTCTAATTCATTAATACGATCCAATCTAATTCATTCATACGATCTATTCTAATTCATTCGCACGAATATATCGTTTCTAATTCATTCGTACGATTCATTCTAATTCATTCGCACAATCTATTCTAATTCATTCGAACGATCCATTCTAATTCATTCGTGCGAATCCATTCTATTTCATTCGTACGATCCATTCTAATTCATTCATACGATCCATTGTATTTCATTCGTACGATCCATTCTAATTCATTCGTACGATCCATTCTAATTCATTCGCACGATCCATTCTAATTCATTCACACTCATACGATCCATTCTAATTCATTCGCACGAATGTATCCTTTCTAATTCATTCGTACGATCCATTCTAATTCATTCGCACAATCCATTATAATTCATTCATACGATCCATTCTAATTCATTCGTACGATCCATTCTAATTCCTTCGAATGAATTAGAATGGATCGTGCGAATGAATTAGAATGGATCGTACGAATGAAATAGAATGGATTCGCACGAATGTATCCATTCTAATTCAATTGATCGTGCGATTGAATTAGAATGGATCGTACGAATGAATTAGAATGGATCGTACGAAGGAATTAGAATGGATCGTACGAATGAATTAGAATGAATCGTACGAATGAATTAGAATGGATTGAATTAGAATGAATCGTACGAATGAATTAGAATGAATCATACCGTACGAATGAATTAGAATGGATCATACGAATGAAATAGAATGGATCGTATGAATGAATTAGAATGGATCGTGCGAATGAATTAGAATGGATCGTACGAATGAAATAGAATGGATTCGTACGAATGTATCTTTTTGGGGGATTTTTCGCTGGTCCATGCTGACAGCCTGCAAGACAAAGAAAAGAGAACGTGAGAACGGCTGGCTCCCTTAGGAGCGCAGACCCTCCGACGCTCAAGTCAGTTCTGGCAGCACAACGGCGAGCTGTTGTATACCAAAGTGGTAGGGGAAAGGATTTCCAACCTGTACCATAGAGCTTGGGGGTTGGCATTTATAGCAATAGGCGGCCTGTTGTAGCCCGACACGTGGTGATTCTTCCAGAGCCTTCTAGACCCCCACGATCTGGCTCGCGTGGGCTTGACCGTCCTTGGTACTCGTGCCCTGACAGTCCTTGGTACTCGCACCCTGACAGTCCTTGGTACTCGCGCCCTGATATTCTGTCGTCAAACCTGCCAGGCGATTTGAGTGGGGGAGAGTATCTTTCCTGTCGCGGCCAGGTGGCTATTCTGGAATGTTCAAGTCTGGGCGGTCTCAGGGAGGAAGCAGAAGGCCAGCTCGCCCTGTACTGTTCCGTCCTTCCGCCCACATCTATCAAGAGTCGGACCTCGGGAGAGCGACCTCTTCGATAAACAAGGGTTTGGACGAGCCTGGGCGAGCTCCTGAGCGAGCCTGGGCGAGCTCCTGAGCGAGCCTGGGCGAGGTCCTGAGCGATCCTGGGCGAGCCTGGGCGAGCTCCTAAGCGAGCCTGGGCGAGCTCCTGAGCGACCATGGGCGGGCTCCTGAGCGAGCCTGGGCCCCTTCAGCCCAATGTGGATCTCGCTCCCTGCCAAGATGATTTGGCGAACACGGGGGAGAGGGCGAGCTCCTGTGCGAGCTTGGCGAGCTCCTGTGCGAGCATGGGCGAGCTCCTGAGCGAGCTAAGCGAGCTCCTGAGCGAGCTAAGCGAGCTCCTGAGCGAGATTGGCGAGCTCCCGAGAGAGCCTAGGCGAGCTCCTGAACGAGCTTGGCGATCTCCTTCGCGTTCTTTGTCTAAGCCATTTTCCGAATTTGGGCGAGCTCTGGTGCGAGCTTTGGATGAGCTCCTGTGCGAGCTTGGGGCGAGCTCATCTTAATGCGGGGCGAGCTCCTTGCGGGCTGGGGGCGAGCTGCACTCAGATACAAGGTGTCCATCCAGCTCCATGCGGGGGCGAGCTCCTTTTGGGCTGAGAGGGCGAGCTCCTGAGCGAACTTGGGCGAGCTCATCTCAATGCGGGGCGAGCTCCTTGCGGGCTGGGGGGCGAGTGGAATGGATCGTGCGAATGAATTAGAATGGATTGTACGAATGAATTAGAATGGATAGATTCGTGCGAATGAATGTGAATGGATCGTACGAAGGAATTAGAATGGATCGTACGAAGGAATTAGAATAGATCATACGAAGAAATTAGAATGGATCGTACGAATGAATTAGAATGGATCGTATGAATGAATTACAATGGATCGTGCGAATGAATTAAAATGGATCGTATGAATGAAATAGAATGGATCGTATGAATTAGAATGGATCGTATGAATGAAATAGAATGGATCGTACGAATGAATTAGAATAGATTGTGCGAATGGATTAGAATGGATCATACGATTGAGTAAGAATGGATTGTACGAATGAAATAGAATAGATCGTACGAATGAATTAGAATGGATCATGCTAATGAATTAGAATAGATAGTACGAATGAATTAGAATAGATTGTGCGAATGAATTAGAATGGATCGTACGAATGAATTAGAATAGATCATACGAAGGAATTAGAATGGATCGTACGAATGAATTAGAATGGATCGTACGAATGAAATAGAATGGATACATTCGTGCGAATGAATTAGAATGGATCATATGAATGAATTAGAATGGATCGTTTGAGTGAATGCGAATGGATCGCACGAATGAATTAGAATGGATCGTACGTATCAATTAGAATGGATACATTCATGGGAATGAATTAGAATGGATCGTACAAAGGAATTAGAATGGATCGTACGAAGGAATTAGAATGGATCGTACGAATGAATTAGAATGGATACATTCGTACGAATGAAATAGAATGGATTGTACGAATGAGATAGAATGGATCGTGCGAATAAATTAGAATGGATCGTATGAATAAATTAGAATGGATCGCATGAATGAATTAGAATGGATCGTACGAATGAATTAGAATGGATTGTATGAATGAATTAGAATGGATCGTGCGAATGAATTAGAATGGATCGTATGAATGAAATAGGATGGATTCGCATGAATGTATCCATTCTAATTCATTCGTACGATCCATTCTAATTCATTCATACAATCTATTCTAATTCATTCGCACGATCCATTCGCATTCACTCAAACGATCCATTCTAATTCATTCGTATGATCCATTCGAATTCATTCGTACGATCCATTCTAATTCATTCATACGATCCATTCTAATTCATTCATATGATCCATTCTAATTCATTCGCACGATCCATTCTTACTCATTCGTACGATCCATTCTAATTCATTCGCACAATCCATTCTAATTCATTAATACGATCCATTCTCGAATAGATCGTGCGAATGAATTAGAATTGATCGTACGAATGAATTGGAATGGATACATTCGTGCGAATGAATTAGAATGGATCGTATGAATGAATTAGAGTGGATACATTCGTACAAATGAATTAGAATGGATCGTACGAATGAATTAGAATGGATACATTCGTGCGAATGAATTAGAATGAATCATATGAATGAATTAGAATGGATCGTTTGAGTGAATGCGAATGGATCGTGCGAATGAATTAGAATGGATTGTACGAATGAATTAGAATGGATCGTACGAATGAATTAGAATGGATCGTATGAATGAATTAGAATGGATCGTACGAATGAATTAGAATATATTGTACGAATGAATTAGAATGGATTGAATTAGAATGAATCGTATGAATGAATTAGAATGAATCATACCGTACGAATGAATTAGAATGGATCGTATGAATGAATTAGAATGGATCGTATGAATGAATTAGAATGGATCGTACGAATGAATTAGAATGGATCGTATGAATGAATTAGAATGGATCGTGCGAATGAATTAGAATGGATCGTGCGAATGAATTAGAATGGATCGTACGAATGAATTAGAATGGATCGTATGAATGAATTAAATTGGATCATATTAATGAATTAGAATGGATCATACGAATGAATTAGAATAGATCGTACGAATGTATTAGAATGGATACGAATGGATCATACGAATGAGTAAGAATGGATCGTACGAATGAAATAGAATGGATTGTACGAATGAATTTGAATGGATACATTCGTGCGAATGAATTAGGATGGATCGTATGAATGAATTAGAATGGATCGTACGAATGAATTAGAATGGATACATTCGTGCAAATGAATTAGAATGGATCGTATGAATGAATTAGAATCGATCGTACGAATGAATTAGAATGGATCATGTGAATAAATTAGAATGGATCGTGCGAATGAATTAGAATGGATCGTATGAATGAATTAGAATGGATCGTATGAATGAAATAGAATGGATCGTACGAATGAATTAGAATGGATCGTGCGAAGGAATTAGAATGGATCGTACGAATGAATTAGAATGGATCATACGAAGGAATTAGAATGGATAGTACAAATGAATTAGAATGGATACCTTCGTGCAAATGAAATAGAATGGATCGTACGAATGAATTAGAGTAGATTGTGCGAATGGATTAGAATGGATCATACGATTGAGTAAGAATGGATCGTACGAATGAATTAGAATGGATCTTGCGAATGAATTAGAATGGATCGTACGAATGAATTAGAATGGATCATATGAATGAATTAGAATGGATCGTATGAATGAATTAGAATGGATCGTACGAATGAATTAGAATGGATCGTATGAATGAATTAGAATGGATTGTGCGAATGAATTAAAATGGATCGTGCGAATGAATTAGAATGGATCGTACGAATGAATTAGAATGGATCGTATGAATGAATTAGATTGGATCGTATTAATGAATTAGAATGGATCGTACGAATGAATTAGAATGGATTGAATTAGAATGAATCGTACGAATGAATTAGAATGAATCATACCGTACGAATGAATTAGAATGGATCATACGAAGGATCGTACGAATGAAATAGAATGGATCGTGCGAATGAATTAGAATGGATCGTACGAATGAATTAGAATGGATCGTACGAAGGAATTAGAATGGATAGTACGAATGAATTAGAATGGATACCTTCGTGCAAATGAAATAGAATGGATCGTACGAATGAATTAGAATAGATTGTGCGAATGGATTAGAATGGATCATACGATTGAGTAAGAATGGATTGTACGAATGAATTAGAATGGATCATACGAATGAATTAGAATGGATCGTACGAATGAATTAGAATGGATCGTATGAATGAATTAGAATGGATCGTGCGAATGAATTAGAATGGATCGTACGAATGAAATAGAATGGATTCGCACGAATGTATCCATTCTAATTCATTCGTACGATCCAATCTAATTCATTCGTACGATCCATTCTAATTCATTTGCACGAAGGTATCCATTCTAATTCATTCGTACTATCCATTCTAATTCCTTCGTACGATCCATTCTAATTCCTTCGTACGATCCATTCTAATTCATTCGTACGATCCATTCTAATTCATTCGTACGATCCATTCTAATTCCTTCGTATGATCAATTCTAATTCATTAGCATGATCCATTCTAATTCATTCGTACGATCTATTCTATTTCATTCGTACAATCCATTCTAATTCATTCGTACGATCCATTCTAATTCATTCGCACAATCGATTCTAATTCATTCGTACGATCTATTCTAATTCATTAGCATGATCCATTCTAATTCATTCGTACGATCTATTCTATTTCATTCGTACAATCCATTCTTACTCAATCGTATGATCCATTCTAATCCATTCGCACAATCTATTCTAATTCATTCGTACGATCCATTCTATTTCATTCGTACGATCCATTCTAATTCATACGATCCATTCTATTTCATTCATACGATCCATTTTAATTCAATCGCACGATCCATTCTAATTCATTCATACGATCCATTCTAATTCATTCATGCGATCAATTCTAATTTCTTCGTATGATCTATTCTAATTCCTTCGTACGATCCATTCTAATTCCTTCGTACGATCCATTCAAATTCATTCGCACGAATCTATCCATTCTAATTCATTCGTACGATCCATTCTAATTCATTCGCACGATCCATTCTAATTCATTAATACGATCCAATCTAATTCATTCATACTATCTATTCTAATTCATTCGCACGAATATATCCTTTCTAATTCATTCGTACGATCCAAATTCATTTATCCGTATGATCTATTCTATTTCATTCGTACGATCCATTCTTATCGTACGATCCATTCTAATTCAATCCATTCTAATTCATTCGTACGATCCATTCTAATTCATTCGTACGATCCATTCTAATTCATTCGTATGAATCATTCTAATTCAATCCATTCTAATTCATTCGTACGATCCATTCTATTTCATTCGTACGATCCATTCTTACTCATTCGTACGATCCATTCGTATCCATTCTAATTCATTCGTACGATCTATTCTAATTCATTCGTACGATCCATTCTAATTCCTTCGTACGATCCATTATAATTCATTCGTACGATCCATTCTAACTCATTCGCACGATCCATTCTAATTCATTCATACGATCCATTCTAATTCATTCGTACGATCTATTCTATTTCATTCGTACAATCCATTCTTACTCAAACGTATGATCCATTCTAATCCATTCGCACAATCTATTCTAATTCATTCGTACGATCCATTCTATTTCATTCGTACGATCCATTCTCATTCATACGATCCATTCGATTTCATTCATACGATCCATTCTAATTCATTCGTACGATCAATTCTAATTCATTCGCATGATCCATTCTAATTCATTCGTACGATCCAATCTAATTCATTCGTACGATCCATTCTAATTCATTCGCACGATCCATTCTAATTCATTCGCACGATCCATTCTAATTCATTCATACGATCCATTCTATTTCATTCGTACGATCCATTCTATTTCATTCATACGATCTATTCTAATTCTTTCGCACGAATGTATCCATTCTAATTCATTCGTTCGATCCATTCTAATTCATTCGTACGATCCATTCTAATTCATTCGCACGATCCAATCTAATTCATTCGTACGATCCATTCTAATTCATTCATACATGTACGAATGAATTAGAATGGATACATTCGTGCGAATGAATTAGAATGGATCGTATGAATGAATTAGAATGGATCGTATGAATGAATTAGAATGGATCGTGCGAATGAATTAGAATGGATCGTACGAATGAAATAGAATGGATTCGCACGAATGTATCCATTCTAATTCATTCGTACGATCCATTCTAATTCATTCGTACAATCTATTCTATTTCATTCGCACGATCCATTCGCATTCACTCAAATGATCCATTCTAATTCATTCATATGATCTATTCTAATTCATTCGCACGAATGTATCCATTCTAATTCATTCGTACGATCCATTCTAATTCATTTGTACGAATGTATCCACTCTAATTCATTCATACGATCCATTCTAATTCATTGGCACGAATGTATCCATTCCAATTCATTCGTACGATCCATTCTAATTCATTCGCACAATCTATTCTAATTCATTCGTACGATCAATTCTAATTCATTAGCATGATCCATTCTAATTCATTCGTATGATCTATTCTATTTCATTCGTACAATCCATTCTTACTCAATCGTATGATCCATTCTAATCCATTCGCACAATCTATTCTAATTCATTCGTACGATCCATTCTATTTCATTCGTACGATCCATTCTAATTCATACGATCCATTCTATTTCATTCATACGATCCATTTTAATTCATTCGCACGATCCATTCTAATTCATTCATACGATCCATTCTAATTCATTCGTACGATCCATTCTAATTTCTTCGTATGATCTATTCTAATTCCTTCGTACGATCCATTCTAATTCCTTCGTACGATCCATTCAAATTCATTCGCAGGAATCTATCCATTCTAATTCATTCGTACGATCCATTCTAATTCATTCGCACGATCCATTCTAATTCATTAATACGATCCAATCTAATTCATTCATACGATCTATTCTAATTCATTCGCACGAATGTATCCTTTCTAATTCATTCGTACGATCCATTCTAATTCATTCGCACAATCTATTCTAATTCATTAGTACGATCCATTCTAATTAGAATAGATTGTATAAATTAGAATGGATCGTATGAATGAATTAGAATAGATCGTACGAATGAATTAGAATGGATCGTATGAATGAATTAGATTGTGCGAATGAATTAGAATGGATACATTCGTGCGAATGAATTAGATTGGATCGTATGCATGAATTAGAATGGATCGTGCGAATGAATTAGAATAGATTGTGCGAATGAATTAGAATGGATCGTACGAATGAATTAGAATGGATCGTACGAATGAATTAGAATGGATCGTACGAATGAATTAGAATGGATGTATTCGTGCGAAAGAATTAGAATAGATCATATGAATGAATTAGAATGGATCGTATGAATGAAATAGAATGGATGGTACGAATGAATTAGAATGGATCGTGCGAATGAATTAGAATGGATCGTACGAATGAATTAGAATGGATCGTACGAAGGAATTAGAATGGATCGTACGAATGAATTAGAATTAGAATGAATCGTACGAATGAATTAGAATGGATCGTACGAATGAATTAGAATGGATCGTACGAATGAATTAGAATGGATCGTATGAATGAATTATAATGGATTGAATTAGAATGAATCGTACGAATGAATTAGAATGAATCATACCGTACGAATGAATTAGAATGGATCATACGAAGGAATTAGAATGGATCGTACGAATGAATTAGAATGGATCGTACGAATGAATTAGAATGGTTCGTACGAATGAATTAGAATGGATCGTGCGAATGAATTAGAATGGATCGTACGAATGAAATAGAATGGATTCGCACGAATGTATCCATTCTAATTCATTCGTACGATCCATTCTAATTCATTCGTACAATCCATTCTAATTCATTCGCACGATCCATTCGCATTCACTCAAACGACCCATTCTAATTCATAAGTACGATCCATTCTAATTCATTTAAACGATCCATTCTAATTCATTCGTACGATCCATTCTAATTCATTCGCACGAATGTATCCATTCTAATTCATTCGTACGATCCATTCTAATTCATTTGTAGGAATGTATCCATTCTAATACATTCGTACGATCCATTCTAATTAATTTGTACGAATGTATCCTTTCTAATTCATTCGTACGATCCATTCTAATTCATTCGCACAATCTATTCTAATTCATTAGTACGATCCATTCTAATTCATTCGTACGATCCATTCTAATTCATTCATACGATCCATTCTAATTCATTCGTACGATCCATTCTAATTCATTCGCACGATCCATTCTAATTCATTCATACGATCCATTCTAATTCATTCGTATGTATCCATTCTAATTCATTCGTATGATCCATTCTAATTCATTCGCACGAATGTATCCATTCTAATTCATTCGTACGATCCATTCTAATTCATTCGTACGATCGATTCTAATTCATTCGTACGATCCATTCTAATTCATTCGTACGATCGATTCTAATTCATTCGTACGATCCATTCTAATTCATTCGTACAATCTATTCTAATTCATTCGTATGATCCATTCTAATTCAATCCATTCTAATTCATTCGTACGATCCATTCTAATTCATTCGTACGATCCATTCTAATTCATTCGTACGATTCATTCTAATTCAATCCATTCTAATTCATTCGTACGATCCATTCTTACTCATTCGTACGATCCATTCTAATTCATTCGCACGAATGAATCCATTCTATTTCATTCGTACGATCCATTCTAATTCATTCGCACGATCCATTCTTACTCATTCATACGATCCATTCTAATTCATTCGCACAATCCATTCTAATTCATTAATACGATCCATTCTAATTCATTCGCACGATCCATTCTAATTCATTCACACTCATACGATCCATTCTAATTCATTCGCATGAATGTGTCCATTCTAATTCATTCGTACGATCCATTCTAATTCATTCGCACAATCTATTCTAATTCATTCGTGCGAATGAATCCATTCTAATTCATTCGTCTGATCCATTCTAATTCATTTGCATGAATGTATCCATTCTAATTCATTCGTACGATCCATTCTATCTTATTCGTACAATCCATTCTATTTCATTCGTACGATCCATTCTAATTCATTCGCACGATCCATTCTAATTCATTCGCATGATCCATTCTAATTCATTCGTACGATCCATTCTAATTCATTCATACGATCCATTCTAATTCATTCGCACGAATGTATCCATTCTAATTCATTCGTACGATCCATTCTAATTTATTCGCACGATCCATTCTAATTCTTTCATACGATCCATTCTATTTTATTCGTACGATCCATTCTTATTCATTCGTACGATCCATTCTAATTCATTTGCACGAAGGTATCCATTCTAATTCCTTCGTACGATCCATTCTAATTCCTTCGTACGATCCATTCTAATTCATTCGCACGATCCATTCTAATTCATTCGTACGATCCATTCTATTTCATTCGTACGATCCATTCTAATTCATTCGTACGATCCATTCTAATTCATTCGCACGATCCATTCTAATTCATTCGTACGATCCATTCTAATTCATTCGTACGATCCATTCTAATTCATTCGTACGATCCATTCTAATTCCTTCGTATGATCCATTCTAATTCATTCGTACGATTCATTCTAATTCAATCCATTCTAATTCATTCGTACGATCCATTCTTACTCATTCGTACGATCCATTCTAATTCATTCGCACGAATGAATCCATTCTAATTCATTCGTATGATCCATTCTAATTCATTCGCACGAATGTATCCATTCTAATTCATTCGTACGATCTATTCTAATTCATTCGTACGATTCATTCTAATTCCTTCGTATGATCCATTCTAATTTATTCGCACGATCCATTCTAATTCATTCGTACGATCCATTCTATTTCATTCGTACGATCCATTCTAATTCATTCGCATGAATGTATCTATTCTAATTCATTCGTACAATCCATTCTAATTCATTCGCACGATCCATTCTAATTCATTCATACGATCCATTCTATTTCATTCGTACGATCCATTCTTACTCATTCGTACGATCCATTCTATTTCATTCGTACGATCCATTCTAATTCATTCGCACGAATGTATCAATTCTAATTCATTCGTACAATCCATTCTAATTCTTTCGCACGATCCCTTCTAATTCATTCATACGTAGAATGGGTCATATGAATGAATTAGAATGGATCGTGCGAATGAATTAGAATGGATCGTACGAATGAAATAGAATGGATTCGCACGAATGTATCCATTCTAATTCATTCGTACGATCCATTCTAATTCATTCGCACGATCCATTCTAATTCATTCGCACGAATGTATCCATTCTAATTCATTCGTATGATCCATTCTAATTCATTCATACGAATGAATTATAATGGATACATTCGTGCGAATGAATACATTCTAATTGATACGTACGATCCATTCTATTTCTTTCGTATGATCCATTCTTACTCATTCGTACGATCCATTCTAATTCTAATTCATTCATATGATCCATTCTAATTCCTTCGTACGATCCATTCTAATTCATTCGTATGATCCATTCTAATTCATTTGCATGAATGTATCCATTCTAATTCATTCGTACGATCCATTCTATCTCATTCGTACGATCTATTCTAATTCATTCGCACGATCCATATTCTAATTCATTCGTACGATGCATTCTATCTCATTCGTACAATCCATTCTATTTCATTCGTACGATCCATTCTAATTCATTCGCACGATCCATTCTACTTCATTCATACGATCCATTCTAATTCATTCATACGATCCATTCTATTTCATTCGTACGATCCATTCTTACTCATTCGTACGATCCATTCTAATTCATTTGCACGAAGGTATCCATTCTAATTCATTCGTACTATCCATTCTAATTCATTCGCACGAATGTATCCATTCTAATTCATTCGTACGATCCATTCTAATTCATTCCTACGATCTATTCTATTTCATTCGTACGATCCAATCTAATTCATTCATACAATCCATTCTAATTCATTCGTACGATCCATTCTAATTCCTTCGTATGATCCATTCTAATTCATTCGTACGGTATGATTCATTCTAATTCATTCGTACGATTCATTCTAATTCAATCCATTCTAATTCATTCGTACGATCCATTCTAATTCATTCGTACGATTCATTCTAATTCAATCCATTCTAATTCATTCGTACGATCCATTCTTACTCATTCGTACGATCCATTCAAATGAATTCGCTCGAATGTATCCATTCCAATTCATTCATACGATCCATTCTAATTCATTCGCACAATCTATTCTAATTCATTCGTACGATCGATTCTAATTCATGCATACGATCCATTCTAATCCATTCTAATTCATTCATACGATCCATTCTATTTCATTCGTAGGATCCATTCTTACTCATTCGTACGATCCATTCTAATTCATTTGCACGAAGGTGCGAATGAATTAGAATGGATCGTACGAATGAAATAGAATGGATTCGCACGAATGTATCCGAATGGATCGTACGAAGGAATTAGAATGGATCGTACGAAGGAATTAGAATGAATAGTACGAATGAATTAGAATGGATACCTTCGTGCAAATGAATTAGAATGGATCGTACGAATGAGGAAGAATGGATCGTACGAATGAAATAGAATGGATCGTACGAATGAATTAGAATGGATCGTGCGAATGAAATAGAATGGATCGTACGAATGAATTAGAATAGATTGTGCGAATGAATTAGAATGGATCGTACGAATGAATTAGAATGGATCGTACGAATGAAATAGAATGGATCGTATGAATGAATTAGAATGGATCGTGCGAATGAATTAGAATGGATCGTACGAATGAAATAGAATGGATTCGCACGAATGTATCCATTCTAATTCAATGGATCGTGCGAATGAATTAGAATGAATCGTACGAATGAATTAGAATGGATCGTACGAAGGAATTAGAATGGATCGTACGAATGAATTAGAATGGATCGAACGAATGAATTAGAATGGATACATTCGTGCAAAAGAATTAGAATGGATTGTATGAATGAATTAGAATGGATCGTGTGAATGAATTAGAATGGATCGTACGAATGAATTAGAATGGATTGTGCGAATGAATTAGAATGGATCGTACGAATGAATTAGAAAGGATATATTCGTGCGAATGAATTAGAATAGATCGTATGAATGAATTAGAATGAATCATACCGTACGAATGAATTAGAATGGATCATACGAAGGAATTAGAATGGATCATATGAATGAATTATAATGGATCTTACGAATGAATTAGAATGGATCGTATGAATTAGAATGGATCGTACGAAGGAATTAGAATGGATCGTATGAATGAATTAGATTGGATCGTATTAATGAATTTGAATGGATCGTATGAATGAATTAGATTGGATCGTATGAATGAATTAGAATGGATCTTGCGAATGAATTAGAATGGATCGTACGAATGAAATAGAATGGATTGTATGAATGAATTAGGATAGATCGTGCGAATGAATTAGAATGGATCGTACGAATGAATTAGAATGGATCATATGAATGAATTAGAATGGATCGTACGTATGAATTAGAATGGATCGTGCGAATGAATTAGAATGGATCGTATGAATGAATTAGAGTAGATACATTCTTACGAAAGAATTAGAATGGATCGTACGAATGAATTAGAATGGATTATATGAATGAATTAGAATGGATCGTACGAATGTATTAGAATGGATACATTCGTGCGAATGAATTAGAATGGATTGTACGAATAAATTAGAATGGATTGTACAAATGAATTAGAATAGATTGTACGAATGAATTAGAATGGATCGTACGTCTAATTCATTCGTACGATCCATTCTAGTTCATTCATACAATCCATTCTACTTCTTTTGCACGAATGTATCCATTCTAATTCATTCGTACGATCCATTCTAATTCCTTCGTACGATCCATTCTAATTCCTTCGTACGATCCATTCTAATTCATTCCCATGAATGTATCCATTCTAATTGATACGTACGATCCATTCTATTTCATTCGTATGATCCATTCTTACTCATTCGTACGATCCAATCTAATTCATTCATACGATCCATTCTACGATCCATTCTAATTCATTCGTACGTTCCATTCTAATTCATTAGCACGATCAATGCTAATTCATTCGTACGATCCATTCTTTTTCATTCGCACGATCCATTCTAATTCATTTGCACGATCCATTCTAATTCATTCATACAATCCATTCTAATTCTTTTGCACGAATGTATCCATTCTAATTCATTACGAATGAGTAAGAATGGATTGTACGAATGAATTAGAATGGATACATTCGTGCAAATGAATTAGAATGGATCATATGAATGAGTAAGAATGGATCGTACGAATGAAATAGAATGGATTGTACGAATGAATTAGAATGGATCGTACGAATGAATTAGCATTGATCGTGCTAATGAATTAGAATGGAACGTACGAATGAATTAGAATGGATCGTAGAATGGATCGTATGAATGAATTAGATTGGATCGTACGAATGAGTAAGAATGGATCATACGAATGAAATAGAATGGATCGTACGTATCAATTAGAATGGATACATTCATGGGAATGAATTAGAATGGATCGTACGAAGGAATTAGAATGGATCGTACGAAGGAATTAGAATGGATCGTACGAATGAATTAGAATAGATACATTCATGCAAAAGAAGTAGAATGGATTGTATCAATGAATTAGAATGGATCGTACGAATGAATTAGACGTACGATCCATTCTAATTCATTCGTACAATCCATTCTAATTCATTCGTACGATCCATTCTAATTTTTTCGTACAATCCATTCTAATTCATTCGCACGAATGTATGCATTCTAATTCATTCGTACGATCCATTCTAATTCATTCGTACGATCCATTCTAATTCATTCATATGATCCATTCTAATTCCTTCGTATGATCCATTCTAATTCATTCATACGATCCATTCTAATTCATTCGTACGATCCATTCTAATTCATTCGTATGATCCATTCTAATTCATTTGCACAATCTATTCTAATTCATTCATACGATCCATTCTAATTTATTCGTACAATCCATTCTAATTCAATCCATTCTAATTCATTCGTACGATCCATTCTTACTCATTCGTACGATCCATTATAATTCATTCGTACAATCTATTCTAATTCATTCGTACGATCCATTCTAATTTATTCGTACAATCCATTCTAATTCATTCGTACAATCCTTTCTTACTCAATCGTATGATTCATTCTAATCCATTCGCACAATCTATTCTAATTCATTCATACGATTCATTCTTATTCAATCCATTCTAATTCATTCGTACGATCCATTCTAATTCATTTGTACGAATGTATCCACTCTAATTCATTCATACAATCCATTCTAATTCATTCGCACGAATGTATCCATTCCAATTCATTCGTACGATCCATTCTAATTCATTTGTACGATCAATTCTAATTCATTAGCATGATCCATTCTAGTTCATTCGTATGATCTATTCTATTTCATTCGTACAATCCATTCTTACTCAATCGTATGATCCATTCTAATCCATTCGCACAATCTATTCATACGATCCTTTCTAATTCATTCGTATGATCCATTCTAATTCCTTCGTACGATCCATTCTAATTCATTCGTACGATCCATTCTAATTCATTCGCACGATCCATTCTAATTCATTCGTACGATCCATTCTAATTCATTCGTACGATCGATTCTAATTCATTCGCACAATCTATTCTAATTCATTCGTACGATCCATTCTAATTCATTCGCACGATCCATTCTAATTCATTCATACGATCCATTCTATTTCATTCGTACGATCCATTCTTACTCATTCGTACGATCCATTCTAATTCATTTGCACGAAGGTATCCATTCTAATTCATTCATACTATCCATTCTAATTCCTTCGTACGATCCATTCTAATTTCTTCGTACGATCCATTCTAATTCATTCGCACGATCCATTCTAATTCATTAATACGATCCAATCTAATTCATTGATACGATCTATTCTAATTCATTCACACGAATATATCCTTTCTAATTCATTCGTACGATCCATTCTAATTCATTCGCACAATCTATTCTAATTCATTAGTACGATCCATTCTAATTCATTCGTACGGTATGATTCATTCTAATTCATTCGTACGATTCATTCTAATTCAATCCATTCTAATTCATTCGTACGATCCATTCAAATTCATTCGTACGATCCATTCTAATTCATTCGTACGATTCATTCTAATTCAATCCATTCTAATTCATTCGTACGATCCATTCTTACTCATTCGTACGAGCCATTCTAATTCATTCGCACGAATGAATCCATTCTAATTCATTCGTATGATCCATTCTAATTCATTAGCATGAATGTATCCATTCTAATTCATTCGTACGATCCATTCTATCTCATTCGTACAATCCATTCTATTTCATTCGCATAATCTATTCTAATTCATTCATACGATCCATTCTAATTTATTCGCACGATCCATTCTAATTCATTCATACGATCCATTCTAATTCATTCATATGATCCATTCTAATTCATTCGCACGATCCATTCTTACTCATTCGTACGATCCATTCTAATTCATTCGCACGATCCATTCTATCTCATTCGTACGATCTACTCTAATTCATTCGCACGAATATATCCTTTCTAATTCATTCGTACGATCCATTCTAATTCATTCGCACAATCTATTGTAATTCATTCATATGATCCATTCTAATTTATTCGCACGATCCATTCTAATTCATTCGTACGATCCATTCTAATTCATTCGTACGATCCATTCTAATTCATTCGTACGATCCATTCTAATTCATTCGCACAATCTATTCTAATTCATTAGTACGATCCATTCTAATTCATTCGCACAATCTATTCTAATTCTAATACATTCGTACAAATGGATTAGAATGGATCGTACGAATGAATTAGAATAGATACATTCGTGCGAATGAATTAGAATGGATCGTATGAATGAATTAGATTGGATCGTATGAATGAATTAGAATGGATTGTATGAATTAGAATGGATACCTTCGTGCAAATGAAATAGAATGGATCGTACGAATGAATTAGAGTAGATTGTGCGAATGGATTAGAATGGATCGTACGAAGGAATTAGAATGGATAGTACGAATGAATTAGAATGGATACCTTCGTGCAAATGAATTAGAATGGATCGTACGAATGAAATAGAATGGATCGTACGAATGAATTACAATAGATTGTGCGAATGGATTAGAATGGATCATACGATTGAGTAAGAATGGATTGTACGAATGAAATAGAATAGATCGTACGAATGAATTAGAATGGATCATATGAATGAATTAGAATGGATTGAATTAGAATGAATCGTATGAATGAATTAGAATGGATCGTACGAATGAATTAGAATGGATCGTACGAATGAATTAGAATGGATTGAATTAGAATGAATCGTACGAATGAATTAGAATGAATCATATCGTACGAATGAATTAGAATGGATCATACGAAGGAATTAGAATGGATCGTGCGAATAAATTAAAATGGATCGTATGAATGAATTAGATTAGAATGGATCGTACGAATGAGTAAGAATGGATCGTACGAATGAAATAGAATGGATCGTATGAATGAATTAGAATAGATTGTGCGAATGGATTAGAATGGATCATACGATTGAGTAAGAATGGATTGTACGAATGAAATAGAATAGATCGTACGAATGAATTAGAATGGATTGTATGAATGAATTAGAATGGATTGTACGAATGAAATAGAATGGATCGTATGAATGAATTAGAATGGATCGTTGGAGTGAATGCGAATGGATCGTGCGAATGAATTAGAATGGATTGTACGAATTAAATAGAATGGATCGTATGAATGAATTAGAATGGATTGAATTAGAATGAATCATACGAATGAATTAGAATGAATCATACCGTACGAATGAATTAGAATGGATCGTACGAATGAATTAGAATGGATCGTACGAATGAATTAGAATGGATCGTATGAATGAATTAGAATGGATCGTGCGAATGAATTAGATCCATTCTAATTCATTCGTACGATCCATTCTAATTCATTTGTACGATCTATTCTAATTCATTCGTACGATCCAGTCTAATTTATTCGTACAATCCATTCTAATTCAATCCATTCTAATTCAATCCATTCTAATTCATTCGTACGATCCATTCTTACTCATTCGTACGATCAGTTCTAATTCATTCGTACAGTCTATTCTAATTCATTCGTACAATCCATTCTAATTCATTCATACGATCCATTCTAATTCATTCGCACGATCCATTCTTATTCATTCATACAATCTATTCTAATTCATTCGTACGATCCATTCTAATTCATTCGTACGATCCATTCTAATTCATTCGTATGATCCATTCTTACTCATTCGTACGATCCAATCTAATTCATTCATACGATCCATTCTACGATCCATTCTAATTCATTCGTACGTTCCATTCTAATTCATTCGTACGATTCATTCTAATTCAATACATTCTAATTCATTCGTACGATCCATTCTTACTCATTCATACGATCCATTCTAATTCATTCGCACGATCCATTCTAATTCATTAATACGATCCATTCTAATTCATTCGCACGATCCATTCTAATTCATTCACACAATCCATTCTATTTCATTCGTACGATCTATTCTAATTCATTCGCACGAAGGTATCCATTCTAATTCATATAATCCATTCACACGATCCATTGAAATAGAATGGATACATTCGTACGAATCCATTCTATTTCATTCGTACGATCCATTCTAATTCATTCGCACGATCCATTCTAATTCATTCGTACGATCCATTCTAATTCATTCATACGATCCATTCTAATTTATTCGCACGATCCATTCTAATTCATTCATATGATCCATTCTAATTCATTCATATGATCCATTCTAATTCCTTCGTACGATCCATTCTATTTCATTCGTACGATCCATTCTAATTCATTCATACGATCCATTCGTATCCATTCTAATTCATTCGTACGATCCATTCTAATTCATTCGTACGATCCATTCTAATTCCTTCGTACGATCCATTCAAATTCATTCATACGATCCATTCTAATTCATTCGTACGATCCATTCTAATTCATTCGCACGATCCATTCTAATTCATTCGTACGATTCATTCTAATTCAATCCATTCTAATTCATTCGTACGATCCATTCTTACTCATTCATACGATCCATTCTAATTCATTCGCACGATCCATTCTAATTCATTAATACGATCCATTCTAATTCATTCGCACGATCCATTCTAATTAATTCACACAATCCATTCTATTTCATTCGTACGATCCAGTCTAATTCATTTGCACGAAGGTATCCATTCTAATTCATACAATCCATTCTAATTAATTCATACGATCCAATCTAATTCATTCATACGATCCATTCTAATTCATTCGCACGAATGTATCTATTCTAATTCTTTCGTACGATCCATTCTAGTCCATTCGTACGAATGTATCCACTCTAATTCATTCATACGATCCATTCTAATTCATTCGCACGAATGTATCCATTCCAATTCATTCGTACGATCCATTCTAATTCATTCATACGATCCATTCTATTTCATTCGTACGATCCATTCTTACTCATTCGTACGATCCATCCTAATTCATTTACACGAAGGTATCCATTCTAATTCATTCGCACGAATGTATCCTTTCTAATTCATTCGTACGATCCATTTTAATTCATTCGTACGATCCATTCTAATTCATTCGCACAATCTATTCTAATTCATTCGTACGATCCATTCTAATTCATTCGCACGATCCATTCTAATTCATTCATACGATCCATTCTATTTCATTCGTACGATCCATTCTTACTCATTCGTACGATCCATTCTAATTCAATTGCACGAAGGTATCCATTCTAATTCAATCGTACTATCCATTCTAATTCATTCGTACGATCCATTCTATTTCATTCGTACGATCCATTCTATTTCATTCATATGATCCATTCTAATTCATTCGTACGATCCATTCTTACTCATTTGTACGATCCATTCTAATTCATTTAGAATGGATACATTCGTGCGAATGAATTAGAATGGATCGTATGAATGAATTAGAATCGATCGTACGAATGAATTAGAATGGATCATGCGAATGAATTAGAATGGATCGTACGAATGAATTAAAATGGATCGTGCGAATGAATTAGAATGGGTCGTACGAATGAATTAGAATGGATACACGATCCAGATCCATTCTAATTCATTCGCACAATCTATTCTAATTCAATCGTAGGATCCATTCTAATTCATTACTACGATCCATTCTAATTTATTCGCACGATCCATTCTAATTTATTCGCACGATCCATTCTAATTCATTCGCATGATCCATTCTAATTCATTCGTACGATCGATTCTAATTCATTCATACGATCCATTCTAATTCATTCGCACGAATGTATCCATTCTAAATGAATTAGAATGGATCGTACGAATGAGTAAGAATGGATCGTGCGAATGAATTAGAATGGATCATATGAATGAATTAGAATGGATCGTATGAATGTATTAGAATGGATCGTGCGAATAAATTAGAATGGATCGTATGAATGAATTAGAATCGATCGTACGAATGAATTAGAATGGATCATGCGAATGAATTAGAATGGATCGTGCGAATAAATTAGAATGGATCGTACGAATGAAATAGAATGGATTGTACGAATGAGATAGAATGGATCGTACGAATGACTTAGAATGGATAATTCATGCGAATGAATTAGAATGGATCATACGAATGAATTAGAATGGATTCATTCGTGCGAATGAATTAGAATGGATCGTACGAAAGAGTAAGAATGGATCGTACGAATGAATTAGAATGGATTGAATTAGAATGAATCGTACGAATGAATTAGAATGGATCGTACGAATGAATTAGAATGGATTGAATTAGCATGAATCGTACGAATGAATTGGAATGAATCGTACCGTACGAATGAATTAGAATGGATCATACGAAAGAATTAGAATGGATCGTGCGAATAAATTAGAATGGATCGTATGAATGGATTAGAATAGATCGTACGAATGAATTAGAATGGATCGTACGAATGAATTAGAATGGATACATTCGTGCGAATGAATTAGAATGGATCGTATGAATGAATTAGATTGGATCGTATGCCTGAATTAGAATGGATCGTGCGAATGAATTAGAATGGATCGTACGAATGAATTAGAATGGATCGAACAAATGAATTAGAATGGATACATTCGTGCAAAAGAATTAGAATGGATTGTATGAATGAATTAGATTGGATCGTATGAATGAATTAGAATGGATTGTATGAATTAGAATGGATACCTTCGTGCGAATGAATTAGAATGGATCGTACGAATGAAATAGAATGGATTGTGTGAATGAATTAGAATGGATGGTGCGAATGAATTAGAATGGATCGTATTAGTGAATTAGAATGGATCGTGCGAATGAATTAGAATGGATCGTACGAATGAGTAAGAATGGATCGTACGAATGAATTAGAATGGATTGAATTAGAATGAATCGTACGAATGAATTAGAATGGATCGTGCGAATGAATTAGAATGGATCGTACGAATGAAATAGAATGGATCGTACGAATGAGTAAGAATGGATCGTGCGAATGAATTAGAATGGATTGTACAAATAAAATAGAATAGATCGTACGAATGAATTAGAATGGATCATGCTAATGAATTAGAATTGATCGTACGAATGAATAGAATGGATTGTACGAATAAATTAGAATGGATCGTACGAATGAATTAGAATGGATTGAATTAGAATGAATCGTACGAATGAATTAGAATGAATCATACCGTACGAATGAATTATAATGGATCATACGAAGGAATTAGAATGGATCGTACGAATGAATTAGAATGGATCGTACGAATGAATTAGAATGGATCGTACGAAGGAATTAGAATGGATAGTACGAATGAATTAGAATGGATACCTTCGTGCAAATGAATTAGAATGGATCGTACGAATGCGTAAGAATGGATCGTAGGAATGAAATAGAATGGATCGTATGAATGAATTAGAATGGATCGTATGAATGAATTAGAATGGATACATTCATGCGAATCCATTCTATTTCATTCGTACGATATGGATCTGGATAGTGTATCCATTCTAATTCATTCGTACGACCCATTCTAATTCATTCGCACGATCCATTCTAATTCATTCGTACGATCAATTCTAATTCATTAGCATGATCCATTCTAATTCATTCGTACGATCTATTCTATTTCATTCGTACAATCCATTCTAATTCATTCGCACGATCCATTCTTACTCATTCGTACGATCCATTCTAATTCATTTAGAATTGATACATTCGTGCGAATGAATTAGAATGGATCGTATGAATGAATTAGAATCGATCGTACGAATGAATTAGAATGGATCATGCGAATGAATTAGAATGGATCGTGCGAATGAATTAGAATGGATCGTACGAATGAATTAGAATGGATCGTGCGAATGAATTAGAATGGGTCGTACGAATGAATTAGAATGGATACACGATCCAGATCCATTCTAATTCATTCGCACAATCTATTCTAATTCATTCGTAGGATCCATTCTAATTCATTACTATGATCCATTCTAATTCATTCGCATGATCCATTCTAATTCATTCGTACGATCGATTCTAATTCATTCATACGATCCATTCTAATTCATTCGCACGAATGTATCCATTCTATATGAATTAGAATGGATCGTACGAATGAGTAAGAATGGATCGTGCGAATGAATTAGAATGGATCATATGAATGAATTAGAATGGATCGTATGATTGAATTAGAATGGATCGTGCGAATAAATTAGAATGGATCGTATAAATGAATTAGAATCGATCGTACGAATGAATTAGAATGGATCATGCGAATGAATTAGAATGGATCGTGCGAATGAATTAGAATGGATCGTACGAATGAAATAGAATGGATTGTACGAATGAGATAGAATGGATCGTACGAATGACTTAGAATGGATAATTCATGCGAATGAATTAGAATGGATCATACGAATGAATTAGAATGGATTCATTCGTGCGAATGAATTAGAATGGATCGTACGAATGAGTAAGAATGGATCGTACGAATGAATTAGAATTGATTGAATTAGAATGAATCGTACGAATGAATTAGAATGGATCGTACGAATGAATTAGAATGGATCCTACGAATGAATTAGAATGGATTGAATTAGAATGAATCGTACGAATGAATTAGAATGAATTATACCGTACGAATGAATTAGAATGGATCATACGAAGGAATTAGAATGGATCGTGCGAATAAATTAGAATGGATCGTATGAATGAATTAGAATAGATCGTACGAATGAATTAGAATGGATCGTACGAATGAATTAGAATGGATACATTCGTGCGAATGAATTAGAATGGATTGTATGAATGAATTAGATTGGATCGTATGCATGAATTAGAATGGATCGTGCGAATGAATTAGAATGGATCGTACGAATGAATTAGAATGGATCGAACGAATGAATTAGAATGGATACATCCGTGCAAAAGAATTACAATGGATTGTATGAATGAATTAGATTGGATCGTATGAATGAATTAGAATGGATTGTATGAATAAGAATGGATACCTTCGGGCGAATGAATTAGAATGGATCGTACGAATGAAATAGAATGGATTGTGTGAATGAATTAGAATGGATCGTGCGAATGAATTAGAATGGATCGTATTAATGAATTAGAATGGATCGTGCGAATGAATTAGAATGGATCGTACGAATGAGTAAGAATGGATCGTACGAATGAATTAGAATGGATTGAATTAGAATGAATCGTACGAATGAATTAGAATGGATCGTGCGAATGAATTAGAATGGATCGTACGAATGAATTAGAATGGATCGTACGAATGAGTAAGATTGGATCGTGCGAATGAATTATAATGGATTGTACAAATAAAATAGAATAGATCGTACGAATGAATTAGAATGGATCATGCTAATGAATTAGAATTGATCGTACGAATGAATAGAATGGATCGTACGAATGAATTAGAATGGATCGTACGAATGAATTAGAATGGATTGAATTAGAATGAATCGTACGAATGAATTAGAATGAATCATACCGTACGAATGAATTATAATGGATCATACGAAGGAATTAGAATGGATCGTACGAATGAATTAGAATGGATCGTACGAATGAATTAGAATGGATCGTACGAAGGAATTAGAATGGATAGTACGAATGAATTAGAATGGATACCTTCGTGCAAATGAATTAGAATGGATCGTACGAATGAGTAAGAATGGATCGTACGAATGAAATAGAATGGATCGTATGAATGAATTATAATGGATCGTATGAATGAATTAGAATGGATACATTCGTGCGAATCCATTCTATTTCATTCGTACGATATGGATCTGGATCGTGTATCCATTCTAATTCATTCGTACGACCCATTCTAATTCATTCGCACGATCTATTCTAATTCATTCGTACGATCAATTCTAATTCATTAGCATGATCCATTCTAATTCATTCGTACGATCTATTCTATTTCATTCGTACAATCCATTCTAATTCATTCGTACGATCCATTCTTACTCATTCGTACGATCCATTCTAATTCATTTAGAATTGATACATTCGTGCGAATGAATTAGAATGGATCGTATGAATGAATTAGAATCGATCGTACGAATGAATTAGAATGGATCATGCGAATGAATTAGAATGGATCGTAGGAATGAATTAGAATGGATCGTGCGAATGAATTAGAATGGGTCGTACGAATGAATTAGAATGGATACACGATCCAAATCCATTCTAATTCATTCGCACAATCTATTCTAATTCATTCGTAGGATCCATTCTAATTCATTACTACGATCCATTCTAATTCATTCGCATGATCCATTCTAATTCATTCGTACGATCGATTCTAATTCATTCATACGATCCATTCTAATTCATTCGCACGAATGTATCCATTCTTAATGAATTAGAATGGATCTTACGAATGAGTAAGAATGGATCGTGCGAATGAATTAGAATGGATCATATGAATGAATTAGAATGGATCGTATGAATGAATTAGAATGGATCGTGCGAATAAATTAGAATGGATCGTATGAATGGATTAGAATCGATCGTACAAATGAATTAGAATGGATCATGAGAATGAATTAGAATGGATCGTGCGAATGAATTAGTATGGATCGTACGAATGAAATAGAATGGATTGCACGAATGAATTAGAATGGATTCATTCGTGCGAATGAATTAGAATGGATCGTACGAATGAGTAAGAATGGATCGTACGAATGAATTAGAATGGATTGAATTAGAATGAATCGTACGAATGAATTAGAATGGATCGTACGAATGAATTAGAATGGATTGAATTAGAATGAATCGTACGAATGAATTAGAATGAATCATACCGTACGAATGAATTAGAATGGACCATACGAAGGAATTAGAATGGATCGTGCGAATAAATTAGAATGGATCGTATGAATGAATTAGAATAGATCGTATGAATGAATTAGAATGGATCGTACGAATGAATTAGAATGGATACATTCATGCGAATGAATTAGAATGGATCGTATGAATGAATTAGATTGGATCGTATGCATGAATTAGAATGGATCGTGCGAATGAATTAGAATGGATCGTACGAATGAATTAGAATGGATCGTACGAATGAATTAGAATATAGATCGTACGAATGAATTAGAATGGATCGTATGAATAAATTAGAATGGATCGTGCGAATGAGTTAGAATGGATCGTACGAATGAATTAGAATGGATCGTACGAATGAATTAGAATGGATCATGCGAATGAATTAGATTGGATCGTACGAATGAATTAGAATGGATTGAATTAGAATGAATCGTACGAATGAATTAGAATGGATCATATGAATGAATTAGAATGGATCGTACGAATGAATTAGAATGGATCGTGCTAATGAATTATTATGGATCGTGCGAATGAATTAAAATGGATCGTATGAATAAAATAGAATGGATCATAAGAATTAGAATGGATCGTACGAATGAAATAGAATGGATCGTACGAATGAATTTGAATAGATTGTGCGAATGGATTAGAATGGATCATACGATTGAGTAAGAATGGATTGTACGAATGAAATAGAATAGATCGTACGAATGAATTAGAATGGATCATGCTAATGAATTAGAATTGATCGTACGAATGAATTAGAATAGATCGTGCGAATGAATTAGAATGGATCGTACGAATGAATTAGAATAGATTGTGCGAATGAATTAGAATGGATCGTACGAATGAATTAGAATGGATCGTACGAATGAATTAGAATGGATCGTATGAATGAATTAGAGTGGATACATTCGTACAAATGGATTAGAATGGATCGTACGAATGAATTAGAATGGATCGTACGAAGGAATTAGAATGGATCGTACGAAGGAATTAGAATGGATAGTATGAATGAATTAGAATGGATACCTTCGTGCAAATGAATTAGAATGGATCGTACGATTGAGTAAGAATGGATCGTACGAATGAAATAGAATGGATCGTATAAATGAATTAGAATGGATCGTGTGAATGAATTAGAATAGATCGTGCGAATGAGTAAGAATGGATCGTACGAATGAATTAGAATGGATCGTACGAATGAATTAGAATAGATCGTACGAAGGAATTAGAATGGATCGTATGAATGAATTAGAATGGATCGCACGAATTAGAATGGATCGTACGAATGAAATAGAATGGATCGTACGAATGAATTAGAATAGATTGTGCGAATGGATTAGAATGGATCGTATGAATGAATTAGAATGGATTGTACGAATGAAATAGAATAGATCGTACGAATGAATTAGAATTGATCGTACGAATGAATTAGAATTGATCGTACGAATGAATTAGAATAGATTGTGCGAATGAATTAGAATGGATCGTACGAATGAATTGGAATGGATACATTCGTGCGAATCCATTCTATTTCATTCGTACGATCCATTCTAATTCATTACTATGATCCATTCTAATTCACTCATACGATCCATTCTAATTCATTCGTACGATCCATTCTAATTCATTCGCACGATCCATTCTAATTCATTCATACGATCCATTCTAATTCATTCATACGATCCATTCTAATTCATTCATACTATCCATTCTAATTCCTTCGTACGATCTATTCTAATTCATTCGTACGATCCATTCTAATTCATTCGTACGATCCATTCTTACTCATTCGTACAATCCATTGAAATTTATTTGCACGAAGGTATCCATTATAATTCATTCGTACTATCCATTCTAATTCCTTCGTACGATCCATTCTAATTCCTTCGTACGATCCATTCTTATCGTACGATCCATTCTAATTCAATCCATTCTAATTCATTCGTACGATCCTTTCTAATTCATTCGCACGATCCATTCTAATTCATTCGCATGATCCATTCTAATTCATTCGCACGATCCATTCTAATTCATTCATACGGTCCATTCTATTTCATTCGTACGATCCATTCTTACTCAATCGTACGATCCATTCTAATTCATTTGCACGAAGGTATCATTTCTAATTCATTCGTACTATCCATTCTAATTCCTTCGTACGATCCATTCTAATTCCTTCGTACGATCCGTTCTAATTCATTCGTACGATCCATTATAATCCATTTGTACGAATGTATCCACTCTAATTCATTCATACGATCCATTCTAATTCATTCGTACGATCCATTCTAATTCATTCGTACGATCCATTCTAATTCCTTCGCACAATCTATTCTAATTCATTCGTACGATCCATTCTAATTCATTCGCATGATCCATTCGCATTCACTCAAACGATCCATTCTAATTCATTCATATGATCCATTCTAATTCATTCGCACGAATGTATCCATTCAATCCATTCTAATTCATTCGTACGATCCATTCTAATTCATTCGTACGATCCATTCTAATTCCTTCGTATGATCCATTCTAATTCATTCGTACGGTATGATTTATTCTAATTCATTCGTACGATTCATTCTAATTCAATCCATTCTAATTCATTCATATGATCTGGATCGTGTATCCATTCTAATTCATTCGTACGATCAATTCTAATTCATTCGCACGTATCCATTCTAATTCATTCATACGATCCATTCTATTTCATTCGTACGATCCAATCTTACTCATTCGTACGATCCATTCTAATTCATTCGTACGATCCATTCTAATTCATTCGTACGTTCCATTCTAATTCATTCGTACGATCCATTCAAATTCATTAATACGATCCATTCTAATTCATTCGCACGATCCATTCTAATTCATTCATACGATCCATTCTAATTCATTCGTACGATCCATTCTAATTCATTCGTACGATCCATTCTAATTCATTCGCACGAATGAATCCATTCTAATTCATTCGTACGATCGATTCTAATTCATTCATACGATACATTCTAATTCATTCGCACGAATGTATCCATTCTAAATGAATTAGAATGGATTGTACGAATGAGTAAGAATGGATCGTGCGAATGAATTAGAATGGATCGTATGAATGAATTAGAATGGATCGTATGAATGAACTAGAATGGATCGTGCGAATAAATTAGAATGGATCGTACGAATGAATTAGAATGGATCATGCGAATGAATTAGAATGGATCGTATGAATGAATTAGAATGGATCGTGCGAATGAATTAGAATAGATCATACGAATAAATTAGAATGGATCGTACGAATGAATTAGAATGGATTGAATTAGAATGGATCGTACGAATGAATTCGAATGTATCCATTCTAATTCATTCTTACGATCCATTCTATCTCATTCGTAAAATCCATTCTAATTCATTCGTACGATCCATTCTAATTCATTCGCACGATCCATTCTAATTCATTCGTACAAATGTATCGTGCGAATGAGATAGAATGGATCATACGATTGAATTAGAATGTATACATTCGAATTCATTCGTACGATCCATTCTAATTCAATCCATTCTAATTCATTCATACGATCCATTCTAATTCATTCGTATGATCTATTCTAATTCATTCGCACGATCCATTCTAATTCATTCATATGATCCATTCTAATTCATTCGCATGATCCATTCTAATTCATTCGTACGATCCATTCTAATTCATTCGCACGATCCATTCTAATTCATTCATACGATCCATTCTAATTCCTTCGTACGATCCATTCTAATTCATTCGTATGATCGATTCTAATTCATTCGCACGATCCATTCTAATTCATTCATACGATCCATTCTAATTCATTCGTACGATCCATTTTAATTCATTTGCACGAAGGTATCCATTCTAATTCATTCGTACTATCCATTCTAATCCATTCGCACGAATGAATTAGAATGGATTGTACGAATGAATTAGAATGGATCGTACGAATGAATTAGAATGGATCGTACGAAGGAATTAGAATGGATCGTACGAATGAATTAGAATGGATCGTATGAATGAATTAGAATGGATTGAATTAGAATGAATCGTACGAATGAATTAGAATGAATCATACCGTACGAATGAATTAGAATGGATCATACGAATGAAATAGAATGGATCGTATGAATGAATTAGAATGGATCGTGCGAATGAATTAGAATGGATCGTACGAATGAAATAGAATGGATTTGCACGAATGTATCCATTCTAATTCATTCGCACGATCCATTCTTACTCATTCGTACGATCCATTCTAATTCATTCGTACGATCCATTCTAATTCATTCGTACGATCCATTCTAATTCAATCCATGCGAATGAATACGAATGGATTAGAATGGATCGTACGAATGAATTAGATTGGATCGTATTAATGAATTAGAATGGATCGTACGAATGAATTAGAATGGATACATTCATGCGAATGAATTAGAATGGATCATACAAATGAATTAGAATGTATTCATTCGTGCGAATGAATTAGAATGGATCGTACGAATGAGTAAGAATGGATCGTACGAATGAATTAGAATGGATCGTATGAATGAATTAGAATGGATACATTCGTGCGATCCATTCTAATTCATTCGCACGATCCATTCTAATTCATTAGTACGATCCATTCTAATTCATTCGCACAATCTATACGTTCCATTCTAATTCATTCGTAAGATCCATTCTAATTCATTCGTATGATCCATTCTAATTCATTCGTACGATCCATTCTTACTCATTCGTACGATCCATTCTAATTCATTTGCACGAAGGTATCCATTCTACTTCATTCGTACTATCCATTCTAATTCCTTCGTACGATCCATTCTAATTCCTTCGTGCGAATGTATCCATTCTAATTCCTTCGTATGATCCATTCTAATTCATTCGTACGGTATGATTCATTCTAATTCATTCGTACGATTCATTCTAATTCAATCCATTCTAATTCATTCGTACGATCCATTCTAATTCATTCGTACGATCCATTCTAATTCATTCGTACGATCCATTCTAATTCATTTGTACGAATGTATCCACTCTAATTCATTCGTACGATCTATTCTAATTCATTTGTACGAATGTATCCTTTCTAATTCATTCGTACGATCCATTCTAATTCATTCGTACGATCCATTCTAATTCATTCGTACGATCCATTCTAACTCATTCGCACGATCCATTCTAATTCATTCGCACGATCCTACGAATGAGTTAGAATAGATTGTATGAATGAATTAGAATGGATCGTACGAATGAATTAGAATGGATCGTATGAATGAATTAGAATGGATTGTATGAATGAATTAGAATGGATCGTTTGAATCAATACGAAAGGATCGTGCGAATGAATTAGAATGGAATGAATTAGAATGGATTGAATTAGAATGAATCGTACGAATGAATTAGAATGGATCGTGCGAATGAATTAGAATGGATCGTACGAATGAATTAGAATGGATCGTACGAAGGAATTAGAATGGATCGTATGAATGAATTAGAATGGATCGTGCGAATGAATTAGAATGGATCGTACGAATGAAATAGAATGGATTCGCACGAATGTATCCATTCTAATTCATTCATACGATCCATTCTATTTCATTCATACGATCCATTCTATTTCATTCGTACGATCCATTCTAATTCATTCGTACGATCCATTCTAATTCATTCGTACGATCCATTCTAATTCATTCGCACGATCCTACGAATGAGTTAGAATAGATTGTATGAATGAATTAGAATGGATCGTACGAATGAATTAGAATGGATCGTATGAATGAATTAGAATGGATTGTATGAATGAATTAGAATGGATCGTTTGAGTGAATACGAATGGATCGTGCGAATGAATTAGAATGGAATGAATTAGAATGGATTGAATTAGAATGAATCGTACAAATGAATTAGAATGGATCGTGCGAATGAATTAGAATGGATCGTACGAATGAATTAGAATGGATCGTACGAAGGAATTAGAATGGATCGTATGAATGAATTAGAATGGATCGTGCGAATGAAATAGAATGGATTCGCACGAATGTATCCATTCTAATTTATTCATACGATCCATTCTATTTCATTCATACGATCCATTCTATTTCATTCGTACGATCCATTCTAATTCATTCGTACGATCCATTCTAATTCATTCGTACGATTCATTCTAATTCAATCCATTCTAATTCATTCCATTCTAATTCATTCGCACGATCCATTCGCATTCACTCAAACGATCCATTCTAATTCGTTCATACAATCCATTCTAATTCTTTTGCACGAATGTATCCATTCTAATTCATTCGTATGATCGATTCTAATTCATTCGCATGATCCATTCTAATTCCTTCGTACGATCCATTCTAATTCATTCGTACGATCCATTCTAATTCATTCGCACAATCCATTCTAATTCATTCGTATTATCCATTCTAATTCATTCGCATGATCTATTCTAATTCATTCATACGATCCATTCTAATTTATTCGCACGATCCATTCTAATTCATTCATACAATCCATTCTAATTCTTTTGCACGAATGTATCCATTCTAATTCATTCGTACGATCCATTCTAATTCATTCGTACGATCCATTCTAATTCATTCGCACAATCCATTCTAATTCATTCACACTCATACGATCCATTCTAATTCATTCGCACGAATGTATCCTTTCTAATTCATTCGTACGATCCATTCTAATTCATTCGCACAATCTATTCTAATTCATTCGAACGATCCATTCTAAGTCATTCGTACGATCCATTCTAATTCATTCGTACGATCCATTCTAATTCTTTCGCACGATCCATTCTATTTCATTCGTACGATCCATTCTAATTCATTCGCACAATCCATTCTATTTCGTTCGTACGATCCATTCTAATTCCTTCGTACGATCCATACGAATGAATTAGAAAGGATATATTCGTGCGAATGAATTAGAATGGATCGTACGAATGAATTAGAAAGGATATATTCGTGTGAATGAATTAGAATAGATCGTATGAATGAATTCGATTGGATCGTATTAATGAATTAGAATGGATCGTACGAATTAATTAGAATAGATCGTACGAATGAATTAGAATGGATACGAATGGATTGTATGAATGAATTAGAATGGATCGTACGAATGTATTAGAATGGATCGTACGAATGAATTAGAATGGATTGAATTAGAATGAATCGTACGAATGAATTAGAATAAATCATACCGTACGAATGAATTAGAATGGATCATATGAATGAATTAGAATGGATCGTATGAATGAATTAGAATGGATCTTACGAATGAATTAGAATGGATTGAATTAGAATGAATCGTATGAATGAATTAGAATGGATCGTGCGAATGAATTTGAATGGATCGTACGAATGAAATAGAATGGATCATGCGAATGAATTAGAATGGATCGTACGAATGAATTAGAATGGATCGTACGAATGACTTAGAATGGATTGTTCGAATGAATTAGAATAGATTGTGCGAATGAATTAGAATGGATCGTACGAATGAATTAGAATGGATCGTACGAATGAATTAGAATGGATACGATGAATGAATTAGAATGGATCGTACGAATGAATTAGAATAGATTCTGCGAATGAATTAGAATGGATCGTAAATATGAATTAGAATGGATCGTGCGAATGAATTAGAATGGATCGTACGAATGAAATAGAATGGATTCGCACGAATGTATCCATTCTAATTCATTCGTACGATCCATTCTATCTCATTCGTACAATCCATTCTATTTCATTCGTACGATCCATTCTAATTCATTCATACGATCCATTCTAATTTATTCGCACGGTCCATTCTAATTCATTCATACGATCCATTCTAATTCATTCATATGATCCATTCTAATTCATTCGCACGATCCATTCTAATTCATTCGTACGATCCATTCTAATTCATTCGCACGATCCAGTCTAATTCATTCGCACGATCCATTCTAATTCATTCATACGATCCATTCTGATTCATTCGTATCCATTCTAATTCATTCGTATGATCCATTCTAATTCATTCGCACGATTCATTCTAATTCAATCCATTCTAATTCATTCGTACGATCCATTCTTACTCATTCGTATGATCCATTCTAATTCATTCGCACAATCCATTCTAATTCAATCCATTCTAATTCATTCGTACGATCCATTCTTACTCATTCGTACGATCCATTCTAATTCATTCGCACAATCCATTCTAATTCATTTGCACGAAGGTATCCATTCTAATTCATTCGTACTATCCATTCTAATTCCTTCGTACGATCCATTATGAATGAATTAGAATGGATCGTGCGAATGAATTAGAATGGATTGTGCGAATGAATTAGAATGGATCGTACGAATGAAATAGAATGGATTGTACGAATGAGATAGAATGGATCGTACGAATGAATTAGAATCGATTGTGCGAATGAATTATAATGGATCGTATGAAGGAATTAGAATGGATCGTACGAATGAATTAGAATGGATCGTACGAATCGTACGAATAAATTAGAATGGATCGTATGAATGAATTAAATTGGATCGTATTAATGAATTAGAATGGATCGTACGAATGAATTAGAATAGATCGAACGAATGAATTAGAATGGATACGAATGGATCGTACGAATGAGTAAGAATGGATCTATTCTAATTCATTCATATGATCCATTCTAATTCATTCGTACGATCCATTCTAATTCATTCGCACGCTATTCTAATTCATTCGTAGGATCCATTCTAATTCATTCGTACGATCCATTCTAATTCATAAGTACGATCCATTCTAATTCATTCGCACGATCCATTCTAATTCATTCATACGAATCCATTCTATTTCATTCGTACGATCTATTCTATTTCATTCATACAATCTATTCTAATTCATTCATACGATCCATTCTAATTCATTCGTACGATCCATTCTAATTCATTCGCACTCTATTCTAATTCATTCGTAGGATCCATTCTAATTCATTACGACGATCCATTCTAATTCATTCATACGTTCCATTCTAATTCATTCGTACGATCCATTCTAATTCATTCGTACGATCCATGCTAATTCATTCGTACGATCCATTCTAATTCGTGCGCACAATCTATTCTAATTCATTCGCACAATCTATTCTAATTCATTCGTACGATCCATTCTAATTCATTCGTACGATCCATTCTAATTCATTCGCACGCTATTCTAATTCATTCGTAGGATCGTATGCATGAATTAGAATGGATCGTACGGAAGAATTAGAATGGATCGTGCGAATGAATTAGAATGGATCATATGAATGAATTAGAATGGATCGTATGAATGAATTAGAATGGATCGTGCGATTAAATTTGAATGGATCCTATGAATGAATTAGAATGGATCCTGTGAATGAATTAAAATGGATCGTACGAAGGAATTAGAATGGATCGCACGAATGAATTAGAATGGATTGTACGAATGAATTAGAATGGATCGTACGAATGAATTAGAATGGATCGTACGAAGGAATTAGAATGGATCGTACGATTGAATTAGAATGATTGAATTAGAATGAATCGTACGAATGAATTAGAATGAATCATACCGTACGAATGAATTAGAATAGATCATACGAATGAAATAGAATGGATCATATGAATGAATTAGAATGGATCGTGCGAATGAATTAGAATGGATCGTACGAATGAAATAGAATAGATTCGCACGAATGTATCCATTCTAATTCATTCGCACGATCCATTCTTACTCATTCGTACGATCCATTCTAATTCATTCGTACGATCCATTCTAATTCATTCGTACGATCCATTCTAATTCAATCCATGCGAATGAATACGAATGGATTAGAATGGATCGTACGAATGAATTAGATTGGATCGTCTTAATGAATTAGAATGGATCGTACGAATGAATTAGAATGGATACATTCATGCGAATGAATTAGAATGGATCATACGAATGAATTAGAATGGATTCATTCGTGCGAATGAATTAGAATGGATCGTACGAATGAGTAAGAATGGATCGTACGAATGAATTAGAATGGATCGTATGAATGAATTAGAATGGATACATTCGTGCGATCCATTCTAATTCATTCGCACGATCCATTCTAATTCATTCGTACGATCCATTCTAATTCATTCGTACGATCCATTCTAATTCATTCGCACAATATATATGTTCCATTCTAATTCATTCGTAAGATCCATTCTAATTCATTCGTACGATCCATTCTAATTCATTCGTACGATCCATTCTTACTCATTCGTACGATCCATTCTAATTCATTTGCACGAAGGTATCCATTCTACTTCATTCGTACTATCCATTCTAATTCCTTCGTACGATCCATTCTAATTCCTTCGTGCGAATGTATCCATTCTAATTCCTTCGTATGATCCATTCTAATTCATTCGTACGGTATGATTCATTCTAATTCATTCGTACGATTCATTCTAATTCAATCCATGCTAATTCATTCGTACGATCCATTCTAATTCATTCGTACGATCCATTCTAATTCATTCGTACGATCCATTCTAATTCATTTGTACGAATGTATCCACTCTAATTCATTCGTACGATCCATTCTAATTCATTTGTACGAATGTATCCTTTCTAATTCATTCGTACGATCCATTCTAATTCATTCGTACGATCCATTCTAACTCATTCGCACGATCCATTCTAATTCATTCGCACGATCCTACGAATGAGTTAGAATAGATTGTATGAATGAATTAGAATGGATCGTACGAATGAATTAGAATGGATCGCATGAATGAATTAGAATGGATTGTATGAATGAATTAGAATGGATCGTTTGAGTGAATGCGAATCGATCGTGCGAATGAATTAGAATGGAATGAATTAGAATGGATTGAATTAGAATGGATCGTGCGAATGAATTAGACTGGATCGTGCGAATGAATTAGAATGGATCGTACAAATGAATTAGAATGGATCGTGCGAATGAATTAGAATGGATCATATGAATGAATTAGAATGGATCGTATGAATGAATTAGAATGGATCGTGCGAATAAATTAGAATGGATCGTATGAATGAATTAGAATGGATCGTACGAATGAAATAGAATGGATTGTACGAATGAGATAGAATGGATCATACGAATGAATTAGAATGGATACATTCGTGCGAATCCATTCTATTTCATTCGCACGATCCATTCAAATTCATTCGCACGATCCATTCTAATTCATTCATAATGGATCGTACGAAGGAATTAGAATGGATAGTACGAATGAATTAGAATGGATACCTTCATGCAAATGAATTAGAATGGATTGTGCGAATGAATTAGAATGGATCGTACGAATGAGTAAGAATGGATCGTACGAATGAATTAGAATGGATAGAATTAGAATGGATTATGCGAATGAATTAGAATGGATCGTACGAATGAGTAAGAATGGATCGTACGAATGAATTAGAATGGATTGAATTAGAATGAATCGTGCGAATGAATTAGAATGGATCGTACGAATGAATTAGAATGGATACGAATGGATCGAACGAATGAATTAGAATGGATCGTACAAATGAGTAAGAATGGATCGTACGAATGAATTAGAATGGATCGTACGAATGAATTCGAATGTATCCATTCTAATTCATTTATACGATCCATTCTATCTCATTCGTACAATCCATTCTAATTCATTCGTACGATCCATTCTAATTCATTCGCACGAATGAATCCATTCTAATTCATTCGTATGATCCATTCTAATTCATTCGTACAATCCATTCAATTTCATTCGTACGATCCATTCTTACTCATTCGTACGATCCATTCGTATCCATTCTAATTCATTCGTACGATCCATTCTAATTCATTCGTACGAATGAGTAAGAATGGATCGTACGAATGAAACAGAATGGATTGAATTAGAATGAATCGTACGAATGAATTAGAATGAATCATACCGTACGAATGAATTAGAATGGATCATACGAAGGAATAAGAATGGATCGTACGAATGAATTAGAATGGATCGTACGAATGAATTAGAATGGATCGTACGAAGGAATTAGAATGGATCTTACGAAGGAATTAGAATGGATAGTACGATTGAGTAAGAATGGATTGTACGAATGAAATAGAATAGATCGTACGAATGAATTAGTATGGATCGTATGAATGAATTAGAATGGATCGTGCGAATGAATTAGAATGGATCGTACGAATGAATTAGAATAGATTGTGCGAATGAATTAGAATTGATCGTACTTATGAATTAGAATGGATCATATGAATGAATTAGAATGGATCGTATGAATGAATTAGAATGGATCGTGCGAATAAATTAGAATAGATCGTATGAATGAATTAGAATCGATCGTACGAATGAATTAGAATGGATCATGCGAATGAATTAGAATGGATCGTGCGAATGAATTAGAATGGATCGTACGAATGAAATAGAATGGATTGTACGAATGAGATAGAATGGATCGTACGAATGACTTAGAATGGATAATTCATGCGAATGAATTAGAATGGATCATACGAATGAATTAGAATGGATTCATTCGTGCGAATGAATTAGAATGGATCGTACGAATGAGTAAGAATGGATCGTACGAATGAATTAGAATGGATTGAATTAGAATGAATCGTACGAATGAATTAGAATGGATTGTACGAATGAATTAGAATGGATCGTACGAATGAATTAGAATGGATTGAATTAGAATGAATCGTACGAATGAATTAGAATGAATCATACCGTACGAATGAATTAGAATGGATCATACGAAGGAATTAGAATGGATCGTGCGAATAAATTAGAATGGATCGTATGAATGAATTAGAATTGATCGTACGAATGAATTAGAATGGATCGTACGAATGAATTAGAATGGATACATTCGTGCGAATAAATTAGAATGGATCATATGAATGAATTAGATTGGATCGTATGCATGAATTAGAATGGATCGTGCGAATGAATTAGAATAGATCGTACGAATGAATTAGAATGGTTCGAACGAATGAATTAGAATGGATACATTCGTGCAAAAGAATTAGAATGGATTGTATGAATGAATTAGAATGGATCGTGCGAATGAATTAGAATGGATCGTACGAATGAATTAGAATGGATACATTCGTGCGAATGAATTAGAATGGATCGTATGAATGAATTAGATTGGACCGTATGCATGAATTAGAATGGATCGTGCGAATGAATTAGAATGGATCGTACTAATGAATTAGAATGGATCGAACGAATGAATTAGAATGGATCGTACGAATGAGTAAGAATGGATCGTACGAATGAATTAGAATGGATCGTACGAATGAATTAGAATGGATCGTACGAATGAATTCGAATGTATCCATTCTAATTCATTCATACGATACATTCTATCTCATTCGTACAATCCATTCTAATTCATTCGTACGATCCATTCTAATTTATTCGTACGATTCATTCTAATTCAATCCATTCTAATTCATTTGTACGATCCATTCTTACTCATTCGTACGATCCATTCTAATTCATTCATACGAATGAATCCATTCTAATTCATTCGTAAGATCCATTCTAATTCATTCGCATGAATGTATCCATTCTAATTCATTCGTACGATCCATTCTATCTCATTCGTACAATCCATTCTATTTCATTCATACGATCCATTCTAATTCATTCGCACGATCCATTCTAATTCATTCGCATGATCCATTCTAATTCATTCATACGATCGATTCTAATTCATTCATACGATCCATTCTAATTCATTCGCACGAATGTATCCATTCTAATTCATTCGTACGATCCATTCTAATTCATTCGCACAATCCATTCTAATTCATTAATACGATCCAATCTAATTCATTCATAGGATCTATTCTAATTCATTCGCACGAATATATCCTTTCTAATTCATTCGTACGATCCATTCTAATTCATTCGCACAATCTATTCTAATACATTCGTGCAAAAGAATTAGAATGGATCGTACGAATGAATTAGATTGGATCGTACGAATGAATTAGAATGGATCGTACGAATGAGTAAGAATGGATTGAATTAGAATGAATTAGAATGGATACATTCGTGCAAAAGAATTAGAATGGATCGTACGAATGAATTAGATTGGATCGTAGGAATGAATTAGAATGGATCGTGCGAATGAATTAGAATGAATTGTACGAATGAATTAGAATGGATCGTACGAATGAATTAGAATGGATTGAATTAGAATGAATCGTACGAATGAATTAGAATGGATCGTACGAATGAATTAGAATGGATCGTACGAATGAATTAGAATGGATTGAATTAGAATGAATCGTACGAATGAATTAGAATGAATCATACCGTACGAATGAATTAGAATGGATCATACGAAGGAATTAGAATGGATCGTACGAATGAATTAGAATGGATCGTACGAATGAATTAGAATGGATCATACGAATGAATTAGAATAGATTGTGCGAATAAATTAGAATGGATCGTACGAATGAAATAGAATGGATCGTACGAATGAATTAGAATGGATCGTACGAATGAATTAGAATAGATTGTGCGAATGAATTAGAATGGATCGTACGAATGAATTAGAATGGATTAGAATGAATTAGAATGGATCGTATGAATGAATTAGAATGGATCGAACGAATGAATTAGAATGGATACATTCGTGCAAAAGAATTAGAATGGATTGTATGAATGAATTAGAATGGATCGTATGAATGAATTAGAATGGATCGTGCGAATGAATTAGAATGGATCGTACGAATGAATTAGAATGGGTCGTACGAATGAATTAGAATGGATACACGATCCAGATCCATTCTAATTCATTCGCACAATCTATTCTAATTCATTCGTAGGATCCATTCTAATGCATTACTACGATCCATTCTAATTCATTCGTACGATCCATTCTAATTCATTCATACGATCCATTCTAATTCATTCACACGATCTATTCTAATTCATTCATACGATCCATTCTAATTCATTCATACGATCCATTCTAATTCATTCGTACTATCCATTCTAATTCATTCGTACGATTCATTCTAATTCAATCCATCCTAATTCATTCGTACGATCCATTCTTACTTATTCGTACGATCCATTCTAATTCATTCATACATGTACGAATGAATTAGAATGGATACATTCGTGCGAATGAATTAGAATGGATCGTATGAATGAATTAGATTGGATCGTATGCATGAATTAGAAAGGATCGTGCGAATGAATTAGATGGATCATACGAATGAATTAGAATGGATGGAATGAATGAATTAGAATGGATTGTACGAATGAGTAAGAATGGATCGTACGAATGAATTAGAATGGATCGTGCTATTGAATTAGAATGGATCGTGCGAATAAATTAGAATGGATCGTGCGAATGAATTAGAATGGATCGTACGAATGAATTAGAATGGATCGTTCGAATGAATTAGAATAGATTGTGCGAATGAATTAGAATGGATCGTACGAAGGAATTAGAATAGATTGTGCGAATGAATTAGAATGGATTAGAATGAATTAGAATGGATCGTATGAATGAATTAGAATGGATCGTACGAATGAATTAGAATGGATAAATTCGTGCAAAAGAAGTAGAATGGATTGTATGAATGAATTAGAATGGATCGTACGAATGAATTAGAATGGATTGTGCACATGAATTAGAATGGATCGTAAGAATGAATTCAGATGTATCCTTTCTAATTCATTCGTACGATCCATTCTAATTCATTCATACGATCCATTCTAATTCATTCGCACGAATGTATCCATTCTAATTCATTCGTACGATCCATTCTAATTCATTTGTACGAATGTATCCACTCTAATTCATTCATACGATTGAGTAAGAATGAATTAGAAAGGATCGTGCGAATAAATTAGAATGGATCGTATGAATGAATTAGAATGGATCGTACGAATGAATTAGAATGGATCGTACGAAGGAATTAGAATGGATCGTACGAAGGAATTAGAATGGATAGTACGGATGAATTAGAATGGATACCTTCGTGCAAATGAATTAGAATGGATTGTACAAATGAGTAAGAATGGATTGTGTGAATGAATTAGAATGGATCGTACGAATGAATTAGAATGGATCGTGCGAATGAATTAGAATGGATCGTGCGAATGAATTAGAATGGATCGTACGAATGAGTTAGAATGGATCGTACGAATGAATTAGAATGGATCGTGCGAATGAATTAGAATGGATCTGGATCGTGTATCCATTCTAATTCCTTCGTACGATCCATTCTAATTCATTCGTACGATCCATTCTAATTCATTCGCACGATCCATTCTAATTCATTCGCACGAATGTATCCATTCTAATTCATACGTACGATCTATTCTAATTCATTTATACGATCCATTCTAATTCATTCGCACAATCCATTCTAATTCATTTGCACGATCCATTCTAATTCATTCATACAATCCATTCTAATTCTTTTGCACGAATGTATCCATTCTAATTCATTACGAATGAGTAAGAATGGATTGTACGAATGAATTAGAATGGAAACATTCGTGCGAATGAATTAGAATGGATCATACGAATGAATTAGAATGGATCGTACGAATGAATTAGAATAGATCGTGCGAGTAAATTAGAATGGATCATACGAAGGAATTAGAATGGATCGTACGAATGAATTAGAATGGATCGTAGTAATGAATTAGAATGGATCGTATTCATGAATTAGAATGGATCGTGCGAATGAATTAGAATGGATCGTACGAATGAATTAGAATGGATCATACGAAGGAATTAGAATGGATCGTATGAATGAATTAGAATGGATCATGCAAATGAATTAGAATGGATCGTACGAATGAGTAAGAATGGATCGTACGAATGAAATAGAATGGATCGTATGAATGAATTAGAATGGATCGTATGAATGAATTAGAATGGATACATTCGTGCGAATCCATTCTATTTCATTCGTACGATCCATTCTAATTCATTCGCATGATCCATTCTAATTCATTCATACGATCCATTCTAATTCCTTCGTACGATCCATTCTAATTCATTCGTACGATCCATTCTAATTCATTCGCACGATCCATTCTAATTCATGCATACGATCTATTCTAATTCATTCATACGATCCATTCTAATTCATTCGTACGATCCATTCTAATTCATTCGCACAATCGTTTCTAATTCATTCGTACGATCCATTCTAATTCATTCGCACGATCCATTCTAATTCATTCGTACGATCCATTCTAATTCATTCGCACAATCTATTCTAATTCGTTCGTTTGATCCATTCTAATTCATTCGTACGATCCATTCTAATTCATTCGCACAATCTATTCTAATTCATTCGTACGATCCATTCTAATTCATTCATACGATCCATTCTAGTTTATTCGCACGATCCATTCTAATTCATTCGTACGATTCATTCTAATTCATTCGCACAATCTATTCTAATTTATTCAAACGATCCATTCTAATTCATTCGCACGATCCATTCTAATTCATTCATACGATCCATTCTATTTCATTTGTACGATCCATTCTAATTCATTCGTACGATCCATTCTAATTCCTTCGTATGATCCATTCTAATTCATTCGTACGGTATGATTCATTCTAATTCATTCGTACGATTCATTCTAATTCAATCCATGCTAATTCATTCGTACGATCCATTCTAATTCATTAATACGATCCATTCTAATTCATTCGTACGATCCATTCTAATTCATTCGCACAATCTATGATAATTCATTCGTACGATCCATTCTAATTCATTCATATGATCCATTCTAATTCATTACTACGATCCATTCTAATTTATTACTACGATCCATTCTAATTCATTACTACGATCTATTCTAATTCGTACAATCCATTCTAATTCATTACTACGATCCATTCTAATTCATTCGCACAATCTATTCTAATTCATTCGTACGATCCATTCTAATTCATTCGCACAATCTATTCTAATTCATTCGTACGATCCATTCTAATTCATTCATATGATCCATTCTAATGAATCATACCGTACGAATGAATTAGAATGGATCGTACGAATGAATTAGAATAGATTGTGCGAATGAATTAGAATGGATCGTAGTAATGAATTAGAATGGATTGTTTAGAATAGATTGTGCGAATGAATTAGAATGGATCATACGAATGAAATAGAATGGATTCGCACGAATGTATCCATTCTAATTCAATGGATCGTGCGAATGAATTAGAATGGATCGTACGAATGAATTAGAATGGATCGTACGAAGGAATTAGAATGGATCGTACGAATGAATTAGAATGGATCGTACGAATAAATTAGAATGGATCGTGCGAATGAATTAGAATGGATCGTACGAATGAAATAGAATGGATTTGCATGAATGTATCCATTCTAATTCATTCGTACGATCCATTCTAATTCATTCGTACGATCCATTCGTACGATCAATTCTATTTCATTCGTACGATCCATTCTAATTCATTCGCACGATCCATTCGCATTCACTCAAACGATCCATTCTAATTCATTCATATGATCCATTCTAATTCATTCGCACGAATATATCCATTCTATTTCATTCGTACGATCCATTCTAATTCATTCGCACGATCCATTCTAATTCATTCATACGATCCATTCTAATTCATTCGTACGATCCATTCTAATTCATTTGTATGATCCATTCTAATTCATTCATACGATCCATTCTATTTCATTCGTACGATCCATTCTTACTCATTCGTACGATCCGTTCTAATTCATTTGCACGAAGGTATCCATTCTAATTCATTCGTACTATCCATTCTAATTCCTTCATACGATCCATTCTAATTCCTTCGTACGATCCATTCTAATTCATTCGTACGATCCATTCTAATTCATACGTACGATCCATTCTAATTCCTTCGTATGATCCATTCTAATTCATTCGTACAGTATGATTCATTCTAATTCATTCGTACGATTCATTCTAATTCAATCCATTCTAATTCATTCATACGATCCATTCTAATTCATTCGCACGATCCATTCTAATTCATTCATACGATCCATTCTATTTCATTCGCATGATCCATTCGTACGATCCATTCTAATTCATTCGCACGATCCATTCTAATTCATTCGTACGATTCATTCTAATTCAATCAATTCTAATTCATTCGTACGATCCATTCTAATTCATTCGTACGATCCATTCTAATTCATTCATACGATTCATTCTAATTCAATCCATTCTAATTTATTCGTACGATCCATTCTATTTCATTCATACGATCCATTCTAATTCATTCATATGATCTATTCTAATTCCTTCGTACAATCCATTCTATTTCATTCGTACGATCCATTCTAATTCATTCATACGATGCATTCGTATCCATTCTAATTCATTCGTACGATCCATTCTAATTCATTCGTACGATCCATTCTAATTCCTTCGTACGATCCATTCTAATTCATTCGTACGATCCATTCTAATTCATTCGCACGATCCATTCTAATTCATTCATACCATCCATTCTAATTCATTCGTACGATCTATTCTATTTCATTCGTACAATCCATTCTTACTCAATCGTATGATCCATTCTAATCCATTCGCACAATCTATTCGAATTCATTCGTACGATCCATTATATTTCATTCGTATGAATGAATTAGAATGGATCGTATGAATGAGTAAGAATGGATCGTACGAATGAATTAGAATGGATCGTATGAATGAATTAGAATGGATACATTCGTGCGAATCTATTCTATTTCATTCGTACGATCCATTCTAATTCATTCGCACGATCCATTCTTACTCATTCGTACGATCCATTCTAATTCATTCGTACGATCCATTCTAATTCATGCATACGGTCCAATCTAATTAGAATGGTTCGTATGAATGAATTAGATATGATCGTATTAATGAATTAGAATGGATCGTACGAATAATTAGAATAGATCGTACGAATGAATTAGAATGGATACGAATGGATCGTACGAATGAGTAAGAATGGATCGTACGAATGAAATAGAATGGATTGTACGAATGAATTAGAATAGATACATTCGTGCGAATGAATTAGGATGGATCGTATGAATGAATTAGAATGGATCGTACGAATGAATTAGAATGGATACATTCGTACGAATGAATTAGAATGGATCGTATGAATGAATTAGAATCGATCGTACGAATGAATTAGAATGGATCATGCGAATGAATTAGAATGGATCGTGCGAATGAATTAGAATGGATCGTATGAATGAATTAGAATAGATCGTACGAATGAATTAGAATGGATCGTACGAAGGAATTAGAATGGATCATGCGAATGAATTAGAATAAATCATACGAATGAATTAGAATGGATCGTACGAATGAATTAGAATGGATACATTCGTGCAAAAGAATTAGAATGGATTGTATGAATGAATTAGAATGGATCGTTTGAGTGAATACGAATGGATCATGCGAATGATTTAGAATGGAATGAATTAGAATGGATTGAATTAGAATGAATCGTACGAATGAAATAGAATGGATCGTACGAATGAATTAGAATGGATCGTACGAATGAAATCGAATGGATTGTATGAATGAAATAGAATGGATCATATGAATGAATTAGAATGGATACATTCGTGCGAATCCATTCTATTTCATTCGTACGATCCATTCTAATTCATTCGCACGATCCATTCTAATTCATTCATACGATCCAATTAGAATGGATCGTATGAATCAATTAGAATGGATCGTGCGAATGAATTAGAATGGATCGTACAAATGAAATAGAATGGATTCGCACGAATGTATCCATTCTAATTCATTCGTACGATCCATTCTAATTCATTCGTACAATCTATTCTAATTCCTTCGTACTCATTCGCACGAATGTATCCATTCTAATTCCTTCGTACGATCCATTCAAATTCATTCGCACGAATCTATCCATTCTAATTCATTCGTACGATCCATTCTAATTCATTCGCACGATCCATTCTAATTCATTAATACGATCCAATCTAATTCATTCATACGATCTATTCTAATTCATTCGCATGAATATAGCCTTTCTAATTCATTCGTACGATCCATTCTAATTCATTCGCACAATCTATTCTAATTCATTCGAACGATCCATTCTAATTCATTCGTGCGAATCCATTCTATTTCATTCGTACGATCCATTCTAATTCATTCGCACGATCCATTCTAATTCATTCATACGAACCATTCTAATTCATTCGTACAATCCATTCAAATTCATTCGTACGATCCATTCTAATTCCTTTGCACGAATGTATCCATTCTAATTCATTCGTACGATCCATTCTAATTCATTAGCATGATCCATTCTATTTCATTCGTACGATCCATTCTAATTCCTTCGTATGATCCATTCTAATTCATTCGTACGGAAAGATTCATTCTAATTCATTCGTACGATTCATTCTAATTCCATCCATTCTAATTCATTCGTACGATCCATTCTAATTCATTCGTACGATCCATTCTAATTCATTCGTACTATTCATTCTAATTCAATCCATTCTAATTCATTCGTACGATCCATTCTTACTCATTCGTACGATCCATTCTAATTCATTCGCACGATCCATTCTAATTCATTCGCACGATCCATTCTAATTCATTCATACAATCCATTCTAATTCTTTTGCACGAATGTATCCATTCTAATTCATTCGTACGATCCATTCTAATTCATTCGTACGAAGGAATTAGAATGGATCGTACGAAGGAATTAGAATGGATAGTACGAATGAATTAGAATGGATACCTTCGTGCAAATGAATTAGAATGGATCGGACGAATGAGTAAGAATGGATCGTACGAATGAAATAGAATGGATCGTATGAATGAATTAGAATGGATCGTGCGAATGAATTAGAATGGATCGTACGAATGAATTAGAATAGATTGTGCGAATGAATTAGAATGGATCGTACGAATGAATTAGAATGGATCGTACGAATGAATTAGAATGGATCGTACGAATGAAATAGAATGGATCGTATGAATGAATTAGAATGGATCGTGCGAATGAATTAGAATGGATCGTGCGAATGAATTAGAATAGATCATATGAATGAATTAGAATGGATCGTTTGAGTGAATGTGAATGGATCGTGCGAATGAATTAGATTGGATCGTATAAATGAATTAGAATGGATCGTACGAATGAATTAGAATGGATCGTGCTAATGAATTAGAATGGATCGTACGAATGAATTAGAGTGGATACATTCGTACAAATGAATTAGAATGGATACATTCGTACGAATGAATTAGAATGGATCGTACGAATGAATTAGAATGGATACATTCGCACGAATTAGAATGGATCGTACGAATGAATTAGAATGGATCGTACGAATGAATTAGAATGGATCGTATGAATGAATTAGAATCGATCGTACGAATGAATTTGAATGGATCGTACGAAGGAATTAGAATGGATCGTATGAATGAATTATAATGGATCGTGCGAATGAATTAGAATGGATCGTACGAATGAAATAGAATGGATTCGCACGAATGTATCCATTCTAATTCATTCATACGATCCATTCTAATTCATTCATACGATCCATTCTATTTCATTCGTACGATCCATTCTTATTCATTCGTACGATCCATTCTAATTCATTTGTGCGAAGGTCTCCATTCTAATTCATTTGTACTATCCATTCTAATTCCTTCGTATGATCCATTCTAATTCCTTCGTACGATCCATTCTAATTCATTCGTACGATCCATTCTAATTCATTCGTACGATCCATTCTAATTCCTTCGTATGATCCATTATAATTCATTCGTACGGTATGATTCATTCTAATTCATTCGTACGATTCATTCTAATTCAATCCATTCTAATTCATTCGTACGATCCATTCTAATTCATTCGTATGATCCATTCTAATTCATTCATACGATTCATTCTAATTCAATCCATTCTAATTCATTCGTACGATCCATTCTTAATCATTCGTACGATCCATTCTAATTCATTCGCACGAATGAATCCATTCTAATTCATTCGTATGATCCATTCTAATTCATTCGCATGAATGTATCCATTCTAATTCATTCGTACGATCCATTCTATCTCATTCGTACAATCCATTCTATTTCATTCGTACAATCCAATCTAATTCATTCGCACGAATGAATTAGAATGGATCATGCTAATGAATTAGAATTGATACATTCTAATTCATTCGTACAATCCATTCTAATTCATTCGTGCGAATGAATTAGAATGGATCTTGCGAATGAATTAGAATGGATCGTACGAATGAATTAGAATGGATCATACGAATGAATTAGAATGGATCGTTCGAATGAATTAGAATAGATTATGCGAATGAATTAGAATGGATCGTACGAATGAATTAGAAAGGATACATTCGTGCGAATGAATTAGAATGGATCGTATGAGTGTGAATGAATTAGAATGGATCGTGCGAATGAATTAGAATGGATCGTATTAATGAATTAGAATGGATCGTGCGAATGAATTAGAATGGATCGTACGAATGAGTTAGAATAGATTGTACGAATGAATTAGAATGGATCGTACGAATGAATTAGAATGGATACATTCGTGCGAATCCATTCTATTTCATTCGTACGATCCATACTAATTCATTCGCACGATCCATTCTAATTCATTCATACGATCCATTCTAATTCATTCATATGATATATTCAAATTCATTCGTACGATCCATTCTAATTCATTCGCATGATCCATTCTAATTCATTCGTACGATCGATTCTAATTCATTCATACAATCCATTCTAATTCTTTTGCACGAATGTATCCATTAGAATGAATTAGAATGGATCGTACGAATGAATTAGAATGGATCGTGCGAATAAATTAGAATGGATCATATGAATGAATTAGAATGGATCGTATGAATGAATTAGAATGGATCGTGCGAATAAATTATAATGGATCGTATGAATGAATTAGAATGGATTGTACGAATGAATTAGAATGGATCATTCGAATGAATTAGAATGGATCGTGCGAATGAATTAGAATGGATCGTACGAATGAAAAGAATGGATTGTACGAATGAGATCGAATGGATCGTACGACTGACTTAGAATGGATAATTCATGCGAATGAATTAGAATGGATTCATTCATACGATCCAATCTAATTCATTCGTACGATCCATTCTTACTCATTCGTACGATCTATTCTAATACATTCGTACGATCCATTCTAATTCATGCGAATGAATTAGCATGGATCGTACTAATGAATTAGAATGGATACCTTCGTGCAAATGAATTAGAATGGATCGTACGAATGAGTAAGAATGGATCGTACGAATGAAATAGAATGGATCGTATGAATGAATTAGAATGGATCGTGCGAATGAATTAGAATGGATCGTACGAATGAATTAGAATAGATCGTATGAATGAATTAGATTGGATCGTATTAATGAATTAGTATGGATCGTACGAATGAATTAGAATGGATACGAATGGATCATACGAATGAGTAAGAATGGATCTATTCTAATTCATGCGATCCATTCTAATTCATTCGTACGATCCATTCTAATTCATTCGTACGATCCATTCTAATTCATTCGCACGATCCACTCTAATTCATTCTAATTCATTCGCACGATCCATTCTAATTCATTCATACCATCCATTCTAATTCATTCATATGATCCATTCTAATTCATTCGCACGATCCATTCTTACTCATTCGTATGATCCATTCTAATTCATTCGCACGAATGTATCCATTCTAATTCATTCGTACGATCCATTCTAATTCATTCGTACGATCCATTCTAATTCATTCGTACGACCAAATCTATATCATTCGCACGATCCATTCTAATTCATTCATACGATCCAATCTAATTCATTCGCACGATCCATTCTAATTCATTCATACGATCCATTCTAATTCCTTCGTACGATCCATTCTAATTCATTCGCATGATCCATTCTTATTCATTCTAATCCATTCTAATTCATTCGTACGATCTATTCTAATTCATTCATACGATCCATTCTAATTCATTCGTACGATCCATTCTAATTTATTCGCACGATCCATTCTAATTCATTCGCACGATCCATTCTTATTCATTCGCACGAATGAATCCATTCTAATTCATTCGTACGATCCATTCTAATTCATTCATACGATCCATTCTAATTTATTCGCACGATCCATTCTAATTCATTCGTACGATCTATTCTATTTCATTCGTACAATCCATTCTTACTCAATCGTCTGATCCATTCTAATCCATTCGTACAATCTATTCTAATTCATTCATACGATCCATTCTAATTCATTCGCACGATCCATTCTATTTCAGTCGTACGATTCATTCTAATTCAATCCATTCTAATTCATTCGCATGATCCATTCTAATTCATTCGTACGATCGATTCTAATTCATTCATACGATCCATTCTAATTCATTCGCACGAATGTATCCATTCTAATTCATTCGTACGATCCATTCTAATTCATTCGCACAATCTATTCTAATTCATTCATACGATCCATTCTAATTTATTCACACGATCCATTCTAATTCATTCATATGATCCATTCTAATTCATTCATATGATCCATTCTAATTCATTCGCACGATCCATTATTACTCATTCGTATGATCCATTCTAATTCATTCGCACGAATGTATCCATTCTAATTCATTCGTACGATCCATTCTAATTCATTCGTACGATCTATTCTAATTCCTTCGTATGATCCATTCTAGTTCATTCGCACGAATGTATCCATTCTAATTCATTCGTACGATCCATTGTAATTCATTCGCACGATCCATTCTAATTCATTCATACGATCCATTCTAATTCTTTCGTACGATCCATTCTAATTCATTCGTACGATCTATTCTAATTCATTCGCACGATCCATTCTAATTCATTCGTACGATCCATTCTATTTCATTCATATGATCCATTCTAATTCATTCATACGATCCATTCTAATTCATTCGCACGATCCATTCCAATTCATTCGCATGATCCATTCTAATTCATTCGTACGATCGATTCTAATTCATTCATACGATCCGTTCTAATTCATTCGCACGAATGTATCCATTCTAATTCATTCGTACGATCCATTCTAATTCATTCATACGCTCCATCCTAATTCATTCGCACGAATGTATCCATTCTAATTCATTCGTACAATCCATTCTATTTCATTCGTACGATCCATTCTTACTCATTCGTACGATCCATTCGTATCCATTCTAATTCATTCGTACGATCTATTCTAATTCATTCGTACGATCCATTCTAATTCATTAATACGATCCAATCTAATTCATTCATACGATCCATTCTAATTTATTCGTACGATCCATTCTAATTCATTCGCACGATCCATTCTAATTCATTCGCACGAATGTATCCATTCTAATTCATTTGTACGAATGTATCCACTCTAATTCATTCGTATGATCCATTCTAATTCAATAGGACGATCCTTTCTAATTCATTCGTACGATCCATTCTAATTCATTTATACGATCCAATCTAATTCATTCATACGATCCATTCTAATTCATTCGTACGATCCATTCTAATTCATTCGTACGATCCATTCTAATTCGTGCGAATGTATCCATTCTAATTCATTCGTACGATCCATTCTAATTCATTCGTACGAATGTATCCATTCTAATTCATTTGTACGAATGTATCCACTCTAATTCATTCGTACGATCCATTCTAATTCATTAGCACGATCCATTCTAATTCATTCGTACGATCCATTCTAATTCATTTATACGATCCAATCTAATTCATTCATACGATCCATTCTAATTCATTCATACGATCCATTCTAATTCATTCGTACGATCCATTCTAATTCGTGTGAATGTATCCATTCTAATTCATTCGTACGATCCATTCTAATTCATTCGCACGATCCATTCTAATTCATTCGCACGATCTATTCTAATTCATTCGCATGATCCATTCTAATTCATTCGTACGTACGATCGATTCTAATTCATCAATTCTAATTTATTCGTACTATCCATTCTAATTCCTTCGTACGATCCATTCTAATTCATTCGCACGAATGTATCCATTCTAATTCATTCGTACGAATGGATCGTATGAATGAATTAGAATGGATCGTACGAATGATTTAGAATGGATCGTGCTAATGAATTAGAATGGATCGTACGAATGAATTAGAATAGATTGTGCGAATGAATTAGAATGGATCGTACGAATGAATTAGAATGGATCGTACGAATGAATTAGACTAGATTGTGCGAATGGATTAGAATGGATCATACGATTGAGTAAGAATGGATTGTACGAATGAAATAGAATAGATCGTACGAATGAATTTGAATGGATCGCACGAATGAATTAGAATGGATTGAATTAGAATGAATCGTACGAATGAATTATAATGGATCATACGAATGAATTAGAATGGATCGTGCGAATGAATTAGAATGGGTCGTACGAATGAATTACAATGGATACACGATCCAGATCCATTCTAATTCATTCGCACAATCTATTCTCATACGATCCATTCTAATTCATTCGCACGAATGTATCCATTCTAATTCATTCGTACGATCCATTCTAATCCATTTGTACGAAAGTATCCACTTTAATTCATTCATACGATCCATTCTAATTCATTCGCACGAATGTATCCATTCCAATTCATTCGTACGATCCATTCTAATTCATTCGCACAATCGATTCTAATTCATTCGTACGATCAATTCTAATTCATTAGCATGATCCATTCTAATTCATTCGTACGATCTATTCTAATTCATTCGTACGATCCATTCTAATTCATTCGTACGATCTATTCTAATTCCTTCACACGATCCATTCTAATTCATTCGTACGATTCATTCTAATTCAATCCATTCTAATTCATTCGTACGATCCATTCTAATTCATTCATACGATCCATTCTAATTCATTAGTACGATCCATTCTAATTAGAATAGATTGTATGAATTAGAATGGATCGTATGAATGAATTAGAATAGATCGTACGAATGAATTAGAATGGATTGAATTAGAATGAATCGTACGAATGAATTAGAATGGATCGTGCGAATGAATTAGACTATGGATCGTACGAAGGAATTAGAATGGATCGTACGAATGAATTCGGATGTATCCTTTCTAATTCATTCGTACGATCCATTCTAATTCATTCGTACGATCCATTCTAATTCATTCGTACGATCCATTCTAACTCATTCGCACGATCCATTCTAATTCATTCGCACGATCCTACGAATGAATTAGAATAGATTGTGCGAATGAATTAGAATGGATCTGGATCGTGTATCCTTTCTAATTCATTCGTACGACCCATTCTAATTCATTCGTACGATCCATTCTAATTCATTCATACGATCCATTCTATTTCATTCGTACGATCCAGTCTTACTCATTCGTACGATCCATTCTAATTCATTCGCACGATCCATTCTAATTCATTCATATGATCCATTCTAATTCATTCGCACGAATGTATCCATTCTAATTCATTCGTACGATCCTTTCTATTTCATTTGTACGAATGTATCCACTCTAATTCATTCGTATGATCCATTCTAATTCATTTGTACGAATGTATCCTTTCTAATTCATTCGTACGATCCATTCTAATTCATTCGTACGATCCATTCTAATTCATTCGTACGATCCATTCTAACTCATTCGCACGATCCATTCTAATTCATTCGCACGATCCTACGAATGAATTAGAATAGATTGTGCGAATGAATTAGAATGGATCTGGATCGTCTATCCATTCTAATTCATTCGTACGACCCATTCTAATTCATTCGTACGATCCATTCTAATTCATTCGCACGATCCATTTTAATTCATTCACACGATCCATTCTAATCATTCATACGATCCATTCTAATTCATTCATATGATCCACTCTAATTCATTCATACGATCCATTCTAATCCATTCGCACAATCTATTCTAATTCATTCGTACGATCCATTCTATTTCATTCGTACGATCCATTCCATTTCATTCGTACGATCCATTCTAATTCATTCGTACAATCCATTCTAATTCATTCGTACGATCCATTCTAATTCATTCATACGAAACATTCTATTTCATTCGTACAATCCATTCTATTTCATTCGTACGAATGAATTAGAATGGATACCTTCGTGCAAATGAATTAGGATGGATCGTACGAATGAGTAAGAATGGATCGTACGAATGAAATAGAATGGATCGTATGAATGAATTAGAATGGATCGTACGAATGAATTAGAATGGATTGTACGAATGAATTAGAATGGATCGTATGAATGAAATAGAATGGATCGTACGAATGAAATAGAATGGATCGTACGAATGAATTAGAATAGATTGTGCGAATGGATTAGAATGGATCGTATGAATGAATTAGAATGGATCGTATGAATGAATTAGAATGGATCAGAATGGATCGTGCGAATGAATTAGAATGGATCGTGCGAATGAGTTAGAATGGATCGTACGAATGAATTAGAATGGGTCGTACGAATGAATTAGAATGGATACACGATCCAGATCCATTCTAATTCATTCGCACAATCTATTCTAATTCATTCGTAGGATCGTGCGAATGAATTAGAATGGATCGTACGAATGAATTAGAATGGATCGTACGAATGAATTAGAATGGATCGTACAAATGAATTAGAATGGATCGTACGAATGAATTAGAATGGATACATTCGTGCGAATGAATTAGAATGGATCATATGAATGAATTAGAATGGATCGTGCGAATGAATTAGAATGGATCGTACGAATGAGTAAGAATGGATCGTACGAATGAAATAGAATGGATCGTATGAATGAATTAGAATGGATCGTACGAATGAATTAGAATGGGTCGTACGAATGAATTAGAATGGATACACGATCCAGATCCATTCTAATTCATTCGCACAATCTATTCTAATTCATTCGTAGGATCGTGCGAATGAATTAGAATGGATGGTGCGAATGAGTTAGAATGGATCGTACGAATGAATTAGAATGGATCGTACGAATGAATTAGAATGGATCGTACGAATGAATTAGAAAGGATACATCCGAATTCATTCGTACGATCCATTCTAATTCCTTCGTACGATCCATAGTCTAATTCATTCACACGATCCATTCTAATTCATTCGTACGATTCATTCTAATTAAATCCATTCTAATTCATTCGTACGATCTATTCTAATTCATTCATACGATCCATTCTAATTCATACAATCTATTCTAATTAGAATGGATCGTACTAATGAATTAGAATTGATCGTACGAATGAATTAGAATGGATCGTACGAATGAATTAGAATGGATTGAATTAGAATGAATCGTACGAATGAATTAGAATGGATCGTGCGAAGGAATTAGAATGGATCGTACGAATGAATTAGAATGGATCGTACGAATGAATTAGAATAGATCGTACGAATGAATTAGAATGGATCATTCTAATGAATTAGAATTGATCGTACGAATGAATTAGAATAGATTGTGCGAATGAATTAGAATGGATCGTACGAATGAATTGGAATGGATACATTCGTGCGAATGAATTAGAATGGATCGTATGAATGAATTAGAGTGGATACATTCGTACAAATGGATTAGAATGGATCGTACGAATGAATTAGAATGGATACATTCGTGCGAATCAATTAGAATGAATCGTATGAGAATAGATTGTGCGAATGAATTAGAATGGATCTGGATCGTGTATCCATTCTAATTCATTCGTACGACCCATTCTAATTCATTCGCACGATCTGTTCTAATTCAATCGTACGATCCATTCTAATTCATTCGTACGATTCATTCTAATTCAATCCATTCTAATTCATTCGTACGATCCATTCTTACTCATTCGTACGATCGATTCTAATTTATTCATACGATCCATTCTAATTCATTCGTACGATCTATTCTATTTCATTCGTACAATCCATTCTTACTCAATCGTATGATCCATTCTAATCCATTCGCACAATCTAGTCTAATTCATTCGTACGATCCATTCTAATTCATTCGTACGATCCATTCAAATTCATTCGGACAATCTATTCTAATTCATTCGTACGATCCATTCAAATTCATTAGCACGATCCATTCTAATTCATTCGTACGATCCATTCTAATTAATTCATACAATCCATTCGTACGAATGAATTAGAATGCATACATTTGTGCGAATGAATTAGAATGGATCGTACGAAGGAATTAGAATGGGTAGTACGAATGAATTAGAATGGATGAATTAGAATCGATCGTACGAATGAATTAGAATAGATCATGCGAATGAATTAGAATGGATCGTGCGAATGAATTAGAATGGATTGTACGAAGGAATTAGAATGGATCGTACGAATGAATTAGAATGGATACATTAGCACGAATTAGAATGGATCGTACGAATGAATTAGAATGGATCGTACGAATGAATTAGAATGGATCATATGAATGAATTAGATTGGATCGTATAAATGAATTAGAATGGATCGTACGAATGAATTAGAATGGATCGTGCTAATGAATTAGAATGGATCGTACGAATGAATTAGAGTGGATACATTCGTACAAATGAATTAGAATGGATACATTCGTACGAATGAATTAGAATGGATCGTACGAATGAATTAGAATGGATACATTCGCACGAATTAGAATGGATCGTACAAATGAATTAGAATGGATCGTACGAATGAATTAGAATGGATCGTATGAATGAATTAGATTGGATCGTATAAATGAATTAGAATGGATCGTACGAATGAATTAGAATGGATCGTGCTAATGAATTAGAATGGATCGTACGAATGAATTAGAGTGGATACATTCGTACAAATGAATTAGAATGGATACATTCGTGCGAATGAATTAGAATGGATCGTGCGAATGAATTAGAATGGATCGTACGAATGAATTAGAATGGATCGTATGAATGAATTAGATTGGATCGTATTAATGAATTAGAATGGATCGTACGAATGAATTAGAATAGATCGTACGAATGAATTAGAATGGATACGAATGGATCGTACGAATGAGTAAGAATGAATCGTACGAATGAAATAGAATGGATACCTTCGCACGAATTAGAATGGATCGTACAAATGAATTAGAATGGATCGTACGAATGAATTAGAATGGATCGTATGAATGAATTAGATTGGATCGTATAAATGAATTAGAATGGATCGTACGAATGAATTAGAATGGATCGTGCTAATGAATTAGAATGGATCGTACGAATGAATTAGAGTGGATACATTCGTACAAATGAATTAGAATGGATACATTCGTGCGAATGAATTAGAATGGATCGTGGGAATGAATTAGAATGGATCGTACGAATGAATTAGAATGGATCGTATGAATGAATTAGATTGGATCGTATTAATGAATTAGAATGGATCGTACGAATGAATTAGAATAGATCGTACGAATGAATTAGAATGGATACGAATGGATCGTACGAATGAGTAAGAATGAATCGTACGAATGAAATAGAATGGGTTGTATGAATGAATTAGAATGGATACATTCGTGCGAATGAATTAGGATGGATCATATGAATGAATTAGAATGGATCGTACGAATGAATTAGAATGGATACATTCGTGCGAATGAATTAGAATGGATCGTATGAATGAATTAGAATCGATCATACGAATGAATTAGAATGGATCATGCGAATGAATTAGAATGGATCGTGCGAATGAATTAGAATGGATCGTATGAATGAATTAGAATGGATCGTATGAATGAAATAGAATGGATCGTACGAATGAATTAGAATGGATCGTGCGAATGAATTAGAATGGATCGTACGAATAAATTAGAATGGATCGTACAAAGGAAGTAGAATGGATCGTATGAATGAATTAGAATGGATCGTGCGAATGAATTAGAATGGATACATTCGTGCGAATGAATTAGAATGGATCATACGAAGGAATTAGAATGGATCGTACGAATGAATTAGAATGGATCGTACGAATGAATTAGAATGGATCGTACGAATGAATTAGAATGGATACATTCGTGCGAATGAATTAGAATGGATCATACGAATGAGTAAGAATGGATCGTGCGAATGAATTAGAATAGATCATATGAATGAATTAGAATGGATCGTATGAATGAATTAGAATGGATCGTGCGAATAAATTAGAATGGATCGTATGAATGAATTAGAATAGATTGTGCGAATGAATTAGAATGGATCGTACGAATGAATTAGAATGGATACATTCGTGCGAATGAATTAGAATGGATCGTATGAATGAATTAGAATCGATCGTACGAATGAATTAGAATGGATCATGCGAATGAATTAGAATGGATTGAATTAGAATGACTCGTACGAATGAAATAGAATGGATCGTGCGAATGAATTAGAATGGATCGTATGAATGAATTAGAATAGATTGTGCGAATGTATTAGAATGGATCATACGATTGAGTAAGAATGGATTGTACGAATGAAATAGAATAGATCGTACGAATGAATTAGAATGGATCGTGCGAATAAATTAGAATGGATCGTATGAATAAATTAGAATGGATCGTACGAATGAATTAGAATGGATTCATTCGTGCAAATGAATTAGAATGGATCGTGCGAATGAATTAGAATGGATCGTGCGAATAAATTAGAATGGATCGTACGAATGAATTAGAATGGATCGTATGAATGAATTAGAATAGATCGTATGAATGAATTAGAATGGATTAGAATGAATTAGAATGGATCGTGCGAATGAATTAGAATGGATCGTACGAAGAAATTAGAATGGATCGTATGAATGAATTAGAATGGATCGTGCGAATGAATTAGATTGGATCGTATGGATGAATTAGAATGGATCGTGCGAATGAAATAGAATGGATCGTACGAATGAATTAGAATGGATCGTACGAATGAATTAGAATGGATCGTACGAATGAATTAGAATGGATACATTCGTGCGAATGAATTAGAATGGATCATACGAATGGGTAAGAATGGATCGTGCGAATGAATTAGAATGGATCATATGAATGAATTAGAATGGATCGTATGAATGAATTAGAATGGATCGTGCGAATTAATTAGAATGAATTAGAGTGGATACATTCGTACAAATGAATTAGAATGGATACATTCATACGAATGAATTATAATGGATCGTACGAATGAATTAGAATGGATACATTTGCACGAATTAGAATGGATCGTACGAATGAATTAGAATGGATCGTACGAATGAATTTGAATGGATCGTATGAATGAATTAGATTGGATCGTATAAATGAATTAGAATGGATCGTACAAATGAATTAGAATGGATCGTGCTAATGAATTAGAATGGATCGTACGAATGAATTAGAGTGGATACATTCGTACAAATGAATTAGAATGGATACATTCGTGCGAATGAATTAGAATGGATCGTGCGAATGAATTAGAATGGATCGTACGAATGAATTAGAATAGATTGGGCTAATGAATTAGAATGGATCGTATGAATGAATTAGAATGGATACATTCGTGCGAATCCATTCTATTTCATTCGTACGATCCATTCTAATTCATTCGCACGATCCATTCTAATTCATTCATACGATCCATTCTAATTCCTTCGTACGATCCATTCTAATTCATTCGTACGATCCATTCTAATTCCTTCGTATGATCCATTCTAATTCATTCGTACGATATGATTCATTCTAATTCATTCGTACGATTCATTCTAATTTAATCCATTCTAATTAATTCGTACGATCCATTCTAATTTCTTCGTATGATCTATTCTAATTCCTTCGTACGATCCATTCTATTTCATTCGTACGATCCATTCTAATTCATTCGTACGATCCATTCTAATTCATTCGTACGATCCATTCTAATTCATTCGTACGATTCATTCTAATTCAATCCATTCTAATTCATTCCATTCTAATTCATTCGCACGATCCATTCATATTCACTCAAACGATCCATTCTAATTCATTCATACAATCCATTCATTCGTACGATCCATTCTAATTCATTCGTACGATCCATTCTAATTCATTCGTACGATCCATTCTAATTCCTTCGTATGATCCATTCTAATTCATTCGTATGGTATGATTCATTCTAATTCATTCGTACGATTCATTCTAATTCAATCCATGCTAATTCATTCGTAAGGTATGATTCATTCTAATTCATTCGTACGATTCATTCTAATGCAATCCATTCTAATTCATTCGTACGATCCATTCTAATTCATTCATACGATCCATTCTAATTCATTCGCACGAATGTATCCATTCTATTTCATTCGTACGATCCATTCTAATTCATTCGCACGATCCATTCTAATTCATTCATACGATCCATTCTAATTTGAATGGATCGCACGAATGAATTAGAATGGATCGTACGAATGAGTAAGAATGGATCGTACGAATGAATTAGAATGGATTGAATTAGAATGAATCGTACGAATGAATTAGAATGGATCGTACGAATGAATTAGAATGGATCGTACGAATGAATTAGAATGGATTGAATTAGAATGAATCGTAGGAATGAATTAGAATGAATCATACCGTACGAATGAATTAGAATGGATCATACGAAGGAATTAGAATGAATTAGAATGGATCGTACGAATGAATTAGAATGTATCCATTCTAATTCATTCGTACGACCCATTCTAATTCATTCGTACGATCCATTCTACTTCATTCATACGATCCATTCTATTTCATTCGTACGATCCATTCTTACTCATTCGTACGATCCATTCTAATTCATTCATATGATCCATTCTAATTCATTCGCACGAATGTATCCATTCTAATTCATTCGTACGATCCATTCTAATTCATTTGTACGAATGTATCCACTCTAATTCATTCATACGATCCATTCTAATTCATTTGTATGAATGTATCCTTTCTAATTCATTCGTACGATCCATTCTAATTCATTCGTACGATCCATTCTAACTCATTCGCACGATCCATTCTAATTCATTCGCACGATCCTACGAATGAATTAGAATAGATTGTGCGAATGAATTAGAATGGATCTGGATCGTGTATCCATTCTAATTCATTCGTACGACCCATTCTAATTCATTCGTACGATCCATTCTAATTCATTCGCACGATCCATTCTAATTCATTCGCACGATCCATTCTAATTCATTCATATGATCCACTCTAATTCATTCATACGATCCATTCTAATCCATTCGCACAATATATTCTAATTCATTCGTACGATCCATTCTATTTCATTCGTACGATCCATTCTAATTCATTCGTACAATCCATTCTAATTCATTCGTACGATCCATTCTAATTCATTCATACGATCCATTCTATTTCATTCGTACGATCCATTCTAACTCATTCGTACGATCCATCCTAATTCATTTGCACGAAGGTATCCATTCTAATTCATTCGTACGAATTAAATAGAATGGATTGTACGAATGAATTAGAATGGATACATTCGTGCGAATGAATTAGGATGGACCGTATGAATGAATTAGAATAGATTGTGCGAATGAATACGAATGGATTAGAATGGTGCGTACGAATGAATTAGATTGGATCGTATTAATGAATTAGAATTGATCGTGCGAATGAATTAGAATGGATCTTAAGAATGAATTAGAATGGAATGTATAGATTGTGCGAATGAATTAGAATGGATCGTACGAATGAATTAGAATAGATCGTACGAATGAATTAGAATGGATCGTACGAATGAGTAAGAATGGATCGTACGAATGAAATAGAATGGATCGTATGAATGAATTAGAATGGATACGTGCGAATGAATAAGAATTGATCGTACGAATGAATTAGAATAGATTGTGCGAATGAATTAGAATGGATCGTACGAATGAATTGGAATGGATACATTCGTGCGAATGAATTAGAATGGATCGTACAAATGAAATTGAATAGATCGTGCGAATGAATTAGAATGGATCGTACGAATGAATTAGAATGGATCATACGAATGAATTAGAATGGATTCATTCGTGCGAATGAATTAGAATGGATCGTACGAATGAGTAAGAATGGATCATACGAATGAATTATAAAGGATTGAATTAGAATGAATCGTACGAATGAATTAGAATGGATCGTACGAATAAATTAGAATGGATCGTACGAATGAATTAGAATGGATCGTATGAATGAATTAGAATGGATCGTGCGAATGAATTAGAATGGATCGTACGAATGAAATAGAATGGATTCGCACGAATGTATCCATTCTAATTCATTCGTACGATCTATTCTAATTCATTCGTACGATCAATTCTATTTCATTCGTACGATCCATTCTAATTCATTCGCACGATCCATTCTAGTTCATTCATACGATCCATTCTAATTTATTCGTACGATCTATATTCTAATTCATTCGCACGATCCATTCTAATTCATTCATACGATCCATTCTAATTTATTCGCACGATCCATTCTAATTCATTCGTACGATCTATTCTATTTCATTCGTACAATCCATTCTTACTCAATCGTATGATCCATTCTAATCCATTCGCACAATCTATTCTAATTCATTCATACGATCCATTCTAATTTATTTGCACGATCCATTCTACTTCCTTCGTATGATCCATTCTAATTCGGATCGTGCGAATGAATTAGAATGGATCGTATGAATGAATTAGAATGGATACATTCGTGCAAAAGAATTAGAATTGATCGTATGAATGAATTAGAATGGATCGTATGAATGAATTAGAATGGATCGTACGAATGAATTAGAATGGATCGTACGAATGAATTAGAATGGATTGAATTAGAATGAATCGTACGAATGAATTAGAATGAATCATACCGTACGAATGAATTAGAAAGGATCATACGAAGGAATTAGAATGGATCGTACGAATGAATTAGAATGGATCGTACGAATGAATTAGAATGGATCGTACAAAGGAATTAGAATGGATCGTACGAAGGAATTAGAATGGATAGTACGAATGAATTAGAATGGATACCTTCATGCAAATGAATTAGAATGTATCGTACGAATGAGTAAGAATGGATCGTGCGAATGAATTAGAATGGATCATATGAATGAATTAGAATGGATCGTATGAATGAATTAGAATGGATCGTATGAATGAATTAGAATAGATTGTGTGAATGAATTAGAATGGATCGTACGAATGAATTAGAATGGATCGTACGAATGAATTAGAGTAGATTGTGCAAATGGATTAGAATGGATCATACGATTGAGTAAGAATGGATTGTACGAATGAAATAGAATAGATCGTACGAATGAATTAGAATGGATCGTGCGAATAAATTAGAATGGATCGTATGAATGAATTAGAATGGATCGTATGAATGAATTAGAGTGGATCATATGAATGAATTAGAATGGATCGTATGAATGAATTAGATGGATCGTGCGAATGAATTAGAATGGATCGTGCGAATGAATTAGAATGGATCGTACGAATGAATTAGAATGGGTCGTACGAATGAATTAGAATGGATACACGATCCAGATCCATTCTAATTCATTCGGACAATCTATTCTAATTCATTCGTAGGATCGTGCGAATGAATTAGAATGGATCGTGCGAATGAGTTAGAATGGATCGTACGAATGAATTAGAATGGATCGTACGAATGAATTAGAAAGGATACATTCGTACAAATGAATTAGAATGGATCGTACGAATGAATTAGAGTGGATACATTCGTACAAATGAATTAGAATGGATCGTACGAATGAATTAGAATGGATACATTCGTGCGAATGAATTAGAATGGATCATATGAATGAATTAGAATGGATCGTGCGAATGAATTAGAATGGATCGTACGAATGAGTAAGAATGGATCGTACGAATGAAATAGAATGGATCGTATGAATGAATTAGAATGGATCGTACGAATGAATTAGAATGGGTCGTACGAATGAATTAGAATGGATCTGGATCGAATGGATCGTACTAATGAATTAGAATGAATCATACGAATGAATTAGAAGAGTGGATCGTATGAATGAATTAGAATCGATCGTACGAATGAATTAGAATCGATCATGCGAATGAATTAGAATGGATTGAATTAGAATGAATCGTACGAATGAGTAAGAATGGATCCATTCTATTTCATTCGTACGATCCATTCTAATTCATTCATACGATCCTTTCTAATTCCTTTGTACGAATGAATTAGACTGGATTGCATGAATGAATTAGAATAGATCGTACGAATGAATTAGAATGGATCGTGTTGGGGGTAGCTGAAACTCGCTCAGGAGCTCGATCTCTCTCCCGTGCTCGCCAAATCATCTTGGCAAGGAGCGAGATCCACATTGGGCTGGAGGGGCCCAGGCTCGCTCAGGAGCTCGCCCAAGCTCACTCAGGAGCTCGCCCAAGCTCGCTTAGGAGCTCGCCCAGGCTCACTCAGGAGCTCGCCCATGCTCGCTTAGGAGCTCGCCCAGGCTCGCGTAGGAGCTCGCCCCCGTATGGAGCTGGATGGACACCTTGTATCTGAGTGCAGCTCGGCCCGCCCAAGCTCTCTCAGGAGATCGCCAAGCTCGTTCAGGAGCTCGCCCAAGCTCGTTCAGGAGCTCGCCTAAGCTCGTTCAGGAGCTCGCCCAAGCTCGTTTAGGAGCTCGCCTAAGCTCGCTCCGGAGCTCGCCTAAGCTCGTTCCGGAGCTCGCTCCAGAGCTCGCCCAAGCTCGCCCCGACCCCTGTTTATCGAAGAGGTTGCTCCCACGAGGTCCAACTCTTGATAGATATGGACGGAAGGACGGAGCAGTGCCGGGCGAGCTCGCCTTTGCTTCCTCTCTGAGATCGCCCAGACTTGAACATTCCAGAATAGCCACCTGGCCGCGACAGGAAAGATACTCTCCCCCACTCGAATCGCTTGGCAGGCTTGACGACAGGATGTCAGGGCGCGAGTACCAAGGACTGTCAGAGCACGAGTACCAAGGACTGTCAGGGCGCGAGTACCAAGGACGGTCAAGCCCACGCGAGCCAGATCGTGGGGGTCTAGAAGGCTCTGGAAGAATCTCCACGTGCCGGACCACGGTAGGCCGCCTATTGCTATAAATGCTCCCCCCCAGGCTCCATAGTACAGGTTCGAATCCCATTTCCCTACCACTTTGGTATACAACAGCTCGCCGTTGTGCTACCGGAACTGACTTGAGCGTCGGAGGGTCTGTGCTCCTAAGGGAGCCAGCCGTTCTCACGTTCTCTTCTTTGTCTTGCAGGTGGCTCGCAAGGACCAGCAAAAATCCCCCAAACATTTGGCACCGTCTGTGGGATCTTCGACTGGTTCCGGCGAGAACACCCACGACCACGCGGTTGAACGCCGTCGGCTCTCGTAACCCCAAAGATGGCTCCGGCCACAAGGGGACGCAGGCGGACGAGGGCCCGTATGGGGTCTGTGCACAGCGAACCCCCTGCTGAGACTCCCCAGCCCCTTGTCCCGCTCAGTGACCAGCTCCTGTTGGAGATGTTGGCCACCCAGCGGGCAATGATGGAGGAGTTGACGCGTTTGCGTCAGGCCCCGGCGGCGAGCCGATGATCGGGCCCATCGAGGGCCGCATCCCCCGCGCGACCTCCCGTCTCGTCGCGCCTACCCACGACCGTCCCAGCTCGGCGGACTTCCCACCCGGAACCCCCGGTTGAGAGGACGGCCGTGCGTGGAGCGAAGGAGACCCCACTCACGAGGTTACAGAAGCTTGTAACCCAGCGGTCTAGCAACCAGGCGACCTCGCGCGCGACCATCCCTCGCCGCCGTAGTCGGAGCGCCGACTCTGACGGGTCGGAGGCGAGGTCTCAAGAGAGGGATCACGACCCGCGCCATCGGCGACGAGGGAAAGAGCCCGCGGTCGCTATACCTTCCGAACCTCGAGAGGCAACGGCCTCCCATAGACCAACCGCCACGCTGAAGGGATCCGTGGGCGAGCAGCCAGGAGGCCACCGATCGGTCGCCCCTGAGGGTCACCGCGGGGTGGATCCGAACCTCCCTCGAGGGAGCGCGCATGGCCGCCTAGGACCTGCGCAGCCGCCTTTGGGAGTTCTCCCCGGGCGCTGGCAGCGATCCGGTGCGCCAGTAGATTTACTGGAGGATCTCGCCGCCCACGGAGGCAGCTCGCCTTTCACCAGCGAGGTCCACCAAGGGGGTTTTCCGCACCATTGGACCCCCCCGAAGTTTGTATTGTTCGACGGGTCCCAGGACCCCGTTGACCATCTCTTGGCCTACAGAAAGCTTCTATTTTTTCGGGACCAAGATCACGTCTTGTGCCGAGCGTTCCCGAGCAGTCTGACCGGCTAGGCATTGAATTGGTTCCACAAGTTGCCGTCCGGTGTGATCCCCGACTTTCCAACTCTCTCTAGGCTATTCCTGGAGCAGTATCGCTGCAATAGGCAGCCCCCGAAGAGGATCGAATCTCTGTTTACTATAGCCATGGGAGCTCGCGAAACACTCCGGTGCTTCGCAATGCGATTCCGAAGCGCCTACCTCGCTCTGGAAGACGCGGCGGGCCAGGATCGTACCGTGGTGAGTGCTTTCAGAAGCGCCCTCCCCGAGGGGGGCAAGCTTCATGACGCCTTGGTGATCAAGGACCCTCGCACAATGGTTGAACTATTTGCCCTGGTCCAGCAACACATCAAGCTTGAAGATGCGGTGCTAGATCGGAAGGGAAAGGCAGTAGAGCAGCGACCACCTCCGGCTCTGCGACCTCTTGTCGTTAAGGCCGTGGAGAGGAGGGAGGTGCCACTTACGGTACCTTTGCCCGGACCGTCCACAGCTCCTGCAGTACAGCCCGCTGAAGCCCCAGCGGCAGTCGCTGGAAGGCCGGCGAACTGGCGCCTGCCTCCGGGACCCGGGGAGCGGGACTTCACCGTGCTGACCCACTCACCAGGACAAATCTTCCATCAGATTCGGAATGAGCCTTTCTTCCAGTACCCGCCACCCCTACAGGTCGGAGAGCCTGGCTCTACCGACAACTCGCGACGGTGCGCTTTTCATCGAAGCCCTGGGCATCACACTAACAGATGCCGGGCTCTGAAGAACCACTTGGAGGATTTGGTCGCCTTGGGACACCTGAACCAATTCATCTCGCCCCCGAGGAGGTTCGAGGTGATTCCAGAACGAGCCCCTCGGGAGGGGGACCGCCCAGGACTCGCGGAGCCCGCCTTGCCTCCGCCTCCCCCGGGAGGACCGGCGATCTGTCACACCATCAGCGGGCGGCTGAGCGGCCCGAGATCAAGTAATGAAGCCCGCCGGCGAGTAAGGGAGATGGAGCGGGCACAAAAGGTATTTTCCGTCTCGTTAACTCCTACTTTACTTCGAGCACCGAGGGTGGAAGCCCGCGATTTTCTCTGGTTTTCGGAAGACGACATGACTGGGGTCGTCACGCCCCACAATGACCCCCTCGCCATACGCCTGATGATGGCTAACATCGAGGTGAGGCGAGCTCTGGTCGATTCGGGGAGCGCCGTTGACATCCTTTTTCTGTCGGCCTACCTGCGAATGGGGTTGAGACTTGCCGACCTGTCTTCCTCGACGAGCTCCCTCACTGGATTCACCGGCGAGATTGCCAAAGTAGCGGGAGAGATAACCCTTACCGTGACCGCGGGTCCAGAGGCTCGCCAAGTCCGCTTCGCGGTAGTGGACGGAAGTTCGGCCTTTAATGCCATCCTTGGGCGGCCTTGGCTAAGGCAAATGAAGGCGGTATCTTCACCCAACCATCAGGCCCTCAAATTCCCAACCACAAGCGGGGTCGTGGTTATTCGGGGTGATCAGGTAACCGCTACCAGATGCGAGCAGGATGTCCTTCACCTCATGGACATGGAGGTCACCGAGGCCAAGAGGCCCGCACCCTCCTAGCAATTATCGCCCGCTACGAGCGAGCTCCTGGGGAGCCCGCTGGGGGCATCCTCGCCTAAGTCCCCTACTCCATCCTCGGGTGGGAGCGGTGTGGATCTTAAGTTGGAGGAAGGTCGCCTGACGACCCCCAAGAGAGGAAGCTTTCCAGTTGCCGAGCCACTTCAAGAGGTTGACATTGGCGGCGAAGAAGGGCCGAGAGTTGTTAGCCTTGGGACCTCGCTAACCAAGGGCGAGGTCCTGGCCATAACCAACTTGCTCAGGGAATACCGTGACGTATTCGCCTGGAGCTTCGCGGACATGCCAGGGATTGACCCGGAGGTCGCCTGTCATCGTCTGCACACCATGAAAGAGTTCCCGCCGGTCAAGCAGAAAGCTCGGCACATACCTGCTGCGAAGTCCGTTGCAGTAGCGGCGGAGATAGACAAGCTAGAGCGAGCTGGCTTCATCCACGAGGTGCACTTCCTCGAGTGGATCTCCAATATCGTGGCGGTGCCCAAGAAGAGCGGAGCGGTCAGAGTGTGCATTGACTTCTCCGACCTCAATAAGGCATGCCCGAAAAACGGTTTTCCTCTTCCACGGATAGGCGCATTGGTCGACGCAGCTGTCGGGTTCCAGGCTCTATCTTTCATGGATGGATACTCAGGGTATAACCAGATACCCCTCCATCCCGAAGATCAGGAGAAGACTGCCTTCTACTCCGGAGCGGGCTACCAAAAGCTGTACTGCTACCGAGTGATGCCTTTCGGACTTAAGAACGCTGGAGCGACCTACCAAAGGTTAGTCACTCAGATGTTTAAAAATCAGATCGGCAGAAATGTCGAGGTTTATGTTGACGACCTTCTGGTAAAGAGTCGAGAGCGAGGAGGGCATGTCGCCGACCTCCGCGAAACCTTCGAAATACTGAGAAAGTACCAAATGAGGCTGAACCCGGCGAAGTGCGCATTCGGGGTGACTTCGGGAAAATTCCTCGGGTACCTGGTCACCCACAGGGGGATCGAGGCCGACCCTGGGCAAATCCGAGCACTTGTCGAAATGCCCGCACCAAGAACCCGGCAGGAAGTCCAGAGATTGAGTGGGCGAATCGCCGCGCTCAATCGGTTTATATCTAAATCCTCAGACAATTGCCGACCTCTTTTCGAGCTGCTGCGAAAAGGAGCGAGCATTTGTTGGGATGAGAAGTGCGACCACGCCTTTCAGAAGATCAAGGACTACCTGGCGAGCCCACCGATCTTAGCGGCACCCACAGAGGGCGCTGGGCTCGGCGTGTACCTTGCGGTCACTGAGAATGCGGTGAGCGGGGTCCTTGTGGTAGAAGAAGCAAAGGTGGAGCGGCCTGTTTACTTTGTAAGCCACATAATGCTTCCCGCCGAGCTCCGGTATCGACCAATCGAGAAGGTCGCATTGGCGTTGGTCCTTACCGCGAGAAAGCTTCACCCCTACTTCTCGGCGCACACTGTCAAGGTCATCACCGAGCACCCTCTGAAGAGCGCGCTCTCCAGACCCTCGGTAGCCGGCAGGCTCTATCGATGGTCCGCCGAGCTCGCAGCCTATGGCTTGGAGTATGCCCCTCGAGTTGCTGTCAAAGGGCAGGCTCTCGCCGATTTCTTGGCGGACTTCCCCATAGAGGAACCAGTCCAGTACCAGGAGGATGAGCCAACTGAGGCACACCCTGGGAAGGTGAGGTTCTTGAGCGATCAAGGCGAGCTTCCTCCTGCTAAGCGTTCAGAGGAGGCGGGCTGGAAATTATTCATCGATGGATCCTCCAACGCTTTGGGGGCTGGGATCGGGGTCGCACTGATCGCTCAAGAGGTACTACTTGAGAAATCAGTCCGGCTGGATTTCGCGGCTACCAACAATGAAGCAGAATATGAGGCGCTGCTGGCTGGTCTGGAGCTCGCTCAGGAGGTAGGCGCCAAACGCTTGAAGGTCTTTAGTGATTCCCAGCTAGTTATTTGCCAAATCAATAGGGAGTACGCCTCTCGGGATGCGAGAATGGCGGGCTACGTGGATCTGGTGAAAGGCAAGGCTGCGGAATTCAAGAAGATCACCTTCGAGCAAATTCCACGGGCCGATAATAGGCGAGCTGATGCTTTGGCAAACGCCGCCTCCCTGCTGGGAACGTCAGAAGCCCGCCAGATTCTCATTGAGGTCCAAACTCAGTCTCGGCTCCAGCTGACGGAGCCTGCTGTTAACCAAGTTTCTGCCGACGTATCTCCTGGCGGGTGGACCGCTCCCATTCTTCGATTTCTTTAGAAGAGCGAGCTTCCAGAGGGCAAAGAGGAAGCCCGGCGAGTGGAGAAATGCGCTGGTCGCTATCTCATTCGCTGGGATCGCCTTTTTCGAAGATCTTTTGGCGGGCCGAATCTTCGTTGCATCGAGAGCCCGGAGACCGAAGAAGCACTGAATTGCATCCACTCTGGCGAGCTGGGAAACCACGCTGGTGGGCGATCTCTAGCTGCGAAAGTACGAAGGCAAGGATACTGGTGGCCCACTCTGGAGCAAGACGCTTTGAAGGTCGCCCAGAGGTGCATCCAATGCCAGAAGCACGCCACGACGAATCACATGCCCGCAGAAGAACTGCACCCTCTGGCGAGCCCCTGGCCTTTCCAGCAATGGGGGTTGGACATTGTGGGACCTTTCCCTGTGTCAGCCCGGCAGAAGAAATTCATCTTAGTAGCTACGAACTACTTCACCAAGTGGGTGGAAGCGGTCCCGCTAGCTAAGATTGGCGAGAAGCAAGTAAAGGACTTCCTTTGGAAGAATATCTTCTGCCGCTTTGGGCTGCCCCGAGTGCTCATCACCGACAATGGTCGCCAGTTCGACAATCGCTTGATCAGAAGCTTTTGTGTTGAATATGGGGTCGATCTAAGGTTCTCGTCCCCAAGGTACCCTCAAAGCAACGGGCAGGCTGAAGCTACGAACCGTGTAATCCTAGACAACCTCAAGAAAAGGTTGGAAGGAAAGAAAGGACTGTGGGAGCAGGAGCTTGACGGCGTGCTATGGGCTTACCGTACCACTCCACGTCGCTCGACCAACGAGTCGCCTTTCAGCCTGACTTACGGATGTGAAGCCGTGCTACCCGTCGAGGCCGAGCTGCCCACTGAAAGAAAGCTCGCGGCAGATGAGGTCGATAATGACGCTCTGCTCGTCGACTCCCTCGATCAGCTCGAAGAAAGACGAGAGCGCGCGAATCTACACCTCGCCGGGTACAGGCAAGAAATGAAGCGCGCCTACGACAAAAGAGTCCGCCATCGGGCATTCAAAGCTGGGGACATGGTGATGAGAAAGGTGTTCGCAAATACTCAAGAGCCTAATGCAGGGAAGCTCGCGGCGAACTGGGAAGGCCCCTACATAATATACGAAGCGCAAGGCTCGGGGGCTTACCAGTTGATGACCGCTGAAGGCGACCTGTTAGAGCGACCTTGGAATGTTTTGCACCATCGCAAGTTTTACGCATAAGGGGATTTTTGTAAGTTATCTTCTGAAGTTATGAATGAATGATGGGGTTTTCAACAAAGAATTCAACTCGGAAGCTCACCGCAGCGAGAGCTCGCTTGATCTACAAAGTAGTCCGCCGTTGTGCGGACTTAAAGCAAGACCGGGATCCTCAGAGGCAGCCAGTGGGCGACCTTGAGCTTCCCGGGGCAGTCCGCCGTTGTGCGGACTTAAAGCAAGACCGAGATCCTCAGAGGCAGCCAGTGGGCGACTTTGAGCTTCCCGGGGCAGTCCGCCGTTGTGCGGACTTAAAGCAAGACCGGGATCCTCAGAGGCAGCCAGTGGGCGACCTTGAGCTTCCCGGGGCAGTCCGCCGTTGTGCGGACTTAAAGCAAGACCGGGATCCTCAGAGGCAGCCAGTGGGCGACCTTGAGCTTCCCGAGGCAGTCCGCTGTTGTGCGGACTTAAAGCAAGACCGGGATCCTCAGAGGCAGCCAGTGGGCGACCTTGAGCTTCCCGGGGAAGTCCGCTGCCAAGTGGACTCTAAACCTAACCAGGATCCTTCGCGTTCACCCGCCATGAACGGAAGCATCCTGGCGTTGGCATACCCCTCGAAGGGCGAGCCCGCCGAACAGGATCAACGAGAGAAATTAACCGGGCAGGGGGCAGCTAGCACTTATTAGTTTTCTTTAAAAATAAAAATGGTTTAAGTCTCTGAGTGTAGGGAAGATTTTAGTCTTTTGGTTTGCTTATCGTTTTTCCGGGCTCAGAGACTTGAGTTTTTACGAGCATACCGAGGTTTTCGTTTACATATACTTTAAAATAAAAAGGTTGAATCGAATTAGCTGCCTCGCCCGGGGTATCACTCTCGAGATCGCTGCGAAACTCCTAAAGCGGACTCAGGAGCGACACAGAGAAAGAAAGGAACGCATGGACGAGCTCAAAAAGATGAAAATTTCATTGATTGACAAAAATTACAAAAGCAGTTACAAGGCTGCAAGCTCAAGGCTTGCTTGTCTCCGCCCCACTGTCGTCCCCTCGGCGTCGCTTCTTCGACCTTTCGGTCTTGTATTTCTCCACAGCGGCCAGGGCGCCTTTCTTGAGGAGATCGTCCAGTTGGGCTTGGAGGCGACCTTGCTGAGCCCGAAGGCCATTGGCGTGTGTCTCCTTCAAGGCAGCGATCTCCGTCTTCAGAGCAGCGACCTCGCCTTGAAGTTGAGCCGCCTCCCGCTGCGCGACCTCCCGGGCGGACACAGCTTCATCTCGCTCCGCCTTAGCCTTGAGGAGGGCGGTAGCGGACAGGCCTTTGGCTACCTCGGCCATGGCGAGGCCTGACACCAGGGCTTTGACCCTGCGGTGCAGTGCCTCTGACTTCGCCTTCAGCTCCTCGGAGCCCTTGGCTCGCTGAAGCTCGTGGATGTGCTCATCCACCTTGCGCTCGGACCCCCAAAGGGAATAATCGAACAAGGCGGCCAGTGCCTTCCCGGCCCCAGCGACCTCCGCGGCCAGCGCCTGGCTCTGCCTCTCCGCCTGCATAAGGAAAGTGAAAGAGTTAGCAAGAATTGAGACTAACATTTGTACGGAGACAGGTGCGGTGAGTACCTCGGCAAGGCGTTCGCTTATGGAGGCAAAGGGAGCACGCGCGAAAACGTTGCGGCCCAGCAGCTGCCGCACATAGTAGGGCGCCCTCCCCTCCTCCGCAGAGGAGCCCGCGCTGGGACCCCCGGGAGCTCCGGAAGGAGGGGGCACGATGGGAGGAGTAGGGGCTATCACCTCCCCCGGGCGAGCTCCGGCTCCTGGCGGGCTCGAAGGGTCTGCCGTGGCCCCCTTGGCCTCCGACTCCGAGCTGAAGGACTCGGAGTCGGAGCCAATGTCTACAAAGCTAGGGGACCTGTAGACCAGGTCCCCTAAGCCCTGCTGGGAGCCCGCTCCCTCCTGGCCCTCTGCAGGAGGCGAAGCCGGAGGGGCGGGGGCTGGAGCGGCCGCCGGTGTAGAGGCCGCTGTAGGTGGAGCCGACGCCGGCAAGGAGGTCGCAGCGACGGCGTCGGATTCGCCCTGCTGGACCCCTGCCCCGTCGGCGGGAGATGGAGGCTCCTGCCCGCTCGATCCCGCCCCTGGTGCGGGAGGTGATGGAGTCGGGGGCTTCTCCACTTGGGCGGAAGCAGAAGGCTCCGCCCGGGAGGGTTGAGGAGCGGGCTCTTCCTCCCTGGAGCCTGATGCCTCCTCCGCGGAGTCCGTCCAGCTGGGCTCCAAGTCCAAGCCCGCCTCCTCCAGCGCTTTCCGCCGCTGCTCCGCCTGGACGTTAGAAGGCGCGGGCCCCGCGCGCTTGGCCTTCTTCTTCCCGCGGGCCTCCATCTCCGGCGTCAGCACTGCTACACGAAGCGGGACGGTCAGATCACCCGGGAAGTAGCCCATTAAAATTTGAGCCATCCCGGATTCGACTTCCACCATGGTTAGCGGGAGGTCGATGTTCGGGTCGTCGGGCTTGACCATTTGGATCTTGCGGCGGACAATGGGAGTTGGGGCAGGGGGCTGACCTGGGTCGGCGTCCGGGCGAGGAGGTTGGGGAGGAGCGAAGGCTTCGCCCTGGCGGAGCATCTCCATGGTGTCGGGGGCGTTGAGGCGGATGGGCGAAGCCCGCCTTCGGACCACCTTCTTGCAGGGGTTGCCTCCGGAGCTCCCTGCCCCCTTGCTGGCCCCTTTGGAGGGAGGAGGGGCGGTCTGCATCGGCGGAATAGCGCCGACCTCCTCCTCCTTCTTCTTCCGGATGACTTTCTGCTTCAGCAGAATAGCGCCGGTTCTCCTGTCCCTCAACTGGAAGGCGAAGTCAGGGGCGGTGATCTTCTCCGGAGTCCGCCCCCCGAGGTAGTGAAGGAAGGCCTCGTCCAGAGACCGCTCCCGGTCGGGAGCGATGCACTTCTTCTTCCCCGCCTTGAAGAAAGAGATTTCCCGGAAGACCGCCGTTGGGGGAACCCCGGGGTAAGCGGGGACTCCGCTGTGCCGCCCGCGCCACTCGCCGACCGCCACGAAAGGATAGTCCTTCCAGTGGCGGTCCTTGCTCTCGACGGTAGAGAAGGGAAGCACCTCGCCAGGCCACCCGGCGAGGTAGAAATAGCCGCAGCCCACGGTGCTGAAGAACGGCCCAGGCTTGAGAAGCCACTTATTGAGCAAGTAGCTCAGAGGGATCCTCACCTTTAGGGCGGTCTCCAGCTGAGACAGCCCGTAGAGTATCCCCCAGGAGTTTCCTGAGAGTTGGGCGGGGCAAAGCCCCGTCAACTCCAGGAGCTCCCCAGCGAGATGACTCAGGGGGAACCGCAGCCTAGACCACAGCAGCCCGACGGAAGCAACTGTGCCCTGGGGCGGCCTCCCCGAGAGTGGCATCTCGGTGACGAGGATCTCCTGAGGGAGATCAATCGCCGCCCGGATACTCTCCCCAACGGGCACCCCGATCGGGTTCTGCAGCCAAACCACCGCCCTCTCAGCGGCAGGCTCAGAGGCTTGGGCGGCGGCAGCAGCGGCGGCAACAGCAGCAGCAACGTCGGAAGCGGAGGCCATCAGAGCAGAAAAGCAAAGGCGAGCTGAAAGCAGGGAAGAAAGAGCGAGCTGAAGAGAAGGGAGAGTTGTTTTCACACGACGGTAAAAATCGCCCCCCATCCCCTATTTATAGGCGAGTGAGAGACAGGTAAATCAATCCACAGTTAATGCCCGAGCGCGCTCGGCGAGGCGACGTGATGACGGACGAAGCGACAGCTCGCTTCTTTCCAATCGTCAAGCGCTACGTGGGCCACGCGTGGAAAAGGCTGCGTCGGTGCCGACACTGTCCTTTACTGACACAGAAAAGAGCGAATGAGGAGGAGACACGTGTCTCGCGCCAATCGGGATCTCATGATGAGATTCACTGTATTAGCATCGAGCCTCGTGCCGCATTTAAGGTGAAGCGACCGTTGGAGATTTGGTGCGATACCCAAGTCACAAGACCGCTCGTGGCAGGTGCCCGCAGATCGCCCGACGCAGACCCTGACCGCGTGTGACAAGCTCGCACCGGAAGGAGATCGCTCGCGGCTGATGCTCCCGGCCCGCCCAGCGTTTGTGAAATACTGACAGTCAAAGCTCTCGGTGCAGATCGCTCACGGCTGGAGCCCGCGGCTCGCCCGGCGATGGTTGCAAAAGCATGGTCCTCGAGGTCTCACTAAGGAGAGATAGCTCGGGTACAGAAGCTCGCCCATAGTCAACCCCCATTGAGACTCCTGAGCAAGCGTCGAAGTCTCCTTAGTCGCTCCCTCAGGAGGGGGTAATGTTGGGGGTAGCTGAAACTCGCTCAGGAGCCCGATCTCTCTCCCGTGCTCGCCAAATCATCTTGGCAAGGAGCGAGATCCACATTGGGCTGGAGGGGCCCAGGCTCGCTCAGGAGATCGCCCATGCTCGCTTAGGAGCTCGCCCAGGCTCGCTCAGGAGCTCGCCCATGCTCGCTCAGGAGCTCGCCCAGGCTCGCCCAGGCTCACTCAGGAGCTCGCCCCCGCATGGAGCTGGATGGACACCTTGTATCTGAGTGCAGCTCGCCCCGCCCAAGCTCTCTCAGGAGATCGCCAAGCTCGTTCAGGAGCTCGCCCAAGCTCGTTCAGGAGCTCGCCCAAGCTCGTTTAGGAGCTCGCCTAAGCTCGTTCAGGAGCTCGCCCAAGCTCGTTCAGGAGCTCGCCTAAGCTCGCTCCGGAGCTCGCCTAAGCTTATTCCGGAGCTCGCTCCAGAGCTCGCCAAGCTCGCTCCAGAGCTCGCCCAAGCTCGCCCCGACCCCTGTTTATCGAAGAGGTTGCTCCCACGAGGTCCAACTCTTGATAGATATGGACGGAAGGACAGAGCAGTCCCGGGCGAGCTCGCCTTTGCTTCCTCCCTGAGATCGCCCAGACTTGAACATTCCAGAATAGCCACCTGGCCGCGATAGGAAAGATACTCTCCCCCACTCGAATCGCCTGGCAGGCTTGACGACAGGATGTCAGGGCGCGAGTACCAAGGACTGTCAGAGCGCGAGTACCAAGGACTGTCAGGGCGCGAGTACCAAGGACGGTCAAGCCCACGCGAGCCAGATCGTGGGGGTCTAGAAGGCTCTGGAAGAATCTCCACGTGTCGGGCCACGGTAGGCCGCCTATTGCTATAAATGCTCCCCCCCAGGCTCCATAGTACAGGTTCGAATCCTATTTCCCTACCACTTTGGTATACAACAGCTCGTCGTTGTGCTACCGGAACTGACTTGAGCGTCGGAGGGTCTGTACTCCTAAGGGAGCCAGCCGTTCTCACGTTCTCTTCTTTGTCTTGCAGGTGGCTCGCAAGGATCAGCGAAAATTCCTCAAACAGATCGTACGAAATGTATCCATTCTAATTCATTCGTACGATCCATTCTAATTCATTCGTATGATCCATTCTTACTCATTCGTACGATCCAATCTAATTCATTCATACGATCCATTCTACGATCCATTCTAATTCATTCGTACGTTCCATTCTAATTCATTCGTACGATCCATTCAAATTCATTAATACGATCCATTCTAATTCATTCGCACGATCCATTCTAATTCATTCATACGATCCATTCTAATTCATTCGTACGATCCATTCTAATTCATTCGTACGATCCATTCTAATTCATTCGCACGAATGAATCCATTCTAATTCATTCGTATGATCCATTCTAATTCATTCGCATGAATGTATCCATTCTAATTCATTCGCACGATCCATTCTAATTCATTCGCACGATCCATTCTAATTCATTCATACAATTCATTCTACTTCTTTTGCACGAATGTATCCATTCTAATTCATTCGTACGATCCATTCTAATTCATTCGTACGATCCATTCTAATTCATTCGCACAATCCATTCTAATTCATTCACACTCATACGATCCATTCTAATTCATTCGCACGAATGTATCCGTTCTAATGCATTCGTACGATCCATTCTAATTCATTCGCACAATCTATTCTAATTCATTCGAACGATCCATCCTAAGTCATTCGTACGATCCATTCTAATTCATTCGCACGATCCATTCGCATTCACTCAAACGATCCATTCTAATTCATTCATATGATCCATTCTAATTCATTCGCACGAATGTATCCATTCTAATTCATTCGTACGATCCATTCTAATTCATTCGTACGATCCATTCTTATTCATTCGTACGATCCATTCTAATTCATTCGCACGATCCATTCTAATTCATTCATACAATCCATTCTACTTCTTTTGCACGAATGTATCCATTCTAATTCATTCGTACAATCCATTCTAATTCATTCGTACGATCCATTCTAATTCATTCGCACAATCCATTCTAATTCATTCACACTCATACGATCCATTCAAATTCATTCGCACGAATGTATCCGTTCTAATTCATTCGTACGATCCATTCTAATTCATTCGCACAATCTATTCGTATGAGTGTATCATTCAAATTCCTTCGTACGATCCATATTCTAATTCATTCGCACGATCCATTCTAATTCATTCGTACGATTAATTCTAATTCAATCCATTCTAATTCATTCGTACGATCTATTCTAATTCATTCATACGATCTATTCCAATTCATACAATCTATTCTAATTAGAATGGATCGTACTAATGAATTAGAATGGATCGTACGAATGAATTAGAATGGATCATACGAATGAATTAGAATGGATTGAATTAGAATGAATCATACGAATGAATTAGAATGGATCGTGCGAATGAATTAGAATATGGATCGTACGAAGGAATTAGAATGGATCGTACGAATGAATTCGAATGTATCCTTTCTAATTCATTCGTACGATCCATTCTAATTCATTCGTACGATCCATTCTAACTCATTCGCACGATCCATTCTAATTCATTCGCACGATCCTGAATGAATTAGAATAGATTGTGCGAATGAATTAGAATGGATCTGGATCGTGTATCCATTCTAATTCATTCGTACGACCCATTCTAATTCATTCGTACGATCCATTCTAATTCATTCGCACGATCCATTCTAATTCATTCGTACGATCCATTCTAACTCATTCGCACGATCCATTCTAATTCATTCGCACGATCCTACGAATGAATTAGAATAGATTGTGCGAATGAATTAGAATGGATCTGGATCGTGTATCCATTCTAATTCTAATTCATGCGAATGAATTAGACTGGATCGTGCGAATGAATTAGAATGGATCGTGCGAATGAATTAGAATGGATCGTACGAATGAATTAGAATGGATCGTACGAATGAATTAGAATGGATCTGGATCGTGTATCCATTCTAATTCATTTATACAATCCATTCTAATTCATTCGTACGATCCATTCTAATTCATTCGCACGATCCAGTCTAATTCATTCGTACGATTCATTCTAATTCAATCCATTCTAATTCATCCGTATGATCCATTCTTACTCATTCGTACGATCCATTCTAATTCATTCGCACGATCCATTCTAATTCATTAATACGATCCATTCTAATTCATTTGCACGATCCATTCTAATTCATTCACACAATCCATTCTATTTCATTCGTACGATCCATTCTAATTCATTCGCACGATCCATTCTAATTCATTCGCACGATCCTACGAATGAATTAGAATAGATTGTGCGAATGAATTAGAATGGATCTGGATCGTGTATCCATTCTAATTCTAATTCATGCGAATGAATTAGATTCGATCGTGCGAATGAATTAAAATGGATCGTGCGAATGAATTAGAATGGATCGTACGAATGAATTAGAATGGATCGTACGAATGAATTAGAATGGATCTGGATCGTGTATCCATTCTAATTCATTCATACGATCCATTCTAATTCATTCGTACGATCTATTCTAATTCATTCGCACGATCCAGTCTAATTCATTCGTACGATTCATTCTAATTCAATCCATTCTAATTCATTCGTACGATCCATTCTTACTCATTCGTACGATCCATTCTAATTCATTCGCACGATCCATTCTAATTCATTAATACGATCCATTCTAATTCATTCGCACGATCCATTCTAATTCATTCACACAATCTATTCTATTTCATTCGTACGATCCAGTCTAATTCATTCGCACGAAGGTATCCATTCTAATTCATACAATCCATTCCAATTCATTCATACGATCCAATCTAATTCATTCATACGATCCAATCTAATTCATTCGCACGTATGTATCCATTTTAATTCATTCGTACGATCCATTCTAATCCATTTGTAGGAATGTATCCACTCTAATTCATTCATACGATCCATTCTAATTCATTCGCACGAATGTATCCATTCCAATTCATTCGTACGATCCATTCTAATTCATTCATACGATCCATTCTATTTCATTCGTACGATCCATTCTTACTCATTCGTACGATCCATCCTAATTCATTTGCACGAAGGTATCCATTCTAATTCATTCGCACGAATGTATCCTTTCTAATTCATTCGTACGATCCATTCTAATTCATTCGCACAATCTATTCTAATTCATTCGTACGATCCATTCTAATTCATTCGCACGATCCATTCTAATTCATTCATACGATCCATTCTATTTCATTCGTACGATCCATTCTTACTCATTCGTACGATCCATTCTAATTCATTTGCACGAAGGTATCCATTCTAATTCATTCGTACGATCCATGCTAATTCATTCGCATGAATTAGAATGGATCGTACGAATGTATTAGAATAGATCGTACGAATGAGTAAGAATGGATCGTACGAATGAATTAGAATGGATCGTACGAATGAATTAGAATGGATCGTACGAAAGAATTAGAATGGATTGTACGATCCATTCTAATTCATTCGCACGAATGTATCCTTTCTAATTCATTCGTACGATCCATTCTAATTCATTTGTACGATCCATTCTAATTCATTCGCACAATCTATTCTCATTCATTCGTACAATCCATTCTAATTCATTCGCACGATCCATTCTAATTCATTCATACGATCCATTCTATTTCATTCGTACGATCCATTCTAATTCATTCAGACAATCCATTCTAATTCATTCGTACGATTCATTCTAATTCAATCCATTCTAATTCATTCGTACGATCCATTCTAATTCATTCGCACGATCCATTCTAATTCCTTCGTACGATCCATTCTAATTCATTCGCACGATCCATTCTAATTCATTCGCACAATCTATTCTAATTCATTCGTACGATCCATTCTAATTCATGCGCACGATCCATTCTAATTTATTCGCACGATCCATTCTAATTCTTTAATACGATCCATTCTATTTCATTCGTATGACCCATTCTAATTCATAAGTACGATCCATTCTAATTCATTCGCACGATCCATTCTAATTCATTCATACGAATCCATTCTATTTCATTCGTACGATCTATTCTATTTCATTCGTACAATCTATTCTAATTCATTCATACGATCCATTCTAATTCATTCGTACGATCCATTCTAATTCATTCGCACACTATTCTAATTCATTCGTAGGATCCATTCTAATTCATTACTACGATCCATTCTAATTCATTCGTACGATCCATTCTAATTCATTCGTACGATCCATTCTAATTCATGCGCACAATCTATTCTAATTCATTCGCACAATCTATTCTAATTCATTCGTACGATCCATTCTAATTCATTCGTACGATCCATTCTAATTCATTCGTACGATCCATTCTTACTCATTCGTACGATCCATTCTAATTCATTCGCACGATCCATTCTAATTCATTCATACAATCCATTCTACTTCTTTTGCACGAATGTATCCATTCTAATTCATTCGTACGATCCATTCTAATTCATTCGTACGATCCATTCTAATTCATTCGCACAATCCATTCTAATTCATTCACACTCATACGATCCATTCTAATTCATTCGCACGAATGAATTAGAATGGATCTGGATCGTGTATCCATTCTAATTCATTCGTACGAACCATTCTAATTCCTTCGTATGATCCATTCTAATTCATTCGCACGAATGTAGCCATTCTAATTCATTCGTACGATCCATGCTAATTCATTCGCATGAATGTATCCATTCTAATTCATTCGTACGATCCATTCTATCTCATTCGTACAATCCATTCTATTTCATTCGTACGGTCCATTCTAATTCATTCGTATGATCCATTCTAATTCATTCGCATGAATGTATCCATTCTAATTCATTCGTACGATCCGTTCTATCTCATTCGTACGATCTATTCTAATTCATTCGCACGAATATATCCTTTCTAATTCATTCGTACGATCCATTCTAATTCATTCGCATAATCTATTCTAATTCATTAGTACGATCGTATGAATTAGAATGAATCCATTCTATTCCTTTCTAATTCATTCGTACGATCCATTCTAATTCATTCATACGATCCATTCTATTTCATTCGTACGATCCATTCTTACTCATTCGTACGATCCATTCTAATTCATTTGCACGAAGGTATCCATTCTAATTCATTCGTACTATCCATTCTAATTCCTTCGTACGATCCATTCTAATTCCTTCGTACGATCCATTCGGATACATTCGTGCGAATCCATTCTATTTCATTCGTACGATCCATTCTAATTCATTAGCACGATCCATTCTAATTCATTCATACGATCCATTCTAATTCATTCGTACGATCCATTCTAATTCATTCATACGATCCATTCTAATTCATTCGCACGATCCATTCTAATTCATTCGCACGATCCATTCTAATTTATTCTAACTCATATTAATGAATTAGAATGGATTGTGCGACTGAATTAGAATGGATCGTACGAATGAGTAAGAATGGATCGTGCGAATGAATTAGAATGGATCGTACGAATGAATTAGAATAGATTATGCGAATGAATTAGAATGGATCATACGAATGAATTTGAATGGATCGTACGAATGAAATAGAATGGATCGTATGAATGAATTAGAATGGATCGTGCGAATGAATTAGAATGGATCGTACGAATGAAATAGAATGGATTCGCACGAATGTATCCGAATGGATCGTACGAAGGAATTAGAATGGATCGTACGAAGGAATTAGAATGGATAGTACGAATGAATTAGAATGGATACCTTCGTGCAAATGAATTAGAATGGATCTTACGAATGAGTAAGAATGGATCGTACTAATGAAATAGAATGGATCGTATGAATGAATTAGAATGGATCGTGCGAATGAATTAGAATGGATCGTACGAATGAATTAGAATAGATCGTACGAATGAATTAGAATGGATCGTACGAATGAATTAGAATGGATCGTATGCATGAATTAGAATGGATCGTGCGAATGAATTAGAATGGATCGTACGAATGAATTAGAATGGATCGTACGAAGGTATTAGAATGGATCGTATGAACGAATTAGAATGGATCGTGCGAATGAATTAGAATGGATCGTACGAATGAAATAGAATGGATTCGCACGAATGTATCCATTCTAATTTATTCATACGATCCATTCTATTTCATTCATACGATCCATTCTATTTCATTCGTACGATCCATTCTTACTCATTCGTACGATCCATTCTAATTCATTTGCACGAAGGTATCCATTCAAATGGATCGTATGAATGAAATAGAATGGATCGTACGAATGAATTAGAATGGATCGTGCGAATGAATTAGAATGGATCATATGAATGAATTAGAATGGAACGTATGAATGAATTAGAATAGATCGTGCGAATAAATTAGAATGGATCGTACGAATGAATTAGAATGGATCGTACGAATGAATTAGAATGGATCGTACGAATGAATTAGAATGGATTCATTCGTGCGAATGAATTAGAATGGATCGTACGAATGAGTAAGAATGGATCGTATGAATGAATTCGAATGGATTGAATTAGAATGGATACATTCGTGCGAATGAATTAGAATGGATCATACGAATGAATTAGAGTTGATACATTCGTGTGAATGAATTAAAATGGATAATACGAATGAGTAAGAATGGATCGTAGAATTAGAATGGATCGTATGAATGAATTAGAATGGATACATACGAATGAATTAGAATGGATCGTATGAATGAATTAGAATGGATCGTGCGAATGAATTAGAATGAATCGTACGAATGAATTAGAATGGATGGTACGAATGAATTAGAATGGATCGTACGAATGAATTAGAATGGATACATTCGCATGAATTAGAATGGATTGTACGAATGAATTAGAATGGATCGTACGAATGAATTAGAATGGATCGTATGAATGAATTAGATTGGATCGTATAAATGAATTAGAATGGATCGTACGAATGAATTAGAATGGATCGTGCGAATGAATTAGAATGGATCATACGAATGAATTAGAATAGATTGTGCGAATGAATTAGAATGGATCGTACGAATGAATTAGATTGGATCGTATGAATGAATTAGACTAGATTGTGCGAATGGATTAGAATGGATCATACGATTGAGTAAGAATGGATTGTACGAATGAAATAGAATAGATCGTACGAATGAATTAGAATGGATCGTATGAATGAATTAGAATCGATCGTACGAATGAGTAAGAATGGATCGTACGAATGAATTAGAATGGATTGAATTAGAATGAATCATACGAATGAATTAGAATGGATCGTACGAATGAATTAGAATGGATCGTACGAATGAATTAGAATGGGTCGTACGAATGAATTAGAATGGATACACGATCCAGATCCATTCTAATTCATTCGCACAATCTATTCTAATTCATTCGTAGGATCCATTCTAATTCATTACTACGATCCATTCTAATTCATTCGTACGATCCATTCTAATTCATTCGTACAATCCATTCTAATTCATTCGCACGATCCATTCTAATTCATTTATACGATCCATTCTAATTCATTCGTACGATCCATTCTAATTCATTCGTACGATCCATTCTAATTCATTCGCACAATCTATTCTAATTCATTCGAACGATCCATTCTAATTCATTCGTACGATCCATTCTAATTCATTCGTACGATCTATTCTATTTCATTCGTACAATCCATTCTTGCTCAATCGTATGATCCATTCTAATCCATTCGCACAATCTACTCTAATTCATTAGTACGATCCATTCTATTTCATTTGCACAAAGGTATCCATTCTAATTCATACAATCCATTCTAATTCATTCATACGATCCAATCTAATTCATTCATACGATCCATTCTAATTCATTCGCACGAATGTATCCATTCTAATTCATTCGTATGATCCATTCTAATCCATTTGTACGAATGAATTAGAATGGATACGAATGGATCATACGAATGAGTAAGAATGGATCGTATGAATGAATTAGAATGGATCGTACGAAGGAGTAAGAATGGATCGTACGAATGAGTAAGAATGGATCGTACGAATGAATTAGAATGGATCGTACGAATGAATTAGAATGGATCCTACGAATGAATTAGAATAGCGTGCGAATGAATTAGAATGGATCGTACGAATGAATTAGAATGGATCGTACGAATGAATTAGAATAGATTGTGCGAATGAATTAGAATAGATCGTGCGAATGAATTAGAATGGATCGTACGAAGGAATTATAATGGATCGTACGAATGAATTAGAAAGGATACATTCGAATTCATTTGTACGATCCATTCTAATTCCTTCGTACGATCCATATTCTAATTCATTCGCACGATCCATTCTAATTCATTCATATGATCCATTCTAATTTATTCGCACGATCCATTCTTACTCATTCGTACGATCCATTCTAATTCATTCATACGATCCATTCTATTTCATTCGTACGATCCATTCTTACTCATTCGTACGATCCATCCTAATTCATTTGCACGAAGGTATCGCACGAATGATGGATCGTACAAATGAGTAAGAATGGATCGTACAAATGAAATAGAATGGATCGTACAAATGAAATAGAATGGATCGTACGAATGAATTAGAATGGATCGTGCGAATGAATTAGAATGGATCGTACGAATGAATTAGAATGGATCGTATGAATGAATGAGAATAGATTGTGCGAATGAATTAGCATTAATCGTACGAATGAAATAGAATGGATCGTACGAATGAATTAGAATGGATCGTGCGAATAAATTAGAATGGATCATACGAAGGAATTAGAATGGCTCGTACGAATGAATTAGAATGGATCGTAGTAATGAATTAGAATGGATCGTATGCATGAATTAGAATGGATCGTGCGAATGAATTAGAATGGATCGTATGAATGAATTAGAATGGATCGTACGAAGGAATTAGAATGGATAGTACGAATGAATTAGAATGGATTGTACGAATGAAATAGAATAGATCGTACGAATTAATTAGAATGGATCATGCTAATGAATTAGAATTGATCGTACGAATGAATTAGAATAGATTGTGCGAATGAATTAGAATGGATCGTACGAATGAATTGGAATGGATACATTCGTGCGAATTAATTAGAATGGATTGTATGAATGAATTATGAATTAGAGTGGATACATTCGTACAAATGGATTAGAATGGATCGTACGAATGAATTAGAATGGATACATTCGTGCGAATGAATTAGAATGGATCGTATGAGAATAGATTGTGCGAATGAATTAGAATGGATCTTGATCGTGTATCCATTCTAATTCATTCGTACGACCCATTCTAATTCATTCGCACGATCCTTTCTAATTCATTCGTATGATCCATTCTAATTCATTCGTACGATTCATTCTAATTCAATCCATTCTAATTCATTCGTACGATCCATTCTTACTCATTCGTACGATCGATTCTAATTCATTCATACGATCCATTCTAATTCATTCGTACGATCTATTCTATTTCATTCGTACAATCCATTCTTACTCAATCGTATGATCCATTCTAATCCATTCGCACAATCTAGTCTAATTCATTCGTACGATCCATTCTAATTCATTCGTACGATCCATTCTAATTCATTCACACAATCTATTCTAATTCATTCATACGATCCATTCTAATTCATTAGCACGATCCATTCTAATTCATTCGTACGATCCATTCTAATTCATTCATACGATCCATTCGTACGAATGAATTAGAATGGATACATTCGTGCGAAAGAATTAGAATGGATCGTACGAAGGAATTAGAATGGATAGTACGAATGAATTAGAATAGATGAATTAGAATCGATCGTACGAATGAATTAGAATGGATCATGCGAATGAATTAGAATGGATCGTGCGAATGAATTAGAATGGATTGTACGAATGAATTAGAATGGATCGTACGAATGAATTAGAATGGATACAATCGCACGAATTAGAATGGATCGTACGAATGAATTGGAATGGATCGTACAAATGAATTAGAATGGATCGTATGAATGAATTAGATTGGATCGTATAAATGAATTAGAATGGATCGTACGAATGAATTAGAATGGATCGTGCTAATGAATTAGAATGGATCGTACGAATGAACTAGAGTGGATACATTCGTACAAATGAATTAGAATGGATACAGTCGTACGAATGAATTAGAATGGATCATACGAATGAATTAGAATGGATACATTCGCACGAATTAGAATGGATCGTACGAATGAATTAGAATGGATCGTACGAATGAATTAGAATGGATCGTATGAATGAATTAGATTGGATCGTATAAATTAATTAGAATGGATCGTACGAATGAATTAGAATGGATCGTGCTAATGAATTAGAAAGGATCGTACGAATGAATTAGAGTGGATACATTCGTACAAATGAATTAGAATGGATACATTCGTGCGAATGAAGAAGAATGGATCGTGCGAATGAATTAGAATGGATCGTACGAATGAATTAGAATAGATTGTGCTAACGAATTAGAATGGTTCGTATGAATGAATTAGAATGGATTCATTTGTGCGAATCCATTCTTTTTCATTCGTACGATCCATTCTAATTCATTCGCACGATCCATTCTAATTCCTTCGTACGATCCATTCTAATTCATTCGTACGGTCCTTTCTAATTCCTTCGTATGATCCATTCTAATTCATTCGTACGGTATGATTCATTCTAATTCATTCGTACGATTCATTCTAATTCAATCCATTCTAATTCATTCGTACGATCCATTCTAATTTCTTCGTATGATCTATTCTAATTCCTTCGTACGATCCATTTTATTTCATTCGTACGATCCATTCTAATTCATTCTTACGATCCATTCTAATTCATTCGTACGATCCATTCTAATTCAATCCATTCTAATTCATTCCATTCTAATTCATTCGCACGATCCATTCGCATTCACTCAAACGATCCATTCTAATTCATTCATACGATCCATTCTAATTCATTCGTACAATCCATTCTAATTCATTCGTACGATCCATTCTAATTCATTCATACGATCCATTCTCTTTCATTCGTACGATCCATTCTTACTCATTCGTACGATCCATCCTAATTCATTTGCACGAAGGTATCCATTCTAATTCATTCGCACGATCCATTCTAATTCATTCGTACGATCCATTCTAATTCATTCGTACGATCCATTCTAATTCATTCGCACAATCTATTCTAATTCATTCGTACGATCCATTCTAATTCATTCACACGATCCATTCTAATTCATTCATACGATCCATTCTATTTCATTCATACGATCCATTCTTACTCATTTGTACGATCCATTCTAATTCATTTGCACGAAGGTATCCATTCTAATTCATTCGTACTATCCATTCTAATTATCCGTACGATCTATTCTATTTCATTCGTACGATCCATTCTTATCGTACGATCCATTCTAATTCAATTCATTCTAATTCATTCGTACGATCCATTCTAATTCATTCGTACGATCCATTCTAATTCATTCGTACGATTCATTCTAATTCAATCCATTCTAATTCATTCGTACGATCCATTCTATTTCATTCGCACGATCCATTCTAATTCATTTGCACGATCCATTCTAATTCATTCATACGATCCATTCTAATTCATTCGTACGATCCATTCTAATTCATTCGTACTATCCATTCTAATTCCTTCGTACGATCCATTCTAATTCCTTCGTACGATCCATTCTAATTCATTCGTACGATCCATTCTAATTCATTCGTACGATCCATTCTAATTCATTCGTATGATCCATTCTAATTCAATGGATCGTACGAATGAATTAGAATGGATCGTACGAATGAATTAGAATGGATACATTCATGCGAATGAATTAGAATGGATCGTATGAATGAATTAGAATGAATCATAGTAATGACTTAGAATAGATTGTGCGAATGAATTAGAATGGATCGTATGAATGAATTAGAATGGATCGTATGAATGAATTAGAATGGATCGTATGAGTGACTTAGAATGGATACGAAGGAATTAGAATGGATCGTACGAAGGAATTAGAATGGAGAATGTATCGTGCAAATGAATTAGAATGGATCGTACGAATGAATTAGAAAGGATACATTCGTGCGAATGAATTAGAATGGATCGTATGAGTGTGAATGAATTAGAATGGATCGTGCGAATGAATTAGAATGGATCGTATTAATGAATTAGAATGGATCGTGCGAATGAATTAGAATCGATCGTACGAATGAGTAAGAATGGATCGTGCGAATAAATTAGAATGGATCATATGAATGAATTAGAATGGATCGTATGAATGAATTAGAATGGATCGTGCGAATAAATTAGAATGGATCGTACGAATGAATTAGAATGGATCGTACGAATGAATTAGAATGGATACATTCGTGCGAATCCATTGTATTTCATTCGTACGATCCATTCTAATTCATTCGCACGATCCATTCTAATTCATTCGTACGATCCATTCTAATTCATTCGTACGATCCATTCTAATTCATTCGTACGATCCATTCTAATTCATTCGTACAATTCATTCTAATTCAATCCATTCTAATTCATTCGTACGATCCGTTCTTACTCATTCGTACGATCCATTCTAATTCATTCGCACGAATGAATCCATTCTAATTCATTCGTATGATCCATTCTAATTCATTCGTACGATCCATTCTATCTCATTTGTACAATCCAGTCTATTTCATTCGTACGATCTATTCTAATTCATTACTACGATCCATTCTAATTCATTCATACGATCCATTCTAATTTTTTCGTACGATCTATTCTATTTCATTCGTACAATCCATTCTTACTCAATCATATGATCCATTCTAATCCATTCGCACAATCTATTCTAATTCATTCGTACGATCCATTCTATTTCATTCGTACGATCCATTCTAATTCATACGATCCATTCTATTTCATTCATACGATCCATTTTAATTCATTCGCATGATCCATTCTAATTCATTCATATGATCCATTTTTACTCATTCGTACGATCCATTCTAATTCATTCGCACGATCCATTCTAATTCATCCGTACGATCCATTCTATTTCATTCGTACGATCCATTCTAATTCATTCGCACAATCTATTCTAATTCATTCGTACGATCCATTCTAATTCATTCGCACGATCCATTCTAATTCATTCATACGATCCATTCTAATTCATTCGTACGATCCATTCTAATTTCTTCGTATGATCTATTCTAATTCCTTCGTACGATCCATTCTAATTCATTCATAAGATCTATTCTAATTCTTTCGCACGAATGTATCCATTCTAATTCATTCGTACGATCCATTCTAATTCCTTCGTACGATCCATATTCTAATTCATTCGTACGATCCATTCTAATTTATTCGTACAATCCATTCTAATTCATTCGCACGAATGTATCCAATCTAATTCATTCGTACGATCCATTCTACGAATTAGAATGGATCGTATGAATGAATTAGAATGGATCGTGCGAATAAATTAGAATGGATCGTATGAATGAATTAGAATAGATTGTGCGAATGAATTAGAATGGATCGTACGAATTAATTAGAATGGATACATTCATGCGAATGAATTAGAATGGATCATATGAATGAATTAGAATGGATCGTACGAATGAATTAGAATGGATACATTCATGCGAATGAATTAGAATGGATCATACGAATGAATTAGAATGGATTCATTCGTGCGAATGAATTAGAATGGATCGTACGAATGAGTAAGAATGGATCGTATGAATGAATTAGAATGGACTGAATTAGAATGAATCGTACGAATGAATTAGAATGGATCGTACGAATGAATTAGAATGGATCGTACGAATGAAATAGAATGGATCGTATGAATGAATTAGAATGGATCGTGCGAATGAATTAGAATGGATCGTACGAATGAATTAGAATAGATTGTGCGAATGAATTAGAATGGATCGTGCGAATGAATTAGAATGGATTGTACGAATGAATTAGAATAGATTATGCGAATGAATTAGAATGGATCGTACGAATGAATTAGAATGGATCGTACGAATGAATTAGAATGGATCGTATGAATGAATTAGAATGGATCGTGCGAATGAATTAGAATGGATCGTACGAATGAATTAGAATAGATTATGCGAATGAATTAGAATGGATCGTACGAATGAATTAGAATGGATCGTACGAATGAATTAGACTAGATTGTGCGAATGGATTAGAATGGATCAGACGATTGAGTAAGAATGGATTGTACGAATGAAATAGAATAGATCGTACGAATGAATTAGAATGGATCGTATGAATGAATTAGAATCGATCGTACGAATGAGTAAGAATGGATCGTACGAATGAATTAGAATGGATTGAATTAGAATGAATCGTACGAATGAATTAGAATGGATCGTACGAATGAATTAGAATGGATCGTGCGAATGAATTAGAATGGGACGTACGAATGAATTAGAATGGATACACGATCCAGATCCATTCTAATTTATTCGTACAATCCATTCTAATTCATTCATACGATCCATTCTAATTCATTCGCACGAATGTATCCATTCTAATTCATTCATACGATCCATTCTAATTCATTCGTACGATCAATTCTAATTCATTCGCACGATCCATTCTAATTCATTAATACGATCCATTCTAATTCATTCATACGATCCATTCTAATTCTACGATCCATTCTTACTCATTCTAATTCATTCATACGATCCATTCTAATTCATTCATATGATCCATTCTAATTCATTCATACGGTATGATTCATTCTAATTCATTCGTACGATTCATTCTAATTCAATCCATTCTAATTCATTCGTACGATCCATTCTAATTCATTCGTATGATCCATTCTAATTCATTCGTACGATTCATTCTAATTCAATCCATTCTAATTCATTCGTACGATCCATTCTTACTCATTCGTACGATCCATTCTAATTCATTCGCACGAATGAATCCATTCTAATTCATTCGTATAATCCATTCTAATTCATTCGCATGAATTATCCATTCTAATTCATTCGTACGATCCATTCTATCTCATTCGTACAATCCATTCTATTTCATTCATATAATCCATTCTAATTCATTCACACGATCCATTCTAATTCATTCATACGATACATTCTAATTCATTCGTATGATCCATTCTAATTCATTCGTTCGATCCATTCTAATTTATTCTCACGATCCATTCTAATTCATTCATACGATCCATTCTTACTCATTCGTACGATCCATTCTAATTCATTCGCACGATCCATTCTAATTCATCCGTATGATCCATTCTATTTCATTCGTACGATCCATTCTTACTCATTCGTACGATCCATTCTAATTCATTCGCACGAATGTATCTATTCTAATTCATTCGTACGATCCATTCTAATTCCTTCGTACAAACCATTCTAATTCCTGCGTACGATCCATTCTAATTCCTTTGTACGAATGAGTAAGAATGGATCGTACGAATGAGTAAGAATGGATCGTACGAATGAAATAGAATGGATTGTACGAATGAATTAGAATGGATACATTCGTGCGAATGAATTAGGATGGATCGTATGAATGAATTAGAATAGATTGTGCGAATGAATACGAATGGATTAGAATGGATCGTACGAATGAATTAGATTGGATCGTATTAATGAATTAGAATGGATCGTGCGAATGAATTAGAATGGATCTTACGAATGAATTAGAATGGAACGTATAGATTGTGCGAATGAATTAGAATGGATCATACGAATGAATTAGAATGGATCGTACGAATGAATTAGAATGGATCGTACGAATGAGTAAGAATGGATCGTACGAATGAAATAGAATGGATCGTATGAATGAATTAGAATGGATAAGTGCGAATGAATTAGAATTGATCGTACGAATGAATTAGAATAGATTGTGCGAATGAATTAGAATGGATCGTACGAATGAATTGGAATGGATACATTCGTGCGAATGAATTAGAATGGATCGTACGAATGAAATAGAATTGATCGTGCGAATGAATTAGAATGGATCGTACGAATGAATTAGAATGGATCGTACGAATGACTTAGAATGGATCGTTCGAATGAATTAGAATAGATTGTGCGAATGAATTAGAATGGATCGTACGAATAAATTAGAAAGGATACATTCGTGCCAATGAATTAGAATGGATCGTATGAGTGTGAATGAATTAGAATGGATTGTGCGAATGAATTAGAATGGATCGTACGAATGAATTAGAATGGATACATTCGTGCAAAAGAATTAGAATGGATTGTATGAATGAATTAGAATGGATCGTGCGAATGAATTAGAATGGATCATGCGAATGAATTAGAATGGATCGTACAAATGAATTAGAATAGATCGTACGAATGAATTAGAATGGATCGTACGAATGAATTAGAAAGGATACATTCGAATTCATTCGTATGATCCTTTCTAATTCCTTCGTACGATCCATATTCTAATTCATTCACACGATCCATTCTAATTCATTCATACGATCTATTCTAATTTATTCGCACGATCCATTCTAATTCATTCGTACGATCCATTCTAATTCATTCGCACAATCTATTATAATTCATTCGAACGATCCATTCTAATTCATTCATACGATCCATTCTAATTCATTCGTACGATCTATTCTATTTCATTCGTACAATCCTTTCTTACTCAATTGTATGATCCATTCTAACCCATTCGCACAATCTATTCTAATTCATTCGTACGATCCATTCTATTTCATTCGTACGATCCATTCTAATTCATACGATCCATTCTATTTCATTCATACGATCCATTTTAATTCAATCGCACGATCAATTCTAATTCATTCATACGATCCATTCTAATTCATTTATACGATCCATTTTAATTCATTCGCACAATCTATTCTAATTCATTCGTACGATCAATTCTAATTCATTAGCATGATCCATTCTAATTCATTCGTACGATCTATTCTATTTCATTCGTACAATCCATTCTTACTCAACCGTATGATCCATTCTAATTCATTCGCACGAATGAATCCATTCTAATTCATTCTAATTCAGTCGTACAATCCTTTCTTACTCAATCGTACGATCCATTCTAATCCATTCGCACAATCTATTCTACTTCATTCGCACGATCCATTCTAATTCATTCGCAGGATCCATTCTAATTCATTCGTACGATCGATTCTAATTCATTCATATGATCCATTCTAATTCATTCGCACGAATGTATCCATTCTAATTCATTCATACGATCCATTCTAAGTCATTTGCACGATCCATTCTAATTCATTCATACGATCCATTCTATTTCATTCGTACGATCCATTCTTACTCATTCGTACGATCCATCCTAATTCATTTGCACGAAGGTATCCATTCTAATTCATTCGTACTATCCATTCTAATTCCTTCGTACGATCCATTCTAATTCCTTCGTACGATCCATTCTAATTCCTTCGTACGATCCATTCTAATTCATTCGCACGATCCATTCTAATTCATTCCTACGATCCATTCTAATTCATTCGTACGATCCATTCTATCTCATTCGTACAATCTATTCTATTTCATTCGTACGATCCATTCTAATTCATTCGCACGACCCATTCTAATTCATTCGCATGATCCATTCTAATTCATTCGTACAATCGATTCTAATTCATTCATACGATCCATTCTAATTCATTCGCACGAATGTATCCATTCTAATTCATTCGTACGATCCATTCTAATTCATTCATACGATCCATTCTAATTCATTCGTACGATCCATTCTAATTCATTCGCACGATCCATTCTAATTCATTCATACGATCCATTCTAATTCATTCGTACGATCCATTCTAATTCATTCGTACGATCCATTCTAATTCATTCGCACAATCTATTCTAATTCATTCGAACGATCCATTCTAATTCATTCGTACCATCCATTCTAATTCATTCGTACGATCTATTCTATTTCATTCGTACAATCCATTCTTACTCAATCGTATGATCCATTCTAATCCATTCGCACAATCTACTCTAATTCATTCGTACGATCCATTCTATTTCATTTGCACGAAGGTATCCATTCTAATTCATACAATCTATTCTAATTCATTCATACGATCCAATCTAATTCATTCATACGATCCATTCTCATTCATTCGCACGAATGTATCCATTCTAATTCATTCGTACGATCCATTCTAATCCATTTGTATGAATGTATCCACTCTAATTCATTCATACGATCCATTCTAATTCATTCGCATGAATGTATCCATTCCAATTCATTCGTACGATCCATTCTATTTCATTCGCACAATCTATTCTAATTCATTCGTACGATCAATTCTAATTCATTAGCATGATCCATTCTAATTGATTCGTACGATCTATTCTATTTCATTCATACAATCCATTCTTACTCAATCATATGAATGAATTAGAATGGATCGTACGAAGGAATTAGAATGGATCGTACGAAGGAATTAGAATGGATAGTACGAATGAATTAGAATGGATACCTTCGTGCAAATGAATTAGAATGGATCGTACGAATGAGTAAGAATGGATCGTACGAATAAAATAGAATGGATCGAATGAATGAATTAGAATGGATCGTGCGAATGAATTAGAATGGATCGTACGAAGGAATTAGAATGGATCGTACGAAGGAATTAGAATGGATAGTACGAATGAATTAGAATGGATACCTTTGTGCAAATGAATTAGAATGGATCGTATGAATGAATTAGAATGGATCGTGCGAATGAATTAGAATGGATCGTACGAATGAAATAGAATGGATTCGCACAAATGTATCCATTCTAATTCAATCGTACGATCCATTCTAATTCATTCGCACGATCCATTCGCATTCACTCAAACGATCCATTCTAATTCATTCATATGATCCATTCTAATTCATTCGCACGAATGTATCCATTCTATTTCATTCGTACGATCCATTCTAATTCATTCGCACGATCCATTCTAATTCATTCATACGATCCATTCTAATTCATTCATACGATCCATTCTAATTCATTCGTACGATCCATTCTAATTCATTCGCACAATCTATTCTAATTCATTCGTACGATCCATTCTATGTCATTCGTACAATCCATCCTATTTCATTCGTACGATCCATTCTAATGCATTCGCACGATCCATTCTAATTCATTCGCACGAATGTATCCATTCTAATTCATTCGTACGATCCATTCTAATTCATTCATATGATCCACTCTAATTCATTCATACGATCCATTCTAATTCATTCGTACGATCCATTCTAATTCATTCGGATCGTGCGAATGAATTAGAATGGATCTTACGAATGAATTAGAATGGATCGTACGAATGAATTAGAATGGATCGTACGAAGGAATTAGAATGGATCGTACGAAGGAATTAGAATGGATAGTACGAATGAATTAGAATGGATACCTTCGTGCAAATGAATTAGAATGGATTGTACGAATGACTAAGAATGGATCGTACGAATGAAATAGAATGGATCGTATAAATGAATTAGAATGGATCGTGCGAATGAATTAGAATGGATTGAATTAGAATGAATCGTACGAATGAATTAGAATAGATTGTGCGCATAAATTAGAATGGATCGTACGAATGAATTAGAATGGATCGTACGAATGAATTAGAATGGATCATACGAAGGAATTAGAATGGATCGTTCGAATAAATTAGAATGGATCGTATGAATGAATTAGAATAGATTGTGCGAATGGATTAGAATGGATCATACGATTGAGTAAGAATGGATCGTACGAAGGAATTAGAATAGATCATACGAAGAAATTTGAATGGATCAGACGAATGAATTAGAATGGATCGTATGAATAAATTAGAATGGATCGTGCGAATGAATTAAAATGGATCGTATGAATGAAATAGAATGGATCGTATGAATTAGAATGGATCGTACGAATGAAATAGAATGGATCGTACGAATGAATTAGAATAGATTGTGCGAATGGATTAGAATGGATCATACGATTGAGTAAGAATGGATTGTACGAATGAAATAGAATAGATCGTACGAATGAATTAGAATGGATCATGCTAATGAATTAGAATTGATCGTACGAATGAATTAGAATAGATTGTGCGAATGAATTAGAATGGATACATTCGTGCGAAAGAATTAGAATGGATCGTATGAATGAATTAGATTGGATCGTATAAATGAATTAGAATGGATCGTACGAATGAATTAGAATGGATCGTGCTAATGAATTAGAATGGATCGTGCGAATGAATTAGAATGGATCGTACGAATGAATTAGAATGGATCGAACGAATGAATTAGAATGGATCGTACGAATGAGTAAGAATGTATCGTACGAATGAATTAGAATGGATCGTACGAATGAATTAGAATGGATACATTCGTGCAAATGAATTAGAATGGATCATATGAATGAATTAGAATGGATCGTTTGAGTGAATGCGAATGGATCGTGCGAATGAATTAGAATGGATTGTACGAATGAATTAGAATGGATCGTACGAATGAATTAGAATGGATACATTCGTGCGAATCCATTCTATTTCATTCGTACGATCCATTCTAATTCATTCGCACGATCCATTCTAATTCATTCGTACGATCCATTCTAATTCATTCGTACGATCCATTCTAATTCATTCGGACAATCTATTCTAATTCATTCGTACGATCCATTCTAATTCATTCGCACGATCCATTCTAAATCATTCATACGATCCATTCTAATTCATTCGTACGATCCATTCTAATTCATTCGCACGATCCATTCTAATTCATTCATACGATCCATTCTAATTTATTCGCACGATCCATTCTAATTCATTCATACGATCCATTCTAATTCATTCGTACGATCCATTCTAATTCATTCGCACGATCCATTCTAATTCATTCATACGAATGAATTAGAATGGATCGTGCGAATGAATTAGAATGGATCGTACGAATGAAATAGAATGGATTCGTACGAATGTATCCATTCTAATTCATTCGTACGATCCATTCTAATTCATTCATACAATCCATTCTAATTCATTCGCACGATCCATTCTTACTCATTCGTACGATCCATTCTAATTCATTCGCACGATCCATTCTAATTCATTAATACGATCCATTCTAATTCATTCGCACGATCCATTCTAATTCATTCACACTCATACGATCCATTCTAATTCATTCGCACGAATGTATCCTTTCTAATTCATTCGTACGATCCATTCTAATTCATTCGTACGATTCATTCTAATTCCTTCGTATGATCCATTCTAATTCATTCGTACGGTATGATTCATTCTAATTCATTCGTACGATTCATTCTAATTCAATCCATGCTAATTCATTCTTACGATCCATTCTAATTCATTCATACGATCCAACCTAATTAGAATGGATACATTCGTACGATCCATTCTAATTCATTTGCACGAAGGTATCCATTCTAATTCATTCGTACTATCCATTCTAATTCCTTCGTACGATCCATTCTAATTCATTCGCACGATCCATTCTAATTCATTCGTACGATCCATTCTAATTCATTTATACGATCCATTCTAATTTATTCGCACGACCCATTCTAATTCATTCATACGATCCATTCTAATTCATTCATATGATCCATTCTAATTCCTTCGTACGATCCGTTCTATTTCATTCGTATGATCCATTCTAATTCATTCATACGATCCATTCGTATCCATTCTAATTCATTCGTACAATCCATTCTAATTCATTCGTACGATCCATTCTAATTCCTTCGTACGATCCATTCTAATTCATTCGTACGATCCATTCTAATTCATTCGCACGATCCATTCTAATTCATTCATACGATCCATTCTAATTCATTCGTACGATCTATTCTATTTCATTCGTACAATCCATTCTTACTCAATCATATGATCCATTCTAATCCATTCGCACAATCTATTCTAATTCATTCGTACGATCCATTCTATTTCATTCGTACGATCCATTCTATTTCATTCGTACGATCCATTTTAATTCATTCATACAATCCATTCTAATTCATTCGTACGATCCATTCTAATTCATTCATACGATCCATTCTATTTCATTGGTACGATCCATTCTTACTCATTCGTACGATCCATCCTAATTCATTTGCACAAAGTTATCCATTCTAATTCATTCGTACGATCCATTCTAATTCATTCATACAATCCAATCTAATTCATTCATACGATCCATTCTAATTCATTCGCACGAATGTATCCATTCTAATTCATTCGCACGATCCATTCTAATTCATTCATACAATCCATTCTAATTCTTTTGCACGAATGTATCCATTAGAATGAATTAGAATGGATCGGACGAATGAATTAGAATGGATTGAATTAGAATGAATCGTACGAATGAATTAGAGTTGATACATTCGTGTGAATGAATTAAATTGGATAATACGAATGAATTAGAATGGATTGTATGAATGAATTAGAATGGATCGTGCGAATGAATTAGAATGGATACATTCGTGCGAATGAATTAGAATGGATCGTATGAATGAATTAGATTGGATCGTATGCATGAATTAGAATGGATCGTGCGAATGAATTAGAATGGATCGTACAAATGAATTAGAATGGATCGAATGAATGAATTAGAATGGATCGTACGAATGAGTAAGAATGGATCGTACGAATGAATTAGAATGGATCGTACGAATGAATTAGAATGGATACATTCGTGCGAATGAATTAGAATGGATCATATGAATGAATTAGAATGGATCGTTTGAGTGAATGCGAATAGATCGTGCGAATGAATTAGAATGGATTGTACGAATGAATTAGAATGGATCGTTCGAATGAATTAGAATGGATACATTCATGCGAATCCATTCTATTTCATTCGTACGATCCATTCTAATTCATTCGCACGATCCATTCTAATTCATTCGTACGATCCATTCTAATTCATTCGTACGATCCATTCTAATTCATTCGCACAATCTATTCTAATTCATTCGTACGATCCATTCTAATTCATTCGCACGATCCATTCTAATTCATTCATACGATCCATTCTAATTCATTCGCACGAATGTATCCATTCCAATTCATTCGTACGATCCATTCTAATTCATTCGCACAATCTATTCTAATTCATTCGTACGATCAATTCTAATTCATTCGCACGTATCCATTCTAATTCATTTATACGATCCATTCTATTTCATTCGTACGATCCATTCTTACTCATTCGTACGATCCATTCTAATTCATTCGTACGATCCATTCTAATTCATTCGCACGATCCATTCTAATTCATTCATAAGATCCATTCTAATTTATTCGCACGATCCATTCTAATTCATTCGCACGATCCATTCTAATTCATTCATACAATCCATTCTAATTCTTTTGCACGAATGTATCCATTCTAATTCATTCGTACGATCCATTCTAATTCATTTGTACGAAGGAATTAGAATGGATCGTACGAAGGAATTAGAATGGATAGTACGAATGAATTAGAATGGATACCTTCGTGCAAATGAATTAGAATGGATCATACGAATGAGTAAGAATGGATCGTACGAATGAAATAGAATGGATCGTATGAATGAATTAGAATGGATCGTGCGAATGAATTAGAATGGATCGTACGAATGAATTAGAATAGATTGTGCGAATGAATTAGAATGGATCGTACGAATGAATTAGAATGGATCGTACGAATGAATTAGAATGGATCGTACGAATGAAATAGAATGGATCGTATGAATGAATTAGAATTGATCGTGCGAATGAATTTGAATGGATCGTACGAATGAATTAGAATAGATTGTGCGAATGAATTAGAATGGATCGTGCGAATGAATTAGAATGGATCGTACGAATGAATTAGAATAGATGGTGCGAATGAATTAGAATGGATCGTACGAATGAATTAGAATGGATCGTATGAATGAATTAGAATGGATCGTATGAATGAATTAGAATGGATCGTGCGAATGAATTAGAATGGATCGTACGAAGGAATTAGAATAGATCATACGAAGAAATTAGAATGGATCGTACGAATGAATTAGAATGGATCGTACGAATGAATTAGAATGGATCGTACGAATGAATTAGAATGGATCGTATGAATGAATTAGAATGGATCGTGCGAATGAATTAGAATGGATCGTACGAAGGAATTAGAATAGATCATACGAAGAAATTAGAATGGATCCATTCTAATTCATTCATATGATCCATTCTAATTCATTCGTACGGTATGATTCATTCTAATTCATTCGTACGATTCATTCTAATTCAATCCTTTCTAATTCATTCGTACGATCCATTCTAATACATTCGTACGATCCATTCTAATTCATTCATACAATCCATTCGTATCCATTCTAATTCATTCGTACGATCTATTCTAATTCATTCGTACGATCCATTCTAATTCATTAATACGATCCAATCTAATTCATTCATACGATCCATTCTATTTCATTCGTACGATCCATTCTTACTCATTCGCACGATCCATTCTAATTCATTCGCACGATCCATTCTAATTCATTCGTACGATCCATTCTATTTCATTCATACGATCCATTCTAATTCATTCATACAATCCATTCTAATTCATACGATCCATTCTAATTCATTCACACGATCCATTCTAATCCATTCGCACGAATGTATCCATTTTAATTCATTCGCACAATCTATTCAAATTCATTCGTACAATCAATTCTAATTCATTAGCATGATCCATTCTAATTCATTCGTACGATCTATTGTATTTCATTCGTACAATCCATTCCTACTGAACCGTATGATCCATTCTAATTCATTCGCACGAATAGTACGAATGAATTAGAATGGATACCTTCGTGCAAATGAATTAGAATGGATCGTACGAATGAGTAAGAATGGATCGTACGAATGAATGGATCATATGAATGAATTAGAATGGATCGTTTGAGTGAATGCGAATGGATCGTGCGAATGAATTAGAATGGATTGTACGAATGAATTAGAATGGATCGTACGAATGAATTAGAATGGATCGTATGAATGAATTAGAATGGATCGTACGAATGAATTAGAATGGATCGTACGAATAAATTAGAATGGATTGAATTAGAATGAATCGTACGAATGAATTAGAGTTGATACATTCGTGTGAATGAATTAAAATGGATAATACTAATGAGTAAGAATAGATCGTAGAATTAGAATGGATCGTATGAATGAATTAGAATGGATCGTACGAATGAATTAGAATGGATACATTCGTGCGAATGAATTAGAATGGATCGTATGAATGAATTAGAATGGATCGTACGAAGGAATTAGAATGGATAGTACGAATGAATTAGAATGGATACCTTCGTGCAAATGAATTAGAATGGATCGTACGAATGTGTAAGAATGGATCGTACGAATGAAATAGAATGGATCGTATGAATGAATTAGAATGGATACATTCGTGCAAATCCATTCTATTTCATTCGTACGATCCATTCTAATTCATTCGCACGATCCATTCTAATTCATTCATACGATCCATTCTAATTCCTTCGTACGATCCATTCTAATTCATTCGTACGATCCATTCTAATTCATTCGCACGATCCATTCTAATTCATGCATACGATCCATTCTATTTCATTCGTACGATCCATTCTTACTCATTCGTACGATCCATTCTAATTCATTTGCACAAAGGTATTCATTCTAATTCATTCGTACTATCCATTCTAATTCCTTCGTACGATCCATTCTAATTCCTTCGTACGATCCATTCTAATTCATTCGCACGATCCATTCTAATTCATTCATACGATCCATTCTATTTCATTCGTACGATCCATTCTAATTCATACGATCCATTCTGTTTCATTCATACGATCCAGTTTAATTCATTCGCACGATCCATTCTAATTAATTCATACGATCCATTCTAATTCATTTATACGATCCATTTTAATTCATTCGCACAATCTATTCTAATTCATTCGTAAGATCAATTCTAATTCATTAGCATGATCCATTCTAATTCATTCGTACGATCTATTCTATTTCATTCGTACAATCCATTCTTACTCAACCGTATGATCCATTCTAATTCATTCGCACGAATGAATCCATTCTAATTCATTCTAATTCAGTCGTACAATCCTTTCTTACTCAATCGTATGATCCATTCTAATCCATTCGCACAATCTATTCTACTTCATTCGCACGATCCATTCTAATTCATTCGCAGGATCCATTCTAATTCATTCGTACGATCGATTCTAATTCATTCATACGATCCATTCTAATTCATTCGCACGAATGTATCCATTCTAATTCATTCGTACGATCCATTCTAATTCATTCGCACGATCCATTCTAATTCATTCAAACGATCCATTCTATTTCATTCGTACGATCCATTCTTACTCATTCGTACGATCCATCCTAATTCATTTGCACGAATGTATCCATTCTAATTCATTCGTACTATCCATTCTAATTCCTTCGTACGATCCATTCTAATTCCTTCGTACGATCCATTCTAATTCATTCGTACGATCCATTCTAATTCCTTCGTACGATCCATTCTAATTCCTTCGTACGATCCATTCTAATTCATTCGTACGATCCATTCTAATTCATTCGCACGATCCATTCTAATTCATTCATACGATCCATTCTAATTCATTCGTACGATCCATTCTATCTCATTCGTACAATCCATTCTATTTCATTCGTACGATCCATTCTAATTCGTTCGCACGATCCATTCTAATTCATTCGCATGATCCATTCTAATTCATTCGTACGATCGATTCTAATTCATTCATACGATCCATTCTAATTCATTCGCACGAATGTATCCATTCTAATTCATTCGTACGATCCATTCTAATTTATTCATACGATCCATTCTAATTCATTCGTACGATCCATTCTAATTCATTCGCACGATCCATTCTAATTCATTCATACGATCCATTCTAATTCATTCGTACGATCCATTCTAATTCATTCATATGTTCCAGTCTAATTCATTCGTACGAACCATTCTAATTCATTCGCACAATCTATTCTAATTCATTCGAACGATCCATTCTAATTCATTCGTACGATCCATTCTAATTCATTCGTACGATCTATTCTATTTCATTCGTACAATCCATTCTTACTCAATCGTATGATCCATTCTAATCCATTCGCACAATCTACTCTAATTCATTCGTACGATCCATTCTATTTCATTTGCACGAAGGTATCCATTCTAATTCGTACAATCCATTCTAATTCATTCATATGATCCAATCTAATTCATTCATACGATCCATTCTAATTCATTCGCACGAATGTATCCATTCTAATTCATTCGTACGATCCATTCTAATTCATTCGTACAATCCATTCTAATTCATTCGCACGATCCATTCGCATTCACTCAAACGATCCATTCTAATTCATTCATATGATCCATTCTAATTCATTCGCACGAATGTATCCATTCTATTTCATTCGTACGATCCATTCTAATTCATTCGCACGATCCATTCTAATTCATTCATACGATCCATTCTAATTAGAATGGATCGTATGAATGAATTAGAATAGAATGTGCGAATGAATTAGAATGGATCGTGCGAATGAGTTAGAATGGATCATACGAAGGAATTAGAATGGATCGTATGAATGAATTAGAATGGATCGTATGAATGAATTAGAATGGATCGTGCGAATGAATTAGAATGGATCATACGAAGGAATTAGAATAGATCATACGAAGAAATTAAAATGGATCGTACGAATGAATTAGAATAGATCGTATGAATGAATTAGAATGGATCGTGCGAATGAATTAAAATGGATCGTACGAAGGAATTAGAATGGATCATGCGAATGAATTAGAATGGATTGTATGACTGAATTAGAATGGATCGTTTGAGTGAATGTGAATGGATCGTGCGAATGAATTAGAATGGAATGAATTAGAATGGATTGAATTAGAATGAATCGTACGAATGAATTAGAATGGATCGTACGAATGAATTAGAATGGATCGTACGAATGAAATTGAATGGATCGTACGAAGGAATTAGAATAGATCATACGAAGAAATTAGAATGGATCGTACGAATGAATTAGAATGGATTGAATTAGAATGAATCGTACGAATGAATTAGAATGAATCATACCGTACGAATGAATTAGAATGGATCATACAAAGGAATTAGAATGGATCGTACGAATGAATTAGAATGGATCGTACGAAGGAATTAGAATGGATCGTATGAATGAATTAGAATGGATCGTGCGAATGAATTAGAATGGATCGTACGAAGGAAATAGAATGGATTCGCACGAATGTATCAATTCTAATTCATTCATACGATCCATTCTAATTCATTAGCACAATCTATTCTAATTCATTCGTACGATCCATTCTAATTCATTCGCACGATCCATTCTAATTCATTCGCACGAATGTATCCATTCTAATTCATTCGTACGATCCATTCTAATTCATTCGCACGATCCATTCTAATTCATTCGCACGATCCATTCTAATTCATTCGCACGATCCATTCTAATTCATTAGCACGATCCATTCTAATTCATTCGTACGATCCATTCTAATTCATTCGTACGCACAATCTATTCTAATTCATTCGTACGATCCATTCTAATTCATTCGTACGATCCATTCTAATTCATTGGATTGTATGAATGAATTAGAATGGATCGTGCGAATGAATTAGAATGCGAATGAATTAGAATGGATCGTACGAATGAATTAGAATGGGTCGTATGAATGAATTAGAATGGATACACGATCCAGAACCATTCTAATTCATTCGCACAATCTATTCTTATTCATTCGTACGATCCATTCTAATTCATTCGCATTCTAATTCATTCGCACGATCCATTATAATTCATTCATACAATCCATTCTAATTCTTTCGTACGAATGAATGGATCGCACGAATAGTACGAATGAATTAGAATGGATACCTTCGTGCGAATGAATTAGAATGGATCGTACGAATGAATGGATCATATGAATGAATTAGAATGGATCGTTTGAGTGAATGTGAATGGATCGTGCGAATGAATTAGAATGGATTGTACGAATGAATTAGAATGGATCGTACGAATGAATTAGAATGGATCGTATGAATGAATTAGAATGGATCGTATGAATGAATTAGAATGGATCGTACGAATGAATTAGAATGGATTGAATTAGAATGAATCGTACGAATGAATTAGAGTTGATACATTCGTGTGAATGAATTAAAATGGATAATACGAATGAGTAAGAATGGATTGTATGAATGAATTAGAATGGATCGTGCGAATGAATTAGAATGGATACATTCGTGCGAATGAATTAGAATGGATCGTATGAATGAATTAGAATGGATCGTGTGAATGAATTAGAATGAATTAGAATAGATTGTACGAATGAATTAGAATGGATCGTACGAATGAATTAGAATAGATCGTATGAATTAGAATGGATCGTACGAATGAATTAGAATGGATCGTATGAATGAATTAGAATAGATTATACGAATGAAATAGAATAGATCGTACGAATGAAATAGAATGGATTCGTATGAATGAATTAGAATGGATCGTGCGAATAAATTAGAATGGATCGTATTTATGAATTAGAATGGGTCATATGAATGAAATAGAATGGATCGTACGAATGAATTAGAATGGATCGTGCGAATGAATTAGAATGGATCGTACGAATGGATCATACGAAGGAATTAGAATGGATCGTACGAATGAATTAGAATGGATACACGATCCATTCTTATCGTACGATCCATTCTAATTCATTCGTACGATCCATTCTAATTCATTCGTACGATCCATTCTAATTCATTCGTACGATTCATTCTAATTCAATCCATTCTAATTCATTCGTATCCATTCTAATTCATTCGTACTATCCATTCTAATTCCTTCGTACGATCCATTCTAATTCCTTCGTACGAATGTATCATTCTAATTCATTCGCACAATCTATTCTAATTCATTCGTAGGATCCATTCTAATTCATTACTACGATCCATTCTAATTCATTCGTAAGATCCATTCTAATTCATTCGCACAATCTATTCTAATTAGAATAAGAATTGGATCGTATGAATGAATTAGAATGGATCGTACGAATGAATTAGAATGGATCGTATGAATGAATTAGATTGGATCATATTAATGAATTAGAATGGATCGTATGAATGAATTAGAATAGATCGAGCGAATGAATTAGAATGGATCGTACGAATGAATTAGAAAGGATACATTCATACAAATGAATTAGAATAGATAGTACGAATGAATTAGAATGGATACCTTCGTGCAAATGAAATAGAATGGATCGTATAAATGAATTAGAATGGATCGTTTGAGTGAATGCGAATGGATCGTGCGAATGAATTAGAATGGATTGTACGAATGAAATAGAATGGATTGTATGAATGAATTAGAATGGATTGAATTAGAAAGAATCGTACGAATGAATTAGAATGAATCATACCGTACGAATGAATTAGAATGGATCATACGAAGTAATTAGAATGGATCGTACGAATGAATTAGAATGGATCGTACGAATGAATTAGAATGGATCGTACGAAGGAATTAGAATGGATCGTACGAAGGAATTAGAATGGATACCTTCGTGCGAATGAATTAGAATGGATCGTACGAATGAGTAAGAATGGATCGTACGAATGAAATAGAAGTGATCGTATGAATGAATTAGAATGGATCGTGCGAATGAATTAGAATGGATCATAGGAATGAATTAGAATAGATTGTGCGAATGAATTAGAATGGATCGTACGAATGAATTAGAATGGATCGTATGAATGAATTAGAATGGATCGTGCGAATGAATTAGAATGGATCGTACGAATGAAATAGAATGCATTCGCACGAATGTATCAATTCTAATTCATTCGTACGATCCATTCTAATTCATTCGTACATTCCATTCTAATTCATTCGCACGATCCATTCGCATTCACTCAAACGATCCATTCTAATTCATTCGTACGATCCATTCTAATTCATTCGCACGAATATATCCATTCTAATTCATTCGTACGATCCATTCTAATTCATTCGTACGATCCATTCTTACTCATTCGTACGATCGATTCTAATTCATTCATTCGATCCATTCTAATTCATTCGTACGATCCATTCTAATTCATTCGCACGATCCATTCTAATTCATGCATACGATCCAATCTAATTCATTCATACGATCCATTCTAATTCATTTGCACGAATGTATCCATTCTAATTCATTCGCACGATCCATTCTAATTCATTCATACAATCCATTCTAATTCATTCGTATTATCCATTTTAATTCATTCACACGAATGTATCAACTCTAATTCATTCGTACGATTCATTCTAATTCAATCCATTCTAATTCATTCGTACGATCCATTCTAATTCATTCTAATGGATACATTCGTGCAAAAGAATTAGAATGGATTGTATGAATAAATTAGAATGGATCGTGCGAATGAATTAGAATGGATACATTCGTGCGAATGAATTAGAATGGATCGTATGAATGAATTAGATTGGATCATATGAATGAATTAGAATGGATCGTACGAATGAATTAGAATGGATACCTTCGTGCAAATGAATTAGGATGGATCGTACGAATGAGTAAGAATGGATCGTACGAATGAAATAGAATGGATCGTATGAATGAATTAGAATGGATCGTACGAATGAATTAGAATGGATTGTACGAATGAATTAAAATGGATCGTACGAATGAAATAGAATGGATCGTACGAATGAAATAGAATGGATCGTACGAATGAAATAGAATGGATCGTACGATTGAATTAGATTGGATCGTACGAATGAATTAGAATGGATCGTGCGAATGAATTAGAATGGATCGTACGAATGAATTAGAATGGATCGTACGAAGGAATTAGAATGGATCGTACGAATGAATTAGAAAGGATACATTCGAATTCATTCGCACGATCCATTCTAATTCCTTCGTACGATCCATATTTTAATTCATTCGCACGATCCATTCTAATTCATTCATACGATCCATTCTAATTCATTCGCACGAAGGTATCCATTCTACTTCATTCGTACTATCCATTCTAATTCCTTCGTACGATCCATTCTAATTCCTTCGTACGATCCATTCTAATTCATTCGTACCATCTATTCTAATTCATTCGTACGATCCATTCTAATTCATTTGTACGATCCATTCTAATTCATTCATACGATCCATTCTAATTCATTCGTACGATTCATTCTAATTCATTCATACGATCCATTCTAATTCATTTGCACGAAGGTACCCATTCTACTTTGCACGAATGAATTAGAATGGATATTATGAATGAATTAGAATGGATCGTATGAATGAATTAGAATGTATCGTACGAATGAATTAGAATGGATCGTATGAATGAATTAGAATGGATCGTGCGAATGAATTAGAATGGATCGTACGAATGAATTAGAATGGATCGTATGAATGAATTAGATTGGATCGTATTAATGAATTAGAATGGATCGTACGAATGAATTAGAATAGATCGTACGAATGAATTAGAATGGATACGAATGGATCGTACGAATGAGTAAGAATGGATCGTACGAATGAAATAGAATGGATTGTACGAATGAATTAGAATGGATACATTCGTGCGAATAAATTAGGATGGATCGTATGAATGAATTAGAATGGATCGTACGAATGAATTAGAATGGATACATTCGTGCGAATGAATTAGAATGGATCGTATGAATGAATTAGAATCGATCGTACGAATGAATTAGAATGGATCATGCGAATGAATTAGAATGGATCGTGCGAATGAATTAGAATGGATCGTATGAATGAATTAGAATGGATCGTATGAATGAAATAGAATGGATCGTACGAATGAATTAGAATGGATCGTGCGAATGAATTAGAATGGATCGTACGAAGGAATTAGAATGGATAGTACGAATGAATTAGAATGGATACCTTCGTGCAAATGAAATAGAATGGATCATACGAATGAATTAGAGTAGATTGTGCGAATGGATTAGAATGGATCATACGATTGAGTAAGAATGGATTGTACGAATGAAATAGAATAGATCGTACGAATGAATTAGAATGGATCGTACGAATGAATTAGAATGGATCGTTCGAATGAATTAGAATAGATTGTGTGAATGAATTAGAATGGATCGTACGAATGAATTAGAATGGATCATGCGAATAAATTAGAATGGATCGTATGAATGAATTAGAATGGATCGTGCGAATGAATTAGAATATGGATCGTACGAAGGAATTAGAATGGATCGTACGAATGAATTTGAATGTATCCTTTCTAATTCATTCGTACGATCCATTCTAATTCCTTCATACGATCCATTCTAATTCATTCGTACGATCCATTCTAATTCATTCGCACGATCCATTCTAATTCATTCGTACGATCCAATCTAATTCATTCGTACGATCCATTCTAATTCATTCGCACAATCTAATCTAATTCATTCGTACGATCCATTCTAATTCATTCTCATGATCCATTCTAATTCATTCATACGATCCATTCTATTTCATTCGTACGATCCATTCTTACTCATTCGTACGATCCATTCTAATTCATTTTCACGAAGGTATCCATTCTAATTCATTCGTACTATCCATTCTAATTCATTCGTACGATCCATTCTAATTCATTCGCATGATCCATTCTAATTCATTCATACGATCCATTCTATTTCATTCGTACGATCCATTCTTACTCATTCGTACGATCCATTCTAATTCATTTGCACGAAGGTATCCATTCTAATTCATTCGTACTATCCATTCTAATTCCTTCGTACGATCCATTCTAATTCCTTCGTACGATCCATTCTAATTCCTTCGCACGATCCATTCTAATTTATTCGCTCAATCTATTCTAATTCATTCGTACGATCCATTCTAATTCATTCGCACGATCGTTTCTAATTCATTCATACGATCCATTCTAATTCATTCGTACGATCCAGTCTAATTCATTCGCACAATCTATTCTAATTCACTCAAACGATCCATTCTATTTCATTCGTACGATCCATTCTAATTTATTCGCACGATCCATTCTAATTCCTTCGTATGATCCAATCTAATTCATTCGTACGGTATGATTCACTCTAATTCATTTGTACGATTCATTCTAATGCAATCCATTCTAATTCATTCGTACGACCCATTCTAATTCATTCATACGATCCATTCTAATTCATTTGCACGATCCATTCTAATTCCTTCGTATGATCCATTCTAATTCATTCGTACGGTATGATTCATTCTAATTCATTCGTAGAATGGATCGTTCGAATGAATTAGAATAGATTGTGCGAATGAATTAGAATGGATCGTACGAATGAATTAGAACGGATACATTCGTGCGAATGAATTAGAATGGATCGTATGAGTGTGAATGAATTAGAATGGATTGTGCGAATGAATTAGAGTGGATACATTCGTACGAATGAATTAGAATAGATTGTGCGAATGAATTAGAATGGATCGTACGAATGAAATAGAATGGATCGTTTGAATGAATTAGAATGGATCATACTTATGAATTAGAATGGGTCATGCGAATGAAATAGAATGGATCGTACGAATGAATTAGAATGGATCGTGCGAATGAATTAGAATGGATCGTACGAATGACTTAGAATGGATCGTTCGAATGAATTAGAATAGATTGTGCGAATGAATTAGAATGGATCATACGAATGAATTAGAACGGATACATTCGTGCGAATGAATTAGAATGGATCGTATGAGTGTGAATGAATTAGAATTGATTGTGCGAATGAATTAGAATGGATCATACGAATGAATTAGAATGGATCGTACGAATGAATTAGAATGGATACATTCGTGCAAAAGAAGTAGAATGGATTGTATGAATGAATTAGAATGGATCGTGCGAATGAATTAGAATGGATCGTGCGAATGAATTAGAATGGATACATTTATGCGAATGAATTAGAATGGATCATACGAATGAATTAGAATGGATTCATTCGTGCGAATGAATTAGAATGGACCGTATGAATGAATTAGAATGGATCGTACGAATGAATTAGAATGGATTGTATGAATGAATTAGAATGGATCGTGCGAATGAATTAGAATGGATCGTATTAATGAATTTGAATGGATCGTACGAATGAATTAGAATGGAACATACGAATGAATTAGAATGGATCGTATGAATGAATTAGATTGGATCGTACGAATGAGTAAGAATGGATCATACGAATGAATTAGAATGGATCGTACGAATGAATTAGAATGGATACATTTCGTACGATCCATTCTAATTCATTCGTACGATCTATTCTAATTCATTCATGCAATCCAGTCTAATTCATTCGTACGAAGGAATTAGAAAGGATCGTATGAATGAATTAGAATGGATCGTACGAATGAAATAGAATGGATCCATTCTTACTCATTCGTACGATTCATTCTAATTCAATCCATTCTAATTCATTCGCATGATCCATTCTAATTCATTCGTACGATCGATTGTAATTCATTCATACGATCCATTCTAATTTATTCGCACGATCCATTCTAATTCATTCGTACGATCTATTCTATTTCATTCGTACAATCCATTCTTACTCAATCGTATGATCCATTCTAATCCATTCGCACAATCTATTCTAATTCATTCATACGATCCATTCTAATTTATTCGCACGATCCATTCTAATTCCTTCGTATGATCCATTCTAATTCATTCGTACGGTATGATTTATTCTAATTCATTCGTACGATTCATTCTAATTCAATCCATTCTAATTCATTCGTACGATCCATTCTAATTCATTCGTACGATCCATTTTAATTCATTCGTACGATTTATTCTAATTCAATCCATTCTAATTCATTCGTACGATCCATTCTTACTCATTCGTACGATCCATTCTAATTCATTCGCACGAATGAATCCATTCAAATTCATTCGTACGATCCATTCCAATTCATTCGTACGATCCATTCTAATTTATTCGCACGATCCATTCTAATTCATTCATACGATCCATTCTAATTCATTCATATGATCCATTCTAATTCATTCGCACGATCCATTCTTACTCATTCGTACGATCCATTCTAATGGATCGTACGAATGAATTAGAATAGATTGTGCGAATGAATTAGAATGGATCGTACGAATGAATTAGAATGGATCGTACGAATGAATAAGAATGGATCATATGAATAAATTAGAATGGATCGTTTGAGTGAATGTGAATGGATCGTGCGAATGAATTAGAATGGATTGTACGAATGAATTAGAATGGATCGTATGAATGAATTAGAATGGATACATTCATGCGAATCCATTCTAATTCATTCGTTCGATCCATTCTAATTCATTTGTACGATCCATTCTAATTCATTCGTTCGATACATTCGTGCAAAAGAATTAGAATGGATCGTACGAATGAAATAGAATGGATCGTATGAATGAATTAGAATGGATCGTGCGAATGAATTAGAATGGATCGTACGAATGAATTAGAATCGATTGTGCGAATGAATTAGAATGGATTGTACGAATGAATTAGAATGGATTGTACGAATGAGTAAGAATGGATCGTACGAATGAATTAGAATGGATCGTACGAATGAATTAGAATGGATTGAATTAGAATGGATCATACGAATGAATTAGAATAGATTGTACGAATGAATTAGAATGGATCGTACGAATGAATTAGAATGGATTGAATTAGAATGAATCGTACGAATGAATTAGAATGGATCGTACGAATGAATTAGAATGGATTGAATTAGAATGGATCGTACGATAAGAATGGATCCTACGAAGGAATTAGAATGGATCGTACGAAGGAATTAGAATGGATCGTACGAATGAATTAGAATGAATCGTATGAATGAATTAGAATGGATCGTACGATAAGAATGGATCGTATGAATGAATTAGAATGGATCGTGCGAATGAATTAGAATGGATCGTACGAATGAAATAGAATGGATTCGCACGAATGTATCCATTCTTATTCATTCGTACGATCCATTCTTACTCATTCGTACGATCCATTCTAATTCATTTGCACGAAGGTATCCATTCTAATTCATTCGTACTATCCATTCTAATTCCTTCGTACGATCCATTCTAATTCCTTCGTACGATCCATTCTTATCGTACGATCCATTCTAATTCAATCCATTCTAATTTATTCGTACGATCCATTCTAATTCATTCACACGATCCATTCTAATTCATTCGCATGATCCATTCTAATTCATTCGCACGATCCATTCTAATTCATTCGCACGATCCATTCTAATTCATTCGTACGATCCATTCTTACTCAATCGTACGATCCATTCTAATTCATTTGCACGAAGGTATCCATTCTAACTCATTCGTACTATCCATTCTAATTCCTTCGTACGATCCATTCTAATTCCTTCGTACGATCATTTCTAATTCATTCGTACGATCCATTCTAATTCCTTCGTATGATCCATTCAAATTCATTCGCACGAATCTATCCATTCTAATTCATTCGTACGATCCATTCTAATTCATTCGCACGATCCATTCTAATTCATTAATACGATCCAATCTAATTCATTCATACGATCCATTCTAATTCATTCGCACGAATGTATCCATTCCAATTCATTCGTACGATCCATTCTAATTCATTCGTACGATCCATTCTAATTAGAATGGATACAAAGGAATTAGAATGGATCGTACGAATGAATTAGAATGGATTGAATTAGAATGAATCGTACGAATGTATTAGAATGGATCGTACGAATGAATTAGAATGGATTGTATGAATGAATTAGAATAGATCGTGCGAATGAATTAGAATGGATCGTATGAATGAATTAGAATGGATCGTAGTAATGAATTAGAATGGATCGTACGAATGAAATAGAATGGATTCGCACGAATGTATCCATTCCAATTAATTCGTAGGATCCATTCTAATTCATTCGCACAATCTATTCTAATTCATTCGTACGATCAATTCTAATTCATTAGCATGATCCATTCTAATTCATTCGTACGATCTATTCTATTTCATTCGTACAATCCATTCTTACTCAATCGTATGATCCATTCTAATCCATTCGCACAATCTATTTTAATTCATTCGTATGATCCATTCTATTTCATTCGTACGATCCATTCTAATTTGTGCGATCCATTCTAATTCATTCATATGATCCATTCTAATTTATTCGAACGATCCATTCTAATTCATTCATACCATCCATTCTAATTCATTCGTACGATCCATTCTAATTCATTCGCACGATCCATTCTAACTCATTCACACGATCCATTCTAATTCATTCGCACGATCCTACGAATGAATTAGAATAGATTGTGCGAATGAATTAGAATGGATCTGGATCATGTATCCATTCTAATTCATTCGTACGACCCTTTCTAATTCATTCGTATGATCCATTCTAATTCATTCATACGATCCATTCTATTGCATTCGTACGATCCATTCTTACTCATTCGTAAGATCAATTCTAATTCATTAGCATGATCCATTCTAATTCATTCGTACAATCTATTCTATTTCATTCGTACAATCCATTCTTACTCAATCGTACGATCCATTCTAATTCATACGATCCATTCTAATTCATTCGCACGAATGTATCCATTCCAATTCATTCGTACGATCCATTCTAATTCATTCGCACAATCTATTCTAATTCATTCGTACGATCAATTCTAATTCATTAGCATGATCCATTCTAATTCATTCGTACGATCTATTCTATTTCATTCGTACAATCCATTCTTACTCAATCGTATGATCCATTCTAATCCATTCGCACAATCTATTCTAATTCATTCGTACGATCCATTCTATTTCATTCGTACGATCCATTCTAATTCATACGATCCATTCTATTTCATTCATACGATCCATTTTATTTCATTCGCACGATCCATTTTAATTCATTCGTACTATCCATTCTAATTCCTTCGTACTATCCATTCTAATTCCTTCGTACGATCCATTCTAATTCCTTCGTACGATCCATTCTAATTCATTCGTACGATCCATTCTAATTCATTCGTACGATTCATTCTAATTCAATCCATTCTAATTCATTCATACGATCCATTCTTACTCATTCGTACGATCCATTCTAATTCATTCGCACGAATGAATCCATTCTAGTTCATTCGTATGATCCATTCTAATTCATTCGCATGAATGCATCCATTCTAATTCATTCGTACGATCCATTCTATCTCATTCGTACAATCCATTCTATTTCATTCGTACGATCCATTCTAATTCATTCACATGATCCATTCTAATTCATTCGCATGATCCATTCTAATTCATTCGTACGATCGATTCTAATTCATTCATACGATCCATTCTAATTTATTCGCACGATCCATTCTAATTCATTCATACGATCCATTCAAATTCATTCATATGATCCATTCTAATTCATTCGCACGATCCATTCTGACTCATTCGTACGATCCATTCTAATTCATTTAGAATGGATACATTCGTGCGAATGAATTAGAATGGATCGTATGAATGAATTAGAATCGATCGTACGAATGAATTAGAATGGATCATGCGAATGAATTAGAATGGATCGTGCGAATGAATTAGAATGGATCGTACGAATGAAATAGAATGGATTGTACGAATGAGATAGAATGGATCGTACGAATGACTTAGAATGGATAATTCATGCGAATGAATTAGAATGGATCATACGAATGAATTAGAATGGATTCATTCGTGCGAATGAATTAGAATGGATCGTATGAATGAGTAAGAATGGATCGTACGAACGAATTAGAATGGATTGAATTAGAAGGAATCGTACGAATGAATTAGAATAGATCGTACGAATGAATTAGAATGGATCGTACGAAGGAATTAGAATGGATTGAATTAGAATGAATCGTACGAATGAATTAGAATGAATCATACCGTACGAATGAATTAGAATGGATCATATGAAGGAATTAGAATGGATCGTGCGAATAAATTAGAATTAATCGTATGAATGAATTAGAATAGATCGTACGAATGAATTAGAATGGATCGTACGAATGAATTAGAATGGATACATTCGTGCGAATGAATTAGAATGGATCGTATGAATGAATTAGATTGGATCGTATGCATGAATTAGAATGGATCGTGCGAATGAATTAGAATGGATCGTACGAATGAATTAGAATGGATCGAATGAATGAATTAGAATGGATACATTCGTGCAAAAGAATTAGAATGGATTGTATGAATGAATTAGAATGGATCGTGCGAATGAATTAGAATGGATCGTACGAATGAATTAGAATGGATACATTCGTGCGAACGAATTAGAATAGATCGTATGAATGAATTAGAATGGATCGTATGAATGAAATAGAATGGATCGTACGAATGAATTAGAATGGATCGTGCGAATGAATTAGAATGGATCGTACGAATGAATTAGAATGGATCGTACGAAGGAATTAGAATGGATCGTACGAATGAATTAGAATAGATCGTACGAATGAATTAGAATGGATACGAATGGATAGTACGAATGAGTAAGAATGGATCGTACGAATGAAATAGAATGGATCGTACGAATGAATTAGAATGGATTGAATTAGAATGAATCGTACGAATGAATTAGAATGGATCGTACGAATGAATTAGAATGGATCGTACGAATGAATTAGAATGGATTGAATTAGAATGGATCGTACGATACGAATGGATCGTACGAATGAAATAGAATAGATCGTACAGATAAATGAATTTGGATCGTTCGAATGAATTAGAAAGGATATATTCGTGCGAATGAATTAGAATAGATCGTATGAATGAATTAAATTGGATCGTATTAATGAATTAGAATGGATCGTGCGAATGAATTAGAATGGATCGTACGAATGAATTAGAATGGATCGTACGAATGAATTAGAATGGATCGTGCGAATGAATTAGAATGGATCGTGCGAATGAATTAGAATGGATCGTACGAATGAATTAGAATGGATCGTATGAATGAATTAGATTGGATCGTATTAATGAATTAGAATGGATCGTATGAATGAATTAGAATAGATCGTGCGAATGAATTAGAATGGATCGTACGAATGAATTAGCATGGATCGTACGAAGGAATTAGAATGGATAGTACGAATGAATTAGAATGGATACCTTCGTGCAAATGAAATAGAATGGATCGTATGAATGAATTAGAATGGATTGTTTGAGTGAATGCGAATGGATCGTGCGAATGAATAAGAATGGATTGTACGAATGAAATAGAATGGATCGTATGAATGAATTAGAGTGGATTGAATTAGAATGAATCGTACGAATGAATTAGAATGAATCATACCGTACGAATGAATTAGAATGGATCATACGAAGGAATTAGAATGGATCGTACGAATGAATTAGAATGGAACGTACGAATGAATTAGAATGGATCGTATGAAGGAATTAGAATGGATCGTACGAAGGAATTAGAATGGATAGTACGAATGAATTAGAATGGATACCTACGTGCAAATGAATTAGAATGGATCGTACGAATGAGTAAGAATGGATCGTACGAATGAAATAGAATGGATCGTATGAATGAATTAGAATGGATCGTGCAAATGAATTAGAATGGATCGTACGAATGAATTAGAATAGATTGTGCGAATGAATTAGAATGGATCGTACGAATGAATTAGAATGGATCGTACGAATGAATTAGAATGGATCGTATGAATGAATTAGAAAGGATCGTCCGAATGAATTAGAATGGATCGTACGAATGAAATAAAATGGATTCGCACGAATGTATCCATTCTAATTCATTCGTATGATCCATTCTAATTCATTCGTACAATCCATTCTAATTCATTCGCACGATCCATTCGCATTCACTCAAACGATCCATTCTAATTCATTCATATGATCCATTCTAATTCATTCGCACGTATGTATCGATTCTAATTCATTCGTGCGATCCATTCTAATTCATTCGTACGATTCATTCTTACTCATTCGTACGATCCATTCTAATTCATTCGTACGATCCATTCTAATTCATACGCACAATCCATTCTAATTCATGCATACGATCCAATCTAATTCATTCATACGATCCATTCTAATTCATTCGCACGAATGTATCCATTCTAATTCATTCGTACATGTATGAATGAATTAGAATGGATCATACGAATGAATTAGAATGGATTCATTCGTGCGAATGAATTAGAATGGATCGTACGAATGAGTAAGAATGGATCGTACGAATGAATTAGAATGGATTGAATTAGAATGAATCGTACGAATGAATTAGAATGGTTCGTACGGATGAATTAGAATGGATCGTACGAATGAATTAGAATGGATTGAATTAGAATGAATCGTACGAATGAATTAGAATGAATCATATCGTACGAATGAATTAGAATGGATCATACGAAGGAATTAGAATGGATCGTGCGAATAAATTAGAATGGATCGTATGAATGAATTAGAATAGATCGTACGAATGAATTAGAATGGATCGTACGAATGAATTAGATTGGATACATTCGTGCGAATGAATTAGAATGGATCGTATGAATGAATTAGATTGGATCGTATGCATGAATTAGAATGGATCGTGCGAATGAATTAGAATGGATCGTACGAATGAATTAGAATGGAATGAACGAATGAATTAGAATGGATACATTCGTGCAAAAGAATTAGAATGGATTGTATGAATGAATTAGAATGGATCGTGCGAATGAATTAGAATGGATCGTACGAATGAATTAGAATGGACACATTCGTGCGAAAGAATTAGAATAGATCGTATGAATGAATTAGAATAGATCGTATGAATGAAATAGAATGGATCGTACGAATGAATTAGAATGGATCGTTCGAATGAATTAGAATGGATCGTACGAATGAATTAGAATGGATCGTACGAAGGAATTAGAATGGATCGTACGAATGAATTAGAATAGATCGTACGAATGAATTAGAATGGATACGAATGGATCGTACGAATGAGTAAGAATGGATCGTACGAATGAAATAGACTGGATCGTACGAATGAATTAGAATGGATTGAATTAGAATGAATCGTACGAATAAATTAGAATGGATTGTATGAATGAATTAGAATGGATCGTACGAATGAATTAGAATGGATTGAATTAGAATGGATCGTACGATACGAATGGATTGTACGAATGAAATAGAATAGATCGTATAGATAAATGAATTTGGATCGTACGAATGAATTAGAAAGGATATATTCATGCGAATGAATTAGAATAGATCGTATGAATGAATTAGATTGGATCGTATTAATGAATTAGAATGGATCATGCGAATGAATTAGAATGGATCGTACGAATGAATTAGAATGGATCGTGCGAATGAATTAGAATGGATCGTACGAATGAATTAGAATGGATCGTATGAATGAATTAGATTGGATCGTATTAATGAATTAGAATGGATCGTATGAATGAATTAGAATAGATCGTGCGAATGAATTAGAATGGATCGTACGAATGAATTAGCATGGATCATACGAAGGAATTAGAATGGATAGTACGAATGAATTAGAATGGATACCTTCGTGCAAATAAAATAGAATGGATCGTATGAATGAATTAGAATGGATCGTTTGAGTGAATGCGAATGGATCGTGCGAATGAATTAGAATGGATTGTACGAATGAAATAGAATGGATCGTATGAAAGAATTAGAGTGGATTGATATAGAATGAATCGTACGAATGAATTAGAATGAATCATACCGTACGAATGAATTAGAATGGATCATACGAAGGAATTAGAATGGATCGTACGAAGGAATTACAATGGATCGTACGAAGGAATTAGAATGGATAGTACGAATGAATTAGAATGGATACCTTCGTGCAAATGAATTAGAATGGATCGTACGAATGAGTAAGAATAGATCGTACGAATGAAATAGAATGGATCGTATGAATGAATTAGAATGGATCGTGCGAATGAATTAGAATGGATCGTACGAATGAATTAGAATAGATTGTGCGAATGAATTAGAATCGTATGAATGAATTAGAATGGATTGTGCGAATGAATTAGAATGGATCGTACGAATGAAATAGAATGGATTCGCACGAATGTATCTATTCTAATTCATTCGTATGATCTATTCTAATTCATTCGTACAATCCATTCTAATTCATTCGCACGATCCATTCGCATTCACTCAAACGATCCATTCTAATTCATTCATATGATCCATTCTAATTCATTCGCACGAATGTATCCATTCTAATTCATTCGTACGATCCATTCTAATTCATTCGTACGATCCATTCTTACTCATTCGTACGATCCATTCTAATTCATTCGTTCGATCCATTCTAATTCACTCGTACGATCCATTCTAATTCATTCGCACGATCCATTCTAATTCATGCATACGATCCAATCTAATTCATTCATACGATCCATTCTAATTCATTCGCACGTATGTATCTATTCTAATTCATTAGTACATGTATGAATGAATTAGAATGGATCATACGAATGAATTAGAACGGATTCATTGGTGCGAATGAATTTGAATGGATCGTACGAATGAGTAAGAATGGATCGTACAAATGAATTAGAATGGATTGAATTAGAATGAATCGTACGAATGAATTAGAATGGATCGTACGAATGAATTAGAATGGATCGTACGAATGAATTAGAATGGATTGAATTAGAATGAATCGTATGAATGAATTAGAATGAATCATACCATACGAATGAATTAGAATGGATCATACGAAGGAATTAGAATGGATCTTGCGAATAAATTAGAATGGATCGTATGAATGAATTTGAATAGATTGTGCGAATGAATTAGAATGGATCGTACGAATGAATTAGAATGGATACATTCGTGCGAATGAATTAGAATGGATCGTATGAATGAATTAGAATCGATCGTACGAATGAATTAGAATGGATCATGCGAATGAATTAGAATGGATACATTCGTGCGAATGAATTAGAATGGATCGTGCGAATGAATTAGAATGGATCGTACGAATGAATTAGAAAGGATCGTATGAATGAATTAGATTGGATCGTATTAATGAATTAGAATGGATTGTATGAATGAATTAGAATAGATCGTACGAATGAATTAGAATGGATCGTACGAATGAATTAGAATAGATTGTGCGAATAAATTAGAATGGATCGTACGAATGAATTAGAATGGATCATACAAATGAATTAGAATGGATCGTATGAATGAATTAGAATGGATCGTACGAATGAAATAGAATGGATTCGCACGAATGTATCCATTCTAATTCATTCGTACGATCCATTCTAATTCATTCGTACAATCCATTCTAAATCATTCGCACGATCTATTCGCATTCACTCAAACGATCCATTCTAATTCATTCATATGATCCATTCTAATTCATTCGCACGAATGTATCCATTCTATTTCATTCGTACGATCCATTCTAATTCATTCGTACGATCCATTCTTACTCATTCGTACGATCCATTCTAATTCATTCGCACGATCCATTCTACTTCATTCGTACTATCCATTCTAATTCGTTTGTACGATCCATTCTAATTCCTTCGTACGATCCATTCTAATTCATTCGTACGATCTATTCTAATTCATTCGTACGATCCATTCTAATTCATTTGTACGATCCATTCTAATTCATTCGTACGATTCATTCTAATTCATTCGCACGATCCATTCTAATTCATTCATACGATCCATTCTAATTCATTCGTATATATCCATTCTAATTCATTCATACGATCCATTCTAATTCTACGATCCATTCTTACTCTTTCGTATTATCCATTTTAATTCATTCACACGAATGTATCAACTCTAATTCATTCGTATGATCCATTCTAATTCATTCGCACGAATATATCCATTCTAATTCATTCGTACGATCCATTCTAATTCATTCGTACGATCCATTCTAATTCATTCGTACGATCCAGTCTAATTCCTTCGTATGATCCATTCTAATTTATTCGCACGAATGTATCCATTCTAATTTATTCGTACGATCCATCCTAATTCATTCGCACGATCCATTCTAATTCATTCATACGATCCATTCTATTTCATTCGTACGATCCATTCTTACTCATTCGTACGATCCATTCTAATTCATTCGCACGATCCATTCTAATTCATTCGTACGATCCATTCTATTTCATTCATACGATCCATTCTAATTCATTCATACGATCCATTCTAATTAATTCGCACGATCCTTTCTAATTCATTCGGATGATCCATTCTAATTCATTCGTACGATCGATTCTAATTCATTCATACGATTCATTCTAATTCATTCGCACGAATGTATCGATTCTAATTAGAATGGATCGTACGAATGAATTAGAATAGATTGTGCGAATGAATTAGAATGGATCGTACGAATGAATTCGAATGTATCCTTTCTAATTCATTCGTACGATCCATTCTAATTCATTCGCACGATCCATTCTAATTCATTCGTACGATCCATTCTAATTTATTCGTACAATCCATTCTAATTCATTCGCACGATCCATTCTAATTCATTCGTACGATTCATTCTAATTCAATCCATTCTAATTCATTCGTACGATCCATTGATACATTCGTGCGAATGAATTAGAATGGATCGTATGAATGAATTAGAATGGATCGTGCGAATGAATTAGAATGGATCGTATGAATGAATTAGAATGGATCGTGCGAATGAATTAGAATGGATCGTACGAATGAAATAGAATGGATTCGCACGTATGTATCCATTCTAATTCATTCGTACGATCCATTCTAATTCATTCGTATGATCTATTCTAATTCATTCGCATGATACATTATAATTCATTCATACGATCCAATCTAATTCATTCGTACGATCCATTCTAATTCATTTGCACGAATGTATCAACTCTAATTCATTCGTACGATCCATTCTAATTCATTCATACATGTACGAATGAATTAGAAAGGATACATTCGTGCGAATGAATTAGAATGGATCGTATGAATGAATTAGATTGGATCGTATGCATGAATTAGAATGGATCGTGCGAATGAATTAGAATGGATCGTACGAATGAATTAGAATGGATCGAACGAATGAATTAGAATGGATCGTACGAATGAGTAAGAATGGATGTACGAATGAATTAGAATGGATCGTACGAATGAATTAGAATGGATACATTCGTGTGAATGAATTAGAATGGATCATATGAATGAATTAGAATGGATCGTTTGAGTGAATGCGAATGGATCGTGCGAATGAATTAGAATGGATTGTACGAATGAATTAGAGTGGATCGTACGAATGAATTAGAATGGATACATTCGTGCGAATCCATTCTATTTCATTCGTACGATCCATTCTAATTCATTCGCACGATCTATTCTAATTCATTCATACGATCCATTCTAATTCATTCGTACGATCCATTCTAATTCATTCGTATGATCCATTCTAATTCATTCGCACAATCTATTCAAATTTATTCGTACGATCCATTCTAATTCATTCGCACGATCCGTTCTAATTCATTCATACGATCCATTCTAATTCATTCGTACGATCCATTCTAATTCATTCGCACGATCCATTCTAATTCATTCATACGATCCATTCTAATTTATTCGCACGATCCATTCTAATTCATTCATACGATCCATTCTAATTCATTCGTACGATCTATTCTAATTCATTTATACGATCCATTCTATTTCATTCGCACGATCCATTCTAATTCATTTGCACGATCCATTCTAATTCCTTCGTATGATCCATTCTAATTCATTCGTACGATTCATTCTAATTAAATCCATTCTAATTCATTCGTACGATCCATTCTTACTCATTCGTATGATCCATTCTAATTCATTCGCATGAATGAATCCATTCTAATTCATTCGTACGATCCATTCTAATTCATTCGCACGAATGAATCCATTCTAATTCATTCGTAAGATCCATTCTAATTCATTCGTACAATCCATTCTATTTCATTCGTACGATCCATTCTAATTCATTCGTACGATCCATTCTAATTCATTCGTACGATCCATTCTAATTCAATCGCACAATCTATTCTAATTCATTCGTACGATCCATTCTAATTCATTCGTACGATCCATTCTAATTCATTCATACGATCCTTTCTAATTCCTTCGTACGATCCATTCTATTTCATTCGTATGACCCATTCTAATTCATAAGTACGATCCATTCTAATTCATTCAAATGATCCATTCTATTTCATTCGTACGATCCATTCTAATTCATTCGCACAATCTATTCTAATTCATTCGTACGAATGTATCCACTCTAATTCATTCGCACAATCCATTCTAATTCATTCACACTCATACGATCCATTCTAATTCATTTGCACGAATGTATCCGTTCTAATTCATTCGTACGATCCATTCTAATTCATTCGCATAATCTATTCTAATTCATTCGAACGATCCATTCTAAGTCATTCGTACGATCCATTCTAATTCATTCGTACGATCCATTCTAATTCATTCGCATGATCCATTCTATTTCATTCGTACGATCCATTCTAATTCATTCGCACGAATGTATCCATTCCAATTCATTCGTACGATCCATTCTAATTCATTCGCACAATCTATTCTAATTCATTCGTATGATCAATTCTAATTCATTCGCACGTATCCATTCTAATTCATTCATACGATCCATTCTATTTCATTCGTACGATCCATTCTTACTCATTCGTACGATCCATTCTAATTCATTCGTACGATCCATTCTAATTCATTCGTACAAATGAATTAGAATGGATCGTGCGAATGAATTAGAATGGATACATACGAATGAATTAGAATGGATCGTAGTAATGAATTAGAATGGATCCTACGAATGAATTAGAATAGATTGTGCGAATGAATTAGAATCGATCGTGCAAAAGAATTAGAATGGATAGTATGAATGAATTAGAATGGATCGTGCGAATGAATTAGAATGGATCGTACGAATGAAATAGAATGGATCGTGCGAATGAAATAGAATGGATCGTGCGAATGAATTAGAATGGATCGTATGAATGAATTAGAATGGATCGTACGAATGACTTAGAATGGATCGTTCGAATGAATTAGAATAGATTGTGCGAATGAATTAGAATGGATCGTACGAATGAATTAGAACGGATACATTCGTGCGAATGAATTAGAATGGATCGTATGAGTGTGAATGAATTAGAATGGATTGTGCGAATGAATTAGAATGGATCATACGAATGAATTAGAATGGATACATTCGTGCAAAAGAATTAGAATGGATTTTATGAATGAATTAGAATGGATCGTGCGAATAAATTAGAATGGATCGTGCGAATGAATTAGAATGGATACATTCATGCGAATGAATTAGAATGGATCATACGAATGAATTAGAATGGATTCATTCGTGCGAATGAATTAGAATGGATCGTACGAATGAATTAGAATGGACCGTACGAATGAATTAGAATGGATCTTATGAATGAATTCGAATGGATCGTGCGAATGAATTAGAACGGATCGTATTAATGATTTTGAATGGATCGTACGAATGAATTAGAATAGAACGTACGAATGAATTAGAATGGATCGTAGAATGGATCGTATGAATGAATTAGATTGGATCGTACGAATGAGTAAGAATGGATCATAAGAATGAATTAGAATGGATCGTACGAATGAATTAGAATGGATACATTTCGTACGATCCATTATAATTCATTCGTACGATCTATTCTAATTCATTCATGCAATCCATTCTAATTCATTCGTACGAAGGAATTAGAAAGGATCGTATGAATGAATTAGAATAGATCGTACGAATGAAATTGAATGGATCCATTCTTACTCATTTGTACGATTCATTCTAATTCAATCCATTCTAATTCATTTGCATGATCCATTCTAATTCATTCGTACGATCGATTCTAATTCATTCATACGATCCATTCTAATTCATTCGCACGAATGTATCCATTCTAATTCATTCGTACGATCCATTCTAATTCATTCGCACAATCTATTCTAATTCATTCATACGATCCATTCTAATTTATTCGCACGATCCATTCTAATTCATTCATACGATCCATTCTAATTCATTCATATGATTCAATCTAATTCATTCGCACGATCCATTCTTACTCATTCGTACGATCCATTCTAATTCATTTGCGCGAATGGATCGTGCGAATGAATTAGAATGGATTGTACGAATGAATTAGAATGGATCGTACGAATGAATTAGAATGGATACATTCGTGCGAATCCATTCTATTTCATTCGTACGATCCATTCTAATTCATTCGCACGATCCATTCTAATTCATTTGTACGATCCATTCTAATTCATTCGTACGATCCATTCTAATTCATTCGCACAATCTATTCTAATTCATTCGTACGATCCATTCTAATTCATTCGCATGATCCATTCTAATTCATTCATACGATCCATTCTATTTCATTCGTACGATCCATTCTTACTCATTCGTACGATCCATTCTAATTCATTTGCACGAAGGTATCCATTCTAATTCATTCGTACTATCCATTCTAATTCCTTCGTACGATCCATTCTAATTCATTCGTACGATCCATTCTAATTCCTTTGTATGATCCATTCTAATTCATTCGTACGGTATGATTCATTCTAATTCATTCATACGATTCATTCTAATTCAATCCATTCTAATTCATTCGTACGATCCATTCTAATTCATTCGTACGATCCATTCTAATTCATTCGTACGATTCATTCTAATTCAATCCATTCTAATTCATTCGTACGATCCATTCTAATTCATTCGTACAAATGAATTAGAATGATTGTACGAATGAATTAGAATTAGAATGGATCGTACGAATGAATTAGATTGGATCGTACGAATGAATTAGAATGGATCGTGCGAATGAATTAGAATGGATCGTTCGAATGAATTAGAATGGATCATATGAATGAATTAGAAATGATCGTGCGAATGAATTAGAATGGATCGTGCGAATGAATTAGAATGGATCGTACGAATGAATTAGAATGGATCGTATGAATGAATTAGATTGGATCGTATTAATGAATTAGAATGGATCGTACGAATGAATTAGAATGGATCGTACGAATGAATTAGAATGGATCGTATGAATGAATTAGAATAGATCGTATGAATGAATTAGAATGGATCGTATGAATGAATTAGAATGGATCGTGCGAATAAATTAAAATGGATCGTATGAATGAATTAGAATAGATTGTGCGAATGAGATAGAATGGATTGTACGAATGAGATAGAATGGATCGTACGAATGAATTAGAATGGATACATTCATGCTAATGAATTAGAATGGATCATACGAATGAATTAGAATGGATTCATTCGTGCGAATGAATTAGAATGGATCATACGAATGAGTAAGAATGGATCGTACGAATGAATTAGAATGGATTGAATTAGAATGAGTCGTACGAATGAATAAGAATGGATCGTACGAATGAATTAGAATGGATCGTACGAATGAATTAGAATGGTTCGAACTAGAATGGATCGTGCGAATGAATTAGAATATGGATCGTACGAATGAATTAGAATGGATCGTACGAATGAATTAGAATGGATCGTATGAATGAATTAGAATGGATCGTGCGAATGAATTAGAATGGATTGTACGAATGAAATAGAATGGATTCGCACGAATGAATTAGAATGGATCGTATGAATGAATTAGAATGGATATATTCATGCGAATGAATTAGAATGGATCATACGAATGAATTAGAATGGATCATATGAATGAATTAGAATGGATCGTATGAATGAATTAGAATGGATACATTCATGCGAATGAATTAGATTGGATCATACGAACGAATTAGAATGGATTCATTCGTGCGATTGAATTAGAAAGGATACATTCGAATTCATTCGTACGATCCATTCTAATTCATTCGTACGATCTATATTCTAATTCATTCTCACGATCCATTCTAATTCATTCGTACGATCCATTCTAATTCATTCGAACGATCCATTCTAATTCATTCGCACGATCCATTCTAATTCATTCATACAATCCATTCTAATTCTTTTGCACGAATGTATCCATTCTAATTCATTCGAACGATCCATTCTAATTCATTTGTACGATCCATTCTAATTCATTCGCACAATCCATTCTAATTCATTCACACTCATACGATCCATTCTAATTCATTCGCACGAATGTATCCGTTCTAATTCATTCGTACGATCCATTCTAATTCATTCGCACAATCTATTCTAATTCATTCGAACGATCCATTCTAAGTCATTCGTACGATCCATTCTAATTCATTTGTACGATCCATTCTAATTCATTCGCACGATCCATTCTATTTCATTCGTACGATCCATTCTAATTCATTCGCACGAATGTATACATTCCAATTCATTCGTACGATCCATTCTAATTCATTCGCACAATCTATTCTAATTCATTCGTACGATCAATTCTAATTCATTCGCACGTATCCATTCTAATTCATTCATATGATCCATTCTATTTCATTCGTACGATCCATTCTTACTCATTCGTACGATCCATTCTAATTCATTCGTACGATCCATTCTAATTCATTCGTACGATCCATTCTAATTCATTCGCACAATCTATACGTTCCATTCTAATTCATTCGTAAGATCCATTCTAATTCATTCGCACGATCCGAATGAATTAGAATGGATCGTACGAATGAATTAGAATGGATCGTATGAATGAATTAGAGTGGATCATATGAATGAATTAGAATGGATCGTATGAATGAATTAGAATGGATCGTGCGAATGAATTAGAATGGATCGTGCGAATGAATTAGAATGGATCGTACGAATGAATTAGAATGGGTCGTACGAATGAATTAGAATGGATACACGATCCAGATCCATTCTAGTTCATTCGCACAATCTATTTTAATTCATTCGTAGGATCCATTCTAATTCATTACTACGATCCATTCTAATTCATTCATACGATCCATTCTAATTCATTCGTACGATCCATTCTAATTCATTCGCACTATCCATTCTAATTCATTCATACGATCCATTCTAATTCCTTCGTACGATCCATTCTAATTCCTTCGTACGATCCTGTAAGAGCCCTAGATTTTCCAATATAAATAAATTATAAATAAATGACGTGGCATAATATTTAAAATATAGGTGATTATTTGGCGTATTGTAAAATAAGGACCCTAATCCTAGTACGAGCTTGATTAGGGTGAATTTATAAATATGATAATTAATAAAGATATATTTATCCTTTTAATCGGACTTTATGTTGTCTTCTTTTCTAGTTTGGTTTTACGTAAACCCTAGAAATGTTTTACGATATGTTTGTCCGTGTCTTTGATACCTTCGCTTTAGTGCGTCCCGCGCGTCAAACAGGCGTTTGTATGAAAAGTTATGACAGTAGATAATTTTCGATATAAATTTTCAATGTGATCAATCGGGTAATCGAAACCTTATGAAATTGTACCAGTGAGTTTGTCTCGTTGAGACCTTACCAACGGATATTTTTGAGACTTTCTGACGCACGGTAGAAGAGTTGCGCCCTAATGTTTGTTTTTGTCATTTTCATCATATAGGATGATCGTGTGAGTAAAACCTGGCCAAACCTAAATCGTTAGGTTCATACCGTTGAGATCTTTCCAACGGCAGGTCCCGGGCAAAGATCAGACTTACGGTTTAGAAGATATGACTGATTATTATTTACTAGGCAGTCCTCGTGTTAGTGGACACGACCAAGTAGGTTGGCCGAACTTGCTCGTGAACCCACCCAAATGTCCGAACAACCTCTAGGTGGGTCAAATCGACCATTCGGGTCACTTAGCTAACCTAGGCCTTATTCAGCCGGTAAGGGGCAAAACCAACGAGCTCATGGCTCGATGGTATCCTCTCTCGCTCCTGTTGAAGAGGTCCCTTCTTCGACTCTTGGTATGGACGCCGTGGGGTGACCTTTTCCACAAGTCATTGTGCCATTTACGTGCGTATCGTGTTCGAGCCTTGTAGCATTCGACGAATCCTAACCGCTGATTTCGCGATCGTCGGCTTATAAAATTAACAAATAGCCTCATCGTCTTGATGCCCGGACCCATGAGCCCATGCCCCAGCGCCCTGTTCTCTTGGCTACCCGGCCGGCCCCAAACCTAGAAAGAGAGAGGAATGGAAAGGAATGGAAACACAAATGGAGAGATACATGAAGAGAGGGAGTGGGAATTGGAGAGAGAGAGAAATAGGAAATGGAGAGAGTGAGAGGAATGGAGAGATAAATGAAGAAAGGGAGTGGGAATTAGAGAGGGAGAAATGGGAAATGGAGAGAGAGATAGAATGGAGAGAAATGGAGAAAGAGAGGGGACCAGATCCACAAACACCGGCCCCCTCTCCCATCAGCCCGTCACCCCCTCTCCCATCACCCCGTTGAAAAACCAAGCCCTCTCCCCCCTCACCCGTTAAACCGAACCCCACCCCCATTTTGGGAAATCAGAAGAAAGAGAGGAGAGAGAACCAGAGAGAGAGAGAGAGAGGGGTCGGATGAGAGAATGAGAGAAAGAAGAGGGAAAGAAAGAGAGAAAGAAAGAGGAAGAGAGAGAGATCAGAGAAGAGAAGGGGAGGCAGAGCAGCAGCAAGCGGCGACGGCGACGGCGACGGCGCCAGCGGCGGCACCGGCAGAGAATCCGGCCTCCTCCTCCGTCGCAGTGGTGTCGGCGACCCCGGCAAGCCCTTCCCCCCATTTCCGGTCAACAAAAGAGAGAGAAAGAGAGGAAAAGAGAGAAGAAAGAGAGAAACCAAGGAGAGAGGAAGAAGTAGAAGGAGAGGAGTGGAAGGCGCACGGCAGCCGAGCCCCGACCACCTACGCACACCAACGGCGACGAAACCGGCGGCCCTCGGCGACGGCACCGCAGACAGAGCGCACGGCGACCCCAAACCCAACTCCGGCAGCTTCTTTCCGACACCCCAAGGCAAGCCCCTATACCCTGTCGGATTTCCCTTTCTACGCGTGCACTCCTGCGATCGTCACATGCATGCACCATGCACCATGCACTTCCACACCACGGCACCTGCGGCTAGAAACTAGACCACCCCGGCACGAGCGGTCGCCCTCCAGTGGTACCCCTTGGCGCCCACTTCGCGTCGATGGCACTGGGGATGACAACCGAGGACCGGAGGTGGAGCCGGCACGGTGCAAAACCCCCATGACTGGTTCGGTTCGTTGGAGAAGAAGGAGACAAATCCGTCATTGTCGGATTTGTCCCTGGTTAAATGGTAATAAAATAATAATATAAAAATTAAAATAGGAGTTGTGTATATAGGGTATTATGTATAGTTGGGTGGGCTGCCCTTAGCAGCTACCTAAGTGGTCGGGCTTCACTTAGTGGGTGGGCCCCACTTAAGGTGGTCGGGGCCCACCACCGAGCGGTAAATAGTTGCCGAAACGGTTTTGGCTATCAATTTGTCGTCTAATGTCGAAATAAGACGAAACTGGCATCATCGGACTCGGTTCTTCGAGACCTATCCGTTGGCAATGGGTTGACAACGACCAAACATAATTACCGAAATACCCCTACTTGGGGCTCGGTTCAGCAAATCTTTCATCGACCATCGTTTTAGGATTAAACACCAATTGCCGTGAAATCGATGGCAATGAGTCCTAAACTTCGAGACCTATTTGTTGACAGTAGATTGGACCCTACTAGTCATAATTACCAAAATGCCCCTACAGCGGGGCCCTGTTTAGTCGATCTCGCATCAATCGCAGACTTGCGGTTCGGACTCCGATTGCCGCAAGACTGGCAACAACGGGTCCTAATTCTTGAAACCTACCTAACTATGTTACTGGAATCTAGTGAGTAATCTCTGAGATTTAGGGGTCCACTTTGGCCTATAAGACATATCCTTTTAAGAGCCGAACGTATTTTGGGGCCGAGTTCTCCCTCACCCTACATCGTATAAAAATCGTACCTGATATCGTTAGAAATGTTGTACCCTACTTCTATTTAGAAGTTTGAAATAGATTCCATAACTAGGGTCGAATGACCCATGTCTGACAAGGGTCTAATGATTCAAGTGTACACCGGGTCTAATGAGTCATATACAACCAGGGTCTAATGGCATATAGATAACCATGGTTTAATGACACATAAATAACCAAGGTCTGATGACCCATATGTAACTAGAGTTGTGAGAACCATACAAGAATTAGGGTTTTGCCCCTATGTATCCTTGGTCTAATTGACCTAAATGCGATTAAGATCCGACAACCCAAGTACATCGGGGTTTGAAAACCCTTATGTAATTAGGCTCAGAGAAACCTTATGTAAATAGGGTTTTAATTAACTTAAGTGTAGTCAAGGTCTGGTGACCCATACGACAGTTAGGGTTTGACGACCCATGTGCAATTAGGGTCTGATGACCCGTACATAATTAAGATCTGATGATGCTGTGTTTATAATTAATAAATAACAACTGGAAATGATGATACTATAATTAGAAATTAATGACATGTATAAGATAGTAGATGACATGTTTAGGATGATGCCATGTTTAGGATTAATGACACTATAATTAATTACACTTGAATGTGATGATGTCATGTTTAGGATAAATGATATATGAATGTTTATAAATGCCATGACTATGATAAGGTCAAGGGACCTATGATTGTTGAGGGCTTATCCCTCTATATTTGTTTGAGGGCTAATAACCCTGTGATTCCTTGAGGGTCTTTAGAATTAAGGGCCAATGGCCCTACATAAATTTTGAGGGTCCATGACCCTAATGATTGGATTAAGCTGATAAGCATGACGAAAGCACGAATCGAAATAGTAGATAATTCGTTTAGGTTAAGGACAAGTGTGGCTTCGGCCAGGACTGATCTACTAGCATTCGTGCTAGGACTAGAAAGAATCAAACCACGTAGCACGGTTTCAAGGATGATTAAACCTATCGGGTGTCGTGATAGATTAGTCAGCCCTGTGAGTCAGGCTATATCGACATAGCGTTATGTCAAAATTTTATCTGAATGATTGTCTAAACTAAGTTTCGGCGACTCTTCCAAAAGGAACGGTTGGTCGCCATTACTGCATGATGGTTTTAGATTTGAGAATATATATAATTGAGATTTTGGATGATTTCCAGCTGATGCATGAATCAAAAAGATGAAAGGATGAGTTGATCGGTACCTAATGAATAGGCTTAGAACAAGCCATGACTTGAGTATGTTATACCCTTGTATGTGTGTATTGTACCCCTGTATGCATGTCTGTACCCGTGTATGTATGTAATGGGCCCCCTGTTTGTTTGTACTGTGCATGCCAGAATTCCAACAGTTCTAGGTGACAATAGGTTACCTAGTGTACACTTGTGTGTTTGTATTGTAATATTAGAATCCTTGTATCGTTTAGATGATAGTAGATCATCTAATGTAAAGTCGGGATCCCGTACCTATCTTTAGTATAAGGAATTGCGAAGCCAGAGCAGAGTGTCGTTGACACTAGTGGGCCAGTACTGCGGTACTGAGTCTTGGGGACCTACGGGTCCCAGGCATGGCACTCGAGGACGGTTAGTTGTTTTACCTGAGAGGCATGCCTGTTCGGACACAAGAAAGTCCAGAGATAGCGAATGCCTTGATCAGGCATGTCGCTGGGAGTAGTGGTCCGATGAGACGTTGGGAGGCGGGGCTTGGTCTGTATGACGCCGCTACCGGACTGTGGTTGTGAGGGCGCGAGTGCTCGGGAGTGTGCACTGTCGCGGTTTTTCCGGGTCGACGTGCCCGAAGGAAAGCAAGGGTGCACCCTAGCTTTTGTGTTTCTATGGCTTCGGCAAGATCCTTATCCTAAGTGCGTTCGCATGGTAAGTTGTGGTAGTATCGACCACGATGGATTGTGGTTATGAATTGTTGACTCAAAGACGAGACATAGGTGATATCGGTCGTGGACTGATGATCATGGATTATATCGTAGAGTTTAAACTGTGTTACATAGATTGAGATTTTGCCACAAATATTGTAAGGCTAATAGTGATTGATCCAATTATGGTTAGGTGTTGATGAGTGAAAGCAATGCATAGTGATTTAGGGGTGTATGGATAATCTTGAGTCGTATTTGTTGAGTAATTATTAATGATGATAAAAAGGGTTTGATATTGCAAAGAATATTGAAGGGTTGATAAATTAAGGTTATGCAATTTGAATAAGAGATCAACAGTACTTGTTAATGACCATTAGATGAAATCAAATGATGAAAGGGATAATAATAGTTATTAGTAGACATTATAGGATGGCTTGAATATAATCATCACACATACTTGATTGATAGTTTAAGTATTTTTATTAGTCATCTTACTTCGCATTTTTAGTAATACTCTTGTGTGATCAAGGAGTGTGTCTCCTGTCCTTGTTTGGTTGGGGAGCGCATTTCACGATCACCAAGAGTATTCATACAAGAATGCAAGATATCTTAGGGGTCATCGCTGCGTCACTTCGTTCCTTTTCGAAGTGACTCAGGGTTTGGGAATTATCATGTACCAAATTCAGGTATTGAGGTTCGTGAGCATGGAGTAAGAGCGAAAGGATGGCTAGTTACAGCTGGAGCAGCAGTGTACCCTGAAGACTGGAGCGATCGGAGTTGGCATGCCAGAGTAGGAGCGGAAGTGGAGTAGTCGTCAGTCGTATAGAGGTCGAGAGTGTAAATAGTTGTAAAGTGTTGCGTATGAAAGTCCTGTATTTGTTTTAACCGATTGTCCATGTAAGTTGTAATCTTTTAGTGGAAATGGACTGAAGCGTTTGAATACTGGCTGCTCTCTAATATTAATAACCTTACACTGAGCGTGGGGCCTCTAGGCCAGTTGAGTAGATGTGATATACAGTTCGCCCTGCAGGCTGAGCTACGTGCTCCCATAAGAGTAACACTCTTACGTGATCAAGAACTGTCTCCTGTCCTTGTTTGGTTGGGGAGATGGTTTCCTGATCACCAAAGGTGATACTCTTGATGGTCGAGTGATTCTCCTTCTATTTTAATCTTTTGGTTCGTCCTTGTGAGGATGGGACCATCCGAGCAAGGGAGAATAAATAAAAATATTTTCAAAAAAAAAAAAAAAAAAAAATCATCAAAATTATCACACCTCGGGTTTTCTATGCGCAGGAAAATCCGGGGCTTGACAGATCCATTCTAATTCATTCGTACGATCCATTCTAATTCATTCGTATGATCCATTCTAATTCATTCGCACGAATGTATCCATTCTAATTCTTTCATACAATCCATTCTTACTCATTCGTAATGAATTAGAATGGATACATTCATGCAAAAGAATTAGAATGGATTGTATGAATGAATTAGAATGGATCGTGTAAATGAATTAGAATGGATTGTGCGAATGAATTAGAATGGATCGTACGAATGAATTAGAATAGATCGTACGTATGAATTAGAATGGATACATTCGTGCGAATGAATTAGAATGGATCGTATGAATGAATTAGATTGGATCGTATGAATGAATTAGAATGGATTGTATGAATTAGAATGGATACCTTCGTGCAAATTAAATAGAATGGATCATACGAATGAATTAGAGTAGATTGTGCGAAAGGATTAGAATGGATCATACGATTGAGTAAAAATGGATTGTACGAATGAAATAGAATAGATCGTACGAATGAATTAGAATGGATCGTACGAATGAATTAGAATGGATCGTTCGAATGAATTAGAATAGATTGTGCGAATGAATTAGAATGGATCGTACGAATGAATTAGAATGGATCGTACGAATGAATTAGAATGGATCGTATGAATGAATTAGAATGGATCGTGCGAATGAATTAGAATGGATCGTACGAATGAAATAGAATGGATTCGCACGAATGTATCCATTCTAATTCATTCGTACGATCCATTCTAATTCATTCGTACAATCCATTCTAATTCATTCGCACGATCCATTCGCATTCACTCAAACGATCCATTCTAATTCATTCATACAATCCATTCTAATTCTTTTGCACGAATGTATCCATTCTAATTCATTCGTACGATCCATTCTAATTCATTCGTATGATCTATTCTAATTCATTCGCATGATCCATTCTAATTCCTTCGTATGATCCATTTTAATTCATTCGCACGATCCATTCTAATTTATTCATACGATCCATTCTAATTCATTCGTACGATCCATTCTAATTTCTTCGTATGATCTATTCTAATTCCTTCGTACGATCCATTCTAATTCATTCATACGATCTATTCTAATTCTTTCGCACGAATGTATCCATTCTAATTCATTCGTACGATCCATTCTAATTACTTCGTACGATCCATATTCTAATTCATTCGTACGGTCCATTCTAATTTATTCGTACAATCCATTCTAATTCATTCGCACGAATGTATCCGTTCTAATTCATTCGTACGATCCATTCTATGAATTAGAATGGATCGTATGAATGAATTAGAATGGATCGTGCGAATAAATTAGAATGGATCGTATGAATGAATTAGAATAGATTGTGCGAATGAATTAGAATGGATCGTACGAATGAATTAGAATGAATACATTCGTGCGAATGAATTAGAATGGATCATACGAATGAATTAGAATGGATCATATGAATGAATTAGAATGGATCGTACGAATGAATTAGAATGGATCGTGCGAAGGAATTAGAATGGATCGTACGAATGAATTAGAATGGATCGTACGAATGAATTTGAATGGATCGTACGAAGGAATTAGAATGGATCGTACGAAGGAATTAGAATGGATCGTACGAATGAATTAGAATGGATCGTATGAATGAATTAGAATGGGTCGTATGAATGAATTAGAATGGATACACGATCCAGATCCATTCTAATTCATTCGCACAATCTATTCTAATTCATTCGTAGGATCGTGCGAATGAATTAGAATGGATCGTGCGAATGAGTTAGAATGGATCGTACGAATGAATTAGAATGGATCGTACGAATGAATTAGAAAGGATACATTCGAATTCATTCGTACGATCCATTCTAATTCCTTCGTACGATCCATATTCTAATTTATTCGCACGATCCATTCTAATTCATTCGTACGATTCATTCTAATTCAATCCATTCTAATTCATTCGTACGATCTATTCTAATTCATTCATACGATCCATTCTAATTCATACAATCTATTCTAATTAGAATAGATCGTACTAATGAATTAGAATGGATCGTACGAATGAATTAGAATGGATCGTACAAATGAATTAGAATGGATTGAATTAGAATGAATCGTACGAATGAATTAGAATGGATCGTGCGAATGAATTAGAATATGGATCGTACGAAGTAATTAGAATGGATCGTACGAATGAATTCGAATGTATCCTTTCTAATTCATTCGTATGATCCATTCTAATTCATTCGTACGATCCTGTCTAATTCATTCGTACGATCCATTCTAACTCATTCGCACGATCCTACGAATGAATTAGAATAGATTGTGCGAATGAATTAGAATGGATCTGGATCGTGTATCCATTCTAATTCATTTGTACGACCCATTCTAATTCATTCGTACGATCCATTCTACTTCATTCGCACGATCCATTCTAATTCATTCGCACGATCCATTCTAATTCATTTATACGATCCATTCTAATTCATTCATATGATCCACTCTAATTCCTTCATACGATCCATTCTAATTCATTCGTACGATCCATTCTAATTCATTCGGATCGTGCGAATGAATTAGAATGGATCTTACGAATGAATTAGAATGGAACGTATAGATTGTGCGAATGAATTAGAATGGATCATACGAATGAATTAGAATGGATCGTACGAATGAATTAGAATGGATCGTACGAATGAGTAAGAATGGATCGTACGAATGAATTAGAATGGATTGAATTAGAATGAATCGTACGAATGAAATAGAATGGATCGTACGAATGAATTAGAACGGATCGTACGAATGAATTAGAATGGATTGAATTAGAATGAATCGTACGAATGAATTAGAATAAATCATACCGTACGAATGAATTAGAATGGATCATACGAAGGAATTAGAATGGATCGTGCGAATAAATTAGAATGGATCGTATGAATGAATTAGAATAGATTGTGCGAATGAATTAGAATGGATCGTACGAATGAATTAGAATGGATACATTCGTGCGAATGAATTAGAATGGATCATATGAATGAATTAGAATCGATCGTACGAATGAATTAGAATGGATCATGCGAATGAATTAGAATGGATCGTGCGAATGAATTAGAATGGATCGTACAAATGAAATAGAATGGATTGTACGAATGAGATAGAATGGATCGTACGAATGAATTAGAATGGATACATTCATGCGAATGAATTAGATTGGATCATGCGAATGAATTAGAATGGCATTCGTATGATCCATTCTAATTCATTTGCACGAAGGTATCCATTCTAATTCATTCGCACTATCCATTCTAATTCCTTCGTACGATCCATTCTAATTCCTTCGTACGATCCATTCTAATTCATTCGTACGATCCATTCTAATTCATTCGTACGATCCATTCTAATTCCTTCGTATGATCCATTCTAATTCATTCGTACGATTCATTCTAATTCAATCCATTCTAATTCATTCGTACGATCCATTCTAATTCATTCGTACGATCCATTCTTATTCATTCGTACGATTCATTCTAATTCAATTCATTCTAATTCATTCGTACGATCCATTCTTACTCATTCGTACGATCCATTCTAATTCATTCGCACGAATGAATACATTCTAATTCATTCGTATGATCCATTCTAATTCATTCGCATGAATGTATCCATTCTAATTCATTCGTACGATCCATTCTATCTCATTCGTACAATCCATTCTATTTCATTCGTACGATCCATTCTAATTCATTCGCACGATCCATTCTAATTCATTAATACGATCCAATCTAATTCATTCATACGATCTATTCTAATTCATTCGCACGAATATATCCTTTCTAATTCATTCGTACGATCCATTCTAATTCATTCGCACAATCTATTCTAATTCATTAGTACGATCCATTCTAATTCATTCGTACGATCCATTCTAATTCATTAGCACGATCCAAATTCATTTATCCGTACGATCTATTCTATTTCATTCGTACGAACCATTCTTATCATACGATCCATTCTAATTCAATCCATTCTAATTCATTCGTACGATCCATTCTAATTCATTCGTACGATCCATTCTAATTCATTCGTACGATCCATTCTAATTCATTCGTATGATTCATTCTAATTCAATCCATTCTAATTCATTCGTACGATCCATTCTTACTCATTCGTACGATCCATTCTAATTCATTCGTACGAATGAATCCATTCTAATTCATTCGTATGATCCATTCTAATTCATTCGCATGAATGTATCCATTCTAATTCATTCGTACGATCCATTCTATCTCATTCGTACAATCCATTCTATTTCATTCGTACGAATGTATCCATTCTAATTCATTCGTACGATCCATTCTAATTTCTTCGTACGATCCATTCTAATTCCTTCGTACGATCCATTCTAATTCATTCCCATGAATGTATCCATTCTAATTGATACGTACGATCCATTCTATTTCATTCGTATGATTCATTCTTACTCATTCGGACGATCCATTCTAATTCTAATTCATTCATATGATCCATTCTAATTCATTCGCACAATCCATTCTAATTCATTCGTACGATCTATTCTAATTCATTCGTACGATCCATTCTAATTCATTCGTACGATTCATTCTAATTCAATCTATTCTAATTCATTCGTACGATCCATTCTTACTCATTCGTATGATCCATTCTAATTCATTCGCACGAATGAATCCATTCTAATTCATTTGTATGATCCATTCTAATTCATTCGCATGAATGTATCCATTCTAATTCATTCGTACGATCCATTCTATCTCATTCGTACAATCCATTCTATTTCATTCGTACGATCCATTCTTATTCATTCGCACGATCCATTCTAATTCATTCATACGATCTATTCTAATTCTTTCGCACGAATGTATCCATTCTAATTCATTCGTACGATCCATTCTAATTCATTCGCACGATCCATTCTAATTCATTCATACAATCCATTCTAATTCTTTTGCACGAATGTATCCATTCTAATTCATTCGTTCGATCCATTCTAATTCATTCGTACGATCCATTATAATTCATTCGCACGATCCAATCTAATTCATTCGTACGATCCATTCTAATTCATTCATACATGTACGAATGAATTAGAATGGATACATTCGTGCGAATGAATTAGAATGGATCGTATGAATGAATTAGATTGGATCGTATGCATAAATTAGAATGGATCGTGCGAATGAATTAGAATGGATCGTATGAATGAATTAGAATGGATCGAACGAATGAATTAGAATGGATACATTCGTGCAAAAGAATTAGAATGGATTGTATGAATGAATTAGAATGGATCGTGCGAATGAATTAGAATGGATCGTACGAATGAATTAGAATGGATACATTCGTGCCAAAGAATTAGAATAGATCGTATGAATGAATTAGAATGGATCGTATGAATGAAATAGAATGGATCGTATGAATGAATTAGAATGGATCGTGCGAATGAATTAGAATGGATCGTACGAATGAATTAGAATGGATCGTACGAAGGAATTAGAATGGATCGTACGAATGAATTAGAAAGGATACATTCGAATTCATTCGTACGATCCATTCTAATTCCTTCGTACGATCCATATTCTAATTCATTCGCACGATCCATTCTAATTCATTCGCACGATCCATTCTAATTCATTCATACGATCCATTCTAATTCATTCACACAATCCATTCTAATTCATTCTAATTTATTCGTATGTGAGTGGATCGTGTTTTTTTGTGCTAATGAATTAGAATGGATCGTACGAATGAATTAGAATGGATACATTCGTGCGAAAGAATTAGAATAGATCGTATGAATGAATTAGATTGGATCGTATAAATGAATTAGAATGGATCGTACGAATGAATTAGAATGGATCGTGCTAATGAATTAGAATGGATCGTGCGAATGAATTAGAATGGATCGTTCGAATGAATTAGAATAGATTGTGCGAATGAATTAGAATGGATCGTACGAATGAATTAGAAAGGATACATTCGTGCGAATGAATTAGAATGGATCGTATGAGTGTGAATGAATTAGAATGGATCATGCGAATGAATTAGAATGGATCGTATTAATGAATTAGAATGGATCGTGCGAATGAATTAGAATGGATCGTACGAATTAGTAAGAATGGATCGTGCGAATGAATTAGAATGGATCATATGAATGAATTAGAATGGATCGTATGAATGAATTAGAATGGATCGTGCGAATAAATTAGAATGTATCGTATGAATGAATTAGAATAGATCGTGCGAATGAATTAGAATGGATCGTACGAATGAATTAGAATGGATACATTCGTGCGAATGAATTAGAATGGATCGTATGAATGAATTAGAATCGATCGTACGAATGAATTAGAATGGATCATGCGAATGAATTAGAATGGATCGTGCGAATGAATTAGAATGGATCGTACGAATGAAATAGAATGGATTGTACGAATGAGATAGAATGGATCGTACGAATGAATTAGAATGGATACATTCATGCGAATGAATTAGAATGGATCATACGAATGAATTAGAATGGATTCATTCGTGCGAATGAATTAGAATGGATCGTACGAATGAGTAAGAATGGATCATACGAATGAATTAGAATGGATTGAATTAGAATGAATCGTACGAATGAATTAGAATGGATCGTACGAATGAATTAGAATGGATCGTACGAATGAATTAGAATGGATTGAATTAGAATGAATCGTACGAATGAATTAGAATGAATCATACCGTACGAATGAATTAGAATGGATCATACGAAGGAAATAGAATGGATCGTACGAATGAATTAGAATGGATCGTACGAATGAATTAGAATGGATCGTACGAAGGAATTAGAATGGATCGTACAAAGGAATTAGAATGGATAGAACGAATGAATTAGAATGGACATTCGTACGATCCATTCTTACTCATTCGTACGATCCATTCTAATTCATTTGCACGAAGGTATCCATTCTAATTCATTCGTACTATCCATTCTAATTCCTTCGTACGATCCATTCTAATTCCTTCATACGATCCATTCTAATTCATTCGTACGATCCATTCTAATTCATTCGTACGATCCATTCTAATTCCTTCGTATGATCCATTCTAATTCATTCGTACGGTATGATTCATTCTAATTCATTCGTACGATTCATTCTAATTCAATCCATTCTAATTCATTCGTACGATCCATTCTAATTCATTCGTACGATCCATTCTAATTCATTCGTACGATTCATTCTAATTCAATCCATTCTAATTCATTCGTACGATCCATTCTTACTCATTCATACGATCCATTCTAATTCATTCGCACGAATGAATCCATTCTAATTCATTCGTATGATCCATTCTAATTCATTCGCATGAATGTATCCATTCTAATTCATTCGTACGATCCATTCTATCTCATTCGTACAATCCATTCTATTTCATTCGTACGATCCACTCTAATTCATTCGCACGATCCATTCTAATTAATTAATACGATCCAATCTAATTCATTCATACGATCTATTCTAATTCATTCGCACGAATATATCCTTTCTAATTCATTCGTACGATCCATTCTAATTCATTCGCACAATCTATTCTAATTCATTAGTACGATCCATTCTAATTCATTCGTACGATCCATTCTAATTCATTAGCACGATCCAAATTCATTTATCCGTACGATCTATTCTATTTCATTCGTACGATCCATTCTTATCGTACGATCCATTCTAATTCAATCCATTCTAATTCATTCGTACGATCCATTCTAATTCATTCGTACGATCCATTCTAATTCATTCGTACGATTCATTCTAATGCAATCCATTCTAATTCATTCGTACGATCCATTCTTACTCATTCGTACAATCCATTCTAATTCATTTGCACGAAGGTATCCATTCTAATACATTCATACTATCCATTCTAATTCCTTCGTACGATCCATTCTAATTCCTTCGTACGATCCATTCTAATTCATTCATACGATCCATTCTAATTCATTAATACGATCCATTCTAATTCATTCGCACGATCCATTCTTACTCATTCGTACGATCCATTCTAATTCATTCGCACGAATGAATCCATTCTAATTCATTCGTATGATCCATTCTAATTCATTCGCATGAATGTATCCATTCTAATTCATTCGTACGATCCATTCTATCTCATTCGTACAATCCATTCTATTTCATTCGTACGATCCATTCTAATTCATTCGCACGATCCATTCTAATTCATTCGCATGATCCATTCTAATTCATTCGTACGATCGATTCTAATTCATTCATACGATCCATTCTAATTCATTCGCACGAATGTATCCATTCTAATTCATTCGTACGATCCATTTTAATTCATTCGCACAATCTATTCTAATTCATTCATACGATCCATTCTAATTTATTCGCACGATCCATTCTAATTCATTCGCACGATCCATTCTAATTCATTCGCATAATCTATTCTAATTCATTCGTACGATCCAGTCTAATTCATTCGCACGATCCATTCTAATTCATTCATACGATCCATTCTATTTCATTCATACGATCCATTCTAATTCATTCGTACGATCCATTCTAATTCAATCCATTCTAATTCATTCGTACGATCCATTCTTACTCATTCGTACGATCCATTCTAATTCATTCGCACGAATGAATCCATTCTAATTCATTCGTATGATCCATTCTAATTCATTCGCATGAATGTATCCATTCTAATTCATTCGTACGATCCATTCTAATTCATTCATATGATCCATTCTAATTCATTCGTATGATCCATTCTAATTCATTCGCACGAATGTATCCATTCTAATTCATTCATACGATCCATTCTAATTCATTCGCACAATCTATTCTAATTCATTCATACGATCCATTCTAATTTATTCGCACGATCCATTCTAATTCATTCATACGATCCATTCTAATTCGTAGAATGGATCGTACGAATGAATTAGAATGGATACATTCGTGCGAATGAATTAGAATGGATTGTACGAATAAATTAGAATGGATCGTACGAATGAATTAGAATATGGATCGTACGAAGGAATTAGAATGGATCGTACGAATGAATTAGAATGGATACATTCGTGCAAAAGAATTAGAATCGATCGTATGAATGAATTAGAATGGATCGTACGAAGGAATTAGAATAGATCATACGAAGAAATTAGAATGGATCGTACGAATGAATTAGAATGGATCGTATAAATGAATTAGAATGGATCGTGCGAATGAATTAAAATAGATCGTACGAAGGAATTAGAATGGATCATGCGAATGAATTAGAATAGATCATACGAATGAATTAGAATGAATCGTACGAATGTATTAGAATGAATTGAATTAGAATGGATCATACAAAGGAATTAGAATGGATCGTACGAAGGAATTAGAATAGATCGTACGAATGAATTAGAATGGATACGAATGGATCGTACGAATGAGTAAGAATGGATCGTACGAATGAAATAGAATGGATTGTACGAATGAATTAGAATGGATACATTCGTGCGAATGAATTAGGATGGATCGTATGAATGAATTAGAATAGATTGTGCAAATGAATTAGAATGGATCGTACGAATGAATTGGAATGGATACATTCGTGCGAATGAATTAGAATGGATCGTATGAATGAATTATAGTGGATACATTCGTACAAATGAATTAGAATGGATCGTACGAAAGAATTAGAATGGATACATTCGTGCGAATGAATTAGAATTGATCATATGAATGAACTAGAATGGATCATTTGAGTGAATGCGAATGGATCGTGCGAATGAATTAGAATGGATTGTACGAATGAATTAGACTGGATTGTACAAATGAATTAGAATGGATACATTCGTGCGAATCCATTCTATTTCATTCGTACGATCCATTCTAATTCATTCGCACGATCCATTCTAATTCGTTCATACGATCCATTCTAATTCATTCGTACGATCCATTCTAATTCATTCGTACGATCCATTCTAATTCATTCGCACGAATGTATCCATTCCAATTCATTCGTACGATCCATTCTAATTCATTCGCACAATCTATCCTTTCTAATTCATTCGTACGATCCATTCTAATTCATTCGCACAATCTATTCTAATTCATTCGAACGATCCATTCTAATTCATTAGCATGATCCATTCTAATTCATTCGTACGATCTATTCTATTTCATTCGTACGATCTATTCTATTTCATTCGTACGATCCATTCTAATTCATTCATACAATCCATTCTATTTCATTCGTACGATCCATTCTTACTCATTCGTACGATCCATTCATATCCATTCTAATTTTTTCGTACGATCTATTCTAATTCATTCGTACGATCCATTCTAATTCATTAATACGATCCAATCTAATTCATTCGTACGATCCATTCTAATTCATTCGTACGATCCATTCTAATTCATTCGTACGATCCATTCTAATTCATTCGTACGATCCATTCTAATTCATTCGCACAATCTATTCTAATTCATTCGTATGATCCATTCTAATTCATTCGCACGATCCATTCTAATTCATTCATACGATCCATTCTATTTCATTCGTACGATCCATTCTTACTCATTCGTACGATCCATTCTAATTCATTTGCACGAAGGTATCCATTCTAATTCATTCGTACTATCCATTCTAATTCCTTCGTACGATCCATTCTAATTCCTTCGTACGATCCATTCTAATTCATTTATACAAATGTATCCACTCTAATTCATTCATAGGATCCATTCTAATTCATTCGCACGAATGTATCCATTCCAATTCATTCGTACGATCCATTCTAATTCATTCGCACAATCTATTCTAATTCATTCGTACGATCAATTCTAATTCATTAGCATGATCCATTCTAATTCATTCGTACGATCTATTCTATTTCATTCGTACAATCCATTCTTACTCAATCGTATGATCCATTCTAATCCATTCGCACAATCTATTCTAATTCATTCGTACGATCCATTCTATTTCATTCGTACGATCCATTCTAATTCATACGATCCATTCTAATTCATACGATCCATTCTATTTCATTCATACGATCCATTTTAATTCATTCGCACGATCCATTCTAATTCATTCATACGATCCATTCTAATTCATTTGTACGATCCATTCTAATTTCTTCGTATGATCTATTCTAATTCCTTCGTACGATCCATTCTAATTCCTTCGTACGATCCATTCAAATTCATTCGCACGAATCTATCCATTCTAACCATTCTAATTCATTCGTACGGTATGATTCATTCTAATTCATTCGTACGATTCATTCTAATTCAATCCATTCTAATTCATTCGTACGATCCATTCTAATTCATTCGTACGATCCATTCTAATTCATTCGTACGATTCATTCTAATTCAATCCATTCTAATTCATTCGTACGATCCATTCTTCCTCATTCGTACGATCCATTCTAATTCATTCGCACGAATGAATCCATTCTAATTTATTCGTATGATCCATTCTAATTCATTCGCATGAATGTATCCATTCTAATTCATTAGTACGATCCATTCTTTCTCATTCGTACAATCTATTCTATTTCATTCGTACGATCCATTCTAATTCATTCGTACGATCCATTCTAATTCCTTCGTATGATCCATTCTAATTCATTCGTACGGTATGATTCATTCTAATTCATTCGTACGATCCAATCTAATTCATTCGCATAATCTATTCTAATCCATTCTAATCCATTCTATTTCATTCGTGGATCGTATGAATGAATTATAATGGATCATGCGAATGAATTAGAATAGATCATACGAATGAATTAGAATGGATCGTACGAATGAATTAGAATGGATACATTCGTGCAAAAGAATTAGAATGGATTGTATGAAAGAATTAGAATGGATCGTGCGAATGAATTAGAATGGATACATTCGTGCGAATGAGTTAGAATAGATCGTATGAATGAATTAGAATGGATCGTGCGAATGAAATAGAATGGATCGTACGAATGAATTAGAATGGATTGAATTAGAATGAATCGTACGAATGAATTAGAATGAATCATACCGTACGAATGAATTAGAATGGATCATACGAAGGAATTAGAATGGATCGTACGAATGAATTAGAATGGATCGTACGAAGGAATTAGAATGGATCGTACGAAGGAATTAGAATGGATAGTACGAATGAATTAGAATGGATACCTTCGTGCAAATGAATTAGAATGGATCGTACGAATGAGTAAGAATGGATCGTACGAATGAAATAGAATGGATCGTATGAATGCATTAGAATGGATCGTGCGAATGAATTAGAATGGATCGTACGAATGAATTAGAATAGATTGTGCGAATGAATTAGAATTGATCGTACGAATGAATTAGAATGGATCGTACGAATGAATTAGAATGGATCTTATGAATGAATTAGAATGGATCGTGCGAATGAATTATAATGGATCGTACGAATGAAATAGAATGGATTCGCACGAATGTATCCATTCTAATTCATTCGTACGATCCATTCTAATTCATTCGTACAATCCATTCTAATTCATTCGCACGATCCATTCGCATTCACTCAAACGATCCATTCTAATTCATTCATATGATCCATTCTAATTCATTCGCACGAATGTATCCATTCTAATTTATTCGTACGATCCATTCTAATTCATTTGTACGAATGTATCCACTCTAATTCATTCATACGATCCATTCTAATTCATTCGCACGAATGTATCCATTCCAATTCCTTCGTACGATCCATTCTAATTCATTCGCACAATCTATTCTAATTCATTCGTACGATCAATTCTAATTCATTAGCATGATCCATTCTAATTCATTCGTACGATCTATTCTAATTGATTCGTACGATCTATTCTATTTCATTCATACGATCCATTCTAATTCATTTATACGATCCATTCTAATTCATTCGCATGATCCATTCTAATTCATTCACACTCATACGATCCATTCTAATTCATTCGTACGAATGAATTAGAGTGGATACATTCGTACAAATGAATTAGAATGGATCGTATGAATGAATTAGAGTGGATACATTCGTACAAATGAATTAGAATGGATCGTACGAATAAATTAGAATGGATACATTCGTGCGAATGAATTAGAATGGATCATATGAATGAATTAGAATGGATCGTTTGAGTGAATGCGAATGGATCGTGCGAATGAATTAGAATGGATTGTATGAATGTGAATGAATTAGAATGAATCGTGCGAATGAATTAGAATGGATCGTATTAATGAATTAGAATGGATCGTATGAATGAAATAGAATAGATCGTACGAATGAATTAGAATAGATCGTACGAATGAATTAGAATGGATCATGCTAATGAATTAGAATTGATCGTACGAATGAATTAGAATAGATTGTGCGAATGAATTAGAATAGATTGTGCGAATGAATTAAAATGGATCGTACGAAGGAATTAGAATGGATCATGCGAATGAATTAGAATGGATCGTACGAACGAATTAGAATGGATCGTGCGAATGAATTAGAATATAGATCGTACGAATGAATTAGAATGGATCGTACGAATGAATTAGAATGGATCGTACGAATGAATTAGTATGGATACATTCGTGCGAAAGAATTAGAATGGATCGTACGAATGAATTAGACTAGATTGTGCGAATGGATTAGAATGGATCATACGATTGAGTAAGAATGGATTGTACGAATTAAATAGAATAGATCGTACGAATGAATTAGAATGGATCGTATGAATGAATTAGAATCGATCGTACGAATGAGTAAGAATGGATCGTACGAATGAATTAGAATGGATTGATTTAGAATGAATCGTACGAATGAATTAGAATGGATCGTACGAATGAATTAGAATGGATCGTGCGAATGAATTAGAATGGGTCGTACAAATGAATTAGAATCGATACATTCGTGCGAAAGAATTAGAATGGATCGTGCGAATGAATTAGAATGGATCATATGAATGAATTAGAATGGATCGTATGAATGAATTAGAATGGATCGTACGAATGAATAAGAATGGATCGTGCGAATGAATTAGAATGGATCGTAGTAATGAATTAGAACGGTTCCTACGAATGAATTAGAATTGATCGTACGAATGAATTAGAATAGATTGTGCAAATGAATTAGAATGGATCGTACGAATGAATTGGGATGGATACATTCGTGCGAATGAATTAGAATGGATCGTATGAATGAATTAGAGTGGATACATTCGTACAAATGAATTAGAATGGATCGTACGAATGAATTAGAATGGATACATTCGTGCGAATGAATTAGAATGGATCATATGAATGAATTAGAATGGATCGTTTGAGTGAATACGAATGGATCGTGCGAATGAATTAGAATGGATTGTACGAATGAATTTGAATGGATCGTACGAATGAATTAGAATGGATACATTCGTGCAAATGAATTAGAATGGATCGTATGAATGAATTAGAATGGATTGTACGAATAAATTAGAATGGATCGTACGAATGAATTAGAATAGATTGTACGAATGAATTAGAATGGATCGTACGAATGAATTAGAATGGATCTTACGAATGAATTAGAATGGATACATTCGTGCGAATGAATTAGAATGGATCATACGAATGAATTAGAGTTGATACATTCGTGTGAATGAATTAAAATGGATAATACGAATGAGTAAGAATGGATCGTAGAATTGGAATGGATCGTATGAATGAATTAGAATGGATACATACGAATGAATTAGAATGGATCGTATGAATGAATTAGAATAGATCGTGCGAATGAATTAGAATGGATCGTACGAATGAATTAGGATGGATCGTATGAATGAATTAGAATGGATCGTAGTAATGAATTAGAATGGATCCTACGAATGAATTAGAATAGATGGTGCGAATGAATTTGAATGAATCTGGATCGTGTATCCATTCTAATTCATTCGTACGACCCATTCTAATTCATTCGCACGATCCATTCTAATTCATTCGTACGATCCATTCTAATTCATTCGTACGATTCATTCTAATTCAATCTATTCTAATTCATTCGTACGATCCATTCTTACTCATTCGTACGATCCATTCTAATTCATTCGCACGAATGAATCCATTCTAATTCATTCGCATGATCCATTCTAATTCATTTGCATGAATGTATCCATTCTAATTCATTCGTACGATCCATTCTATCTCATTCGTACAATCCATTCTATTTCATTCGTACGATCCATTCTAATTCATTCGCACGATCCATTCTAATTTATTCGCATGATCCATTCTAATTCATTCGTACGATCGATTCTAATTCAGTCATACGATCCATTCTAATTCATTCGCACGAATATATCCATTCTAATTCATTCGTACGATCCATTCTAATTTATTCTCACGATCCATTCTAATTCATTCGTAGGATCTAATCTATTTCATTCGTACAATTCATTCTAATTCATTCGTACGATCTATTCTATTTCATTCGTACGATCCATTCTAATTCATTCGCACGATCCATTCTAATTCATTCATACGATCCATTCTAATTCATTCGTACGATCCATTCTAATTCATTCGTACGATCCATTCTAATTCATTCGCACGAAAGAATTAGAATGGATCGTATGAATGAATTAGATTGGATCGTATAAATGAATTAGAATGGATCGTACGAATGAATTAGAATGGATCGTGCTAATGAATTAGAATGGATCGTGCGAATGAATTAGAATGGATCGTGCGAATGAATTAGAATGGATCGTACGAATGAATTAGAATGGATCGTACGAATGAATTAGAATGGATCGTTCGAATGAATTAGAATAGATTGTGCGAATGAATTAGAATGGATCATACGAATGAATTAGAATGGATCGTACGAATGAATTAGAATGGATTGAATTAGAATGAATCGTACGAATGAATTAGAATGAATCATACCGTACGAATGAATTAGAATGGATCATACGAAGGAATTAGAATGGATCGTACGAATAAATTAGAATGGATCGTACGAATAAATTATAATGGATCGTACGAATGAATTAGAATGGATCGTATGAATGAATTAGAATGGATCATACGAATGAATTAGAATGGATCGTACGAATGAAATAGAATGGATTCGCACGAATGTATCCATTCTAATTCATTCGTACGATCCATTCTAATTCATTCGTACAATCCATTCTAATTCATTTGCACGATCCATTCGCATTCACTCAAACGACCCATTCTAATTCATAAGTACGATCCATTCTAATTCATTCAAATGATCCATTCTAATTCATTCGTACGATCCATTCTAATTCATTCGCACGAATGTATCCATTCTAATTCATTCGTACGATCCATTCTAATTCATTTGTACGAATGTATCCATTCTAATTCATTCGTACGATCCATTCTAATTCATTTGTACGAATGTATCCTTTCTAATTCATTCGTACGATCCATTCTAATTCATTAGCACAATCTATTCTAATTCATTAGTACGATCCATTCTAATTCATTCGTACGATCCATTCTAATTCATTCGCACAATCTATTCTAATACATTCGTACGATCCATTCTAATTCATTCGCACAATCTATTCTAATACATTCGTACGATCCATTCTAATTCATTCGCACGATCCATTCTAATTCATTCATACGATCCATTCTAATTCATTCGCACGAATGAATTAGAATGAATCATACCGTACGAATGAATTAGAATGGATCATACGAAGGAATTAGAATGGATCGTACGAATGAATTAGAATGGATCGTACGAAGGAATTAGAATGGATAGTACGAATGAATTAGAATGGATACCTTGGTGCAAATGAATTAGAATGGCTCGTACGAATGAGTAAGAATGGATCGTACGAATGAAATAGAATGGATCGTATGAATGAATTAGAATGGATCGTGCGAATGAATTAGAATGGATCGTATGAATGAATTAGAATAGATCGTGCGAATGAATTAGAATGGATCGTACGAATGAATTAGAATGGATCGTACGAATGAATTAGAATGGATCGTATGAATGAATTAGAATGGATCGTGCGAATGAATTAGAATGGATCGTACGAATGAAATAGAATGGATTCGCACGAATGTATCCATTCTAATTCATTCGTACGATCCATTCTAATTCATTCGTACAATCCATTCTAATTCATTCGCACGATCCATTCGCATTCACTCAAACGATCCATTCTAATTCATTCATATGATCCATTATAATTCATTCGCACGAATGTATCCATTCTAATTTATTCGTACGATCCATTCTAATTCATTTGTACGAATGTATCCACTCTAATTCATTCATACGATCCATTCTAATTCATTTGTACGAATGTATCCACTCTAATTCATTCGTACGAATGAATTAGAATGGATCGTATGAGTGTGAATGAATTAGAATGGATCGTGCGAATGAATTAGAATGGATCGAATTAATGAATTAGAATGGATCGTATGAATGAAATAGAATAGATCGTACGAATGAATTAGAATGGATCGTATGAATGAATTAGAATGGATCGTACGAAAAAATTAGAATGGATTGTATGAATGAATTAGAATAGATCGTATGAATGAATTAGAATGGATCTTACGAATGAATTAGAATGGATCGTATGAATTAGAATGGATCGTACGAAGGAATTAGAATGGATCGTATGAATGAATTAGATTGGATCGTATTAATGAATTTGAATGGATCGTATGAATGAATTAGATTGGATCGTATGAATGAATTAGAATGGATCGTACGAATGAGTAAGAATGGATCGTACGAATGAATTAGAATGGATTGAATTAGAATGAATCGTACGAATGAATTAGAATGGATCATACGAAGGAATTAGAATGGATCGTACGAATGAATTAGAATGGATCGTACGAATGAATTAGAATGGATTCATTCGTGCGAATGAATTAGAATGGATCGTACGAATGAGTAAGAATGGACCGTACGAATGAATTAGAATGGATTGAATTAGAATGAATCGTACGAATGAATTAGAATGGATCATACGAATGAATTATAATGGATCGTACGAATGAATAAGAATGGATTGAATTAGAATGGATCGTACGAATGAATTAGAATGGATCGTACGAAGGAATTAGAATGGATCGTACGAAGGAATTAGAATGGATAGTACGAATGAATTAGAATGGATACATTCGTGCAAAAGAATTAGAATAGATTGTATGAATGAATTAGAATGGATCGTGCGAATGAATTAGAATGGATCGTACGAATGAATTAGAATGGATACATTCGTGCGAAAGAATTAGAATAGATCGTATGAATGAATTAGAATGGATCGTATGAATGAAATAGAATGGATCGTACGAATGAATTAGAATGGATCGTGCGAATGAATTAGAATGGATCGTACGAATGAATTAGAATGGATTGAATTAGAATGAATCATACGAATGAATTAGAATGGATCGTACGAATGAATTAGAATGGATCGTACGAATGAATTAGAATGGATTGAATTAGAATGAATCGTACGAATGAATTAGAATGAATCATACCGTACGAATGAATTAGAATGGATCATACGAAGGAATTAGAATGGATCGTACGAATGAATTAGAATGGATTGTACGAATGAATTAGAATGGATCGTACGAAGGAATTAGAATGGATCGTACGAAGGAATTAGAATGGATAGTTCGAATTAATTAGAATGGATACCTTCATGCAAATGAATTAGAATGGATCGTACGAATGAGTAAGAATGGATCGTACGAATGAAATAGAATGGATCGTATGAATGAATTAGAATGGATCGTGCGAATGAATTAGAATGGATCGTACGAATGAATTAGAATAGATTGTGCGAATGAATTAGAATGGATCGTACGAATGAATTAGAATGGATCGTACGAATGAATTAGAATGGATCGTATGAATGAATTAGAATGGATCGTGCGAATGAATTAGAATGGATCGTACGAATGAAATAGAATGGATTCGCACGAATGTATCCATTCTAATTCAATGGATCGTGCGAATGAATTAGAATGGATCGTACGAATGAATTAGAATGGATCGTACGAAGGAATTAGAATGGATCGTACGAATGAATTAGAAAGGATACATTCGAATTCATTCGTACGATCCATTCTAATTCATTCGTATGATCCATATTCTAATTCATTCGCACGATCCATTCTAATTCATTCGCATGATCCATTCTAATTAAGTCATACGATCCATTCTAATTCATTCACACAATCCATTCTAATTCATTCTAATTTATTCGTATGTGAGTGGATCGTGTTTTTTCGTGCTAATGAATTAGAATGGATCGTATGAATGAATTAGAATCGATCGTACGAATGAATTAGAATGGATCATGCGAATGAATTAGAATGGATCGTGCGAATGAATTAGAATGGATCGTACGAATGAAATAGAATGGATTGTACGAATGAGATAGAATGGATCGTACGAATGAATTAGAATAGATAATTCATGCGAATGAATTAGAATGGATCATACGAATGAATTAGAATGGATTCATTCATGCAAATGAATTAGAATGGATCGTACGAATGAGTAAGAATGGATCGTACGAATGAATTAGAATGGATTGAATTAGAATGAATCGTACGAATGAATTAGAATGGATCGTACGAATGAATTAGAATGGATCGTACGAATGAATTAGAATGGATTGAATTAGAATGAATCGTACGAATGAATTAGAATGAATCATACCGTACGAATGAATTAGAATGGATCATACGAAGGAATTAGAATGGATCGTGCGAATAAATTAGAATGGATCGTATGAATGAATTAGAATAGATTGTGCGAATGAATTAGAATGGATCGTACGAATGAATTAGAATGGATACATTCGTGCGAATGAATTAGAATGGATCGTATGAATGAATTAGAATCGATCGTACGAATGAATTAGAATGGATCATGCGAATGAATTAGAATGGATCGTGCGAATGAATTAGAATGGATCGTATGAATGAAATAGAATGGATGGTACGAATGAGATAGAATGAATCGTACGAATGAATTAGAATGGATGCATTCATGCGAATGAATTAGAATGGATCATACGAATGAATTAGAATGGATTCATTCGTGCGAATGAATTAGAATGGATCGTACGAATGAGTAAGAATGGATCGTACGAATGAATTAGAATGGATTGAATTAGAATGAATCGTACGAATGAATTAGAATGGATCGTACGAATCCATTCGTACAATCCATTCTAATTTATTCGTACAATCCATTCTAATTCATTCGCACGATCCATTCGCATTCACTCAAACGATCCATTCTAATTCATTCATATGATCCATTCTAATTCATTCGCACGAATGTATCCATTCTAATTCATTCGTACAATCCATTCTAATTCATTTGTACGAATGTATCCACTCTAATTCATTCATACGATCCATTCTAATTCATTTGTACGAATGTATCCACTCTAATTCATTCGTACGAATGAATTAGAATGGATCGTATGAGTGTGAATGAATTTGAATGGATCGTGCGAATGAATTAGAATGGATCGTATTAATGAATTAGAATGGATCGTATGAATGAAATAGAATAGATCATACGAATGAATTAGAATGGATCGTATGAATGAATTAGAATGGATAGTACGAAGGAATTAGAATGGATTGTATGAATGAATTAGAATAGATCGTATGAATGAATTAGAATCGATCTTACAAATGAATTAGAATGGATCGTATGAATTAGAATGGATCGTACGAAGGAATTAGAATGGATCGTATGAATGAATTAGATTGGATCGTATTAATGAATTTGAATGGATCGTATGAATAAATTAGATTGGATCGTATGAGTGAATTAGAATGGATCGTACGAATGAGTAAGAATAGATCGTACGAATGAATTAGAATGGATTGAATTAGAATGAATCGTACGAATGAATTAGAATGGATCATACGAAGGAATTAGAATGGATCGTACGAATGAATTAGAATGAATCGTACGAATGAATTAGAATGGATCGTACGAAGGAATTAGAATGGATCGTACGAAGGAATTAGAATGGATAGTACGAATGAATTAGAATGGATACCTTCGTGCAAATGAATTAGAATGGATCGTACGAATGAGTAAGAATGGATCGTACGAATGAAATAGAAGGGATCGTATGAATGAATTAGAATGGATCGTGCGAATGAATTAGAATGGATCGTACGAATGAATTAGAATAGATTGTGCGAATGAATTAGAATGGATCGTGCAAATGAATTAGAATATAGATCGTACGAATGAATTAGAATGGATCGTACGAATTAATTAGAATGGATCGTGCGAATGAATTAGAATGGATCGTACGAATGAATTAGAATGGATACATTCGTGCGAAAGAATTAGAATGGATCGTATGAATGAATTAGAATGGATCGTACGAATGAATTAGAATGGATCGATTCTAATTCGTACGATCCATTCTAATTCATTCGCACGATCCATTCTAATTCATTCATACGATCCATTCTAATTCATTCATATGTATCCATTCTAATTCATTCGTACGATCCATTCTATTTCATTCGTACGATCCAATCTAATTCATTCATACGAAGAAATTAGAATGAATCGTACGAATGAATTAGAATGAATCATACCGTACGAATGAATTAGAATGGATCATACGAAGGAATTAGAATGGATTGTACGAATGAATTAGAATGGATCGTACGAATGAATTAGAATGGATCGTACGAAGGAATTAGAATGGATCGTACGAAGGAATTAGAATGGATAGTACGAATGAATTAGAATGGATCGTGCTAATGAATTAGAATTGATCGTACAAATGAATTAGAATAGATTGTGCGAATGAATTAGAATGGATCGTACGAATGAATTGGAATGGATACATTCGTGCGAATGAATTAGAATGGATCGTATGAATGAATTAGAGTGGATACATTCGTACAAATGAATTAGAATGGATCGTACGAATGAATTAGAATGGATACATTCATGCGAATGAATTAGAATGGATCATATGAATGAATTAGAATGGATCGTTTGAGTGAATGCGAATGGATCGTTCGAATGAATTAGAATGGATTGTACGAATGAATTAGAATGGATCGTACGAATGAATTAGAATGGATACATTCGTGCGAATGAATTAGAATGGATCGTATGAATGAATTAGAATGGATTGTACGAATAAATTAGAATGGATCGTACGAATGAATTAGAATAGATTGTACGAATGAATTAGAATGGATCGTACGAATGAATTAGAATGGATCGTACGAATGAATTAGAATGGATCGTACGACTGAATTAGAATGGATACATTCGTGCGAATGAATTAGAATGGATCATACGAATGAATTAGAGTTGATACATTCATGTGAATGAATTAAAATGGATAATACGAATGAGTAAGAATGGATCGTAGAATTAGAATGGATCGTATGAATGAATTAGAATGGATACATACGAATGAATTAGAATGGATCGTATGAATGAATTATAATGGATCGTGCGAATGAATTAGAATGGATCGTACGAATGAATTAGAATGGATCGTATGAATGAATTAGAATGGATCGTAGTAATGAATTATTATGGATCCTACGAATGAATTAGAATAGATTGTGCGAATGAATTAGAATGGATCTGGATCGTGTATCCATTCTAATTCATTCGTACGACCCATTCTAATTCATTCGCACGATCCATTCTAATTCATTCGTACGATCCATTCTAATTCATTCGTACGATTCATTCTAATTCAATCCATTCTAATTCATTCGTACGATCCATTCTTACTCATTCGTACGATCCATTCTAATTCATTCGCACGAATGAATCTATTCTAATTCATTCGTATGATCCATTCTAATTCATTCGCATGAATGTATCCATTCTAATTCATTCGTACGATCCATTCTATCTCATTCGTACAATCCATTCTATTTCATTCGTACGATCCATTCTAATTCATTCGCATGATCCATTCTAATTCATTCGCATGATCCATTCTAATTCATTCGTACGATCGATTCTAATTCATTCATACGATCCATTCTAATTCATTCGCACGAATGTATCCATTCTAATTCCTTCGTACGATCCATTCTAATTCATTTGTACGAATGTATCCACTCTAATTCATTCGTACGATCCATTCTAATTCATTCGCACGAATGTATCCATTCCAATTCATTCGTACGATCCATTCTAATTCATTCGCACAATCTATTCTAATTCATTCGTACGATCAATTCTAATTCATTAGCATGATCCATTCTAATTCATTCGTACGATCTATTCTATTTCATTCGTACAATCCATTCTTACGCAATCGTATGATCCATTCTAATCCATTCGCACAATCTATTCTAATTCATTCGTACGATCCATTCTATTTCATTCATACGATCCATTCTAATTCATACGATCCATTCTATTTGATTCATACGATCCATTTTAATTCATTTGCACGATCCATTCTAATTCATTCATACGATCCATTCTATTTCATTCGTACGATCCATTCTTACTCATTCGTATGATCCATTCTAATTCATTCGCACGAATGTCTCCATTCTAATTCATTCGTACGATCCATTGTAATTCATTCGTACGATCCATTCTAATTCATTCGTCCGATCTATTCTAATTCATTCATACGATCCATTCTAAATCATTCATACAATCCATTCTAATTCTTTCACACGATCCATTCTAATTCATTTGTACGATCCATTCTAATTCATTCGTACGATCCATTCTAATTCATTCGTACGATCCATTCTAATTCATTCACATGAATGAATCCATTCTAATTCATTCGTACAATCCATTCTATTTCATTCGTACGATCCATTCTTACTCATTCGTAAGATCCATTCTAATTCATTGGCACGAATGTATCCATTCTAATTCATTCGTACGATTCACTCTAATTCATTCGTACGATCCATTCCAATTCATTCTAATTCTAATTCATTCGTACGATCGATTCTAATTCATTCGTACGATCCATTCTTACTCATTCGTACGATCCATTCTAATTCATTCACATGAATGTATCCATTCTAATTCATTCGTACGATCCATTCTAATTCATTCGCACAATATATTCTAATTCATTCATACGATCCATCCTAATTCATTCGCACGAATGTATCCATTCTAATTCATTCGTACAATCCATTCTATTTCATTCGTACGATCCATTCTTACTCATTCGTATGATCCATTCGTATCCATTCTAATTCATTCGTACGATCTATTCTAATTCATTTATAGGATCTAATCTAATTCATTCATACAATCCATTCTAATTCATTCATACGATCGTACAAATGAAATAGAATGGATCGTACGAATGAATTAGAATAGATTGTGCGAATGGATTAGAATGGATCGTATGAATGAATTAGAATGGATCGTGCGAATGAATTAGAATGGATCGTGCGAATGAATTAGAATGGATCGTACGAATGAAATAGAATGGATCGTACGAATGAATTAGAATAGATTGTGCGAATGGATTAGAATGGATCATACGATTGAGTAAGAATGGATTGTACGAATGAAATAGAATAGATCGTACGAATAAATTAGAATGGATCATGCTAATAAATTAGAATTGATCGTACGAATGAATTAGAATAGATTGTACGAATGAATTAGAATGGATCGTACGAATGAATTGGAATGGATACATTCGTGCGAATGAATTAGAATGGATCGTATGAATGAATTAGAGTGGATACATTCGTACAAATGAATTAGAATGGATCGTATGAAGGAATTAGAATGGATCGTACGAAGGAATTAGAATGGATAGTACGTGTTTGGGGGATTTTTCGCTGGTCCGTGCCGACTGCCTGCAAGACAAAGAAAAGAGAACGTGAGAACGGCTGGCTCCCTTAGGAGCGCAGACCCTCCGACGCTCAAGTCAGTTCCGGTAGCACAACGTCGAGCTGTTGTATACCAAAGTGGTAGGGGAAAGGATTTCTGATGAGCGTCCATTTGGTGCGAATTATCCTTTCTTTATCATGCACATAGCGTCAGTTTCTTACGTAAAACTTTCATAATACACGTAAACTGCATGAGTTTCTTTGCACCATGATATAGTAGACTTTCATACGAACCCAACGGCATATTGGTTCGCTCTCATACATTGCATGCATGAAAAATATAGAGCCCGAAAGTCCAAATTATCCTTTTATCGATAATCGCATTTGAATCTGACAAGCGTCATTTCATGTGTGTCTTTCAGGGAATCGATCCGGTTTTCGATGCAGTCAGCTCAAGGACTTCATGACCAAAGCGTGGATATTCTCACGGCGATCTGATGGAGATTGTACAGCTCGTTTGGAAGCCTGTCTGAAGAACAACGTTGGAAAACAGATAGCTGCAACGCAGGAATCGAACCAGAAGATGACTACATAAATGCAAAGGAGCGATGATGGATTTGGATGATGGTAACCAAGCCTTCCACGTGACCCCATTGCTCTTGAACCCATTAACCAACCCAAGTCGGCCATTCCCTACTCTTCTTATTTCACCATCGCGACCGTCTATATACAAAGTCGCCCGTAAACCCGTCATAGCCAAGACTTCGATCGAATCGCACAACCCGATCCATAAAACCCATGCATGCAACCCCTTTACCGTTCCACCTCATCCATTCCATGTATCGATCCCGGCCCCGAACCTGATGGTATCCAGCCGACTCTCTCTCTAACCCGTGATCACTTGGAAACTAATCACAGCCGTCCCTACTCATGCATCCGTTGGATCAAATCGCAGCCGTCCTATTTACTCCGGTGACCAACCCAACCCAACTGATACCCATGCACCCAGCCCCTCATCTCTTTAATCTGAGCCAGACCTCATCAGATCACAGCCCTCCATTGCGTTAAACACTTATTGCACCCAACCATCCGATCCATGAGCCCATGCAAAACCAATGCATGTAGCCACCTCATCCAAGTATCTCTTTATTCCTCTCATCTAACCCCAGCCGTCCGTTTCCCATGCTTCCGACCCTATACATGCATGCACAGCTGCCCTTTTCTCCAGCATCACCTGATCGCAACCATCCAAATGCAAAACCCATGCAGCAATACACCCAACCGTCCCTCTCATCCCTTCTCACATATCACAGCCGTCCAATATTTCCCCATCACATGCAGTGGCCCGTGCACCACTGCACCCACCGAAACCCATGCAGCCGTCCGATAAGCTCCAGCGGCCCAGCACCGTCCGATCCCACCTAATGCATGCAACCCACCAGCCCCTTAACCGCACTCTCTCTCTCAGCCTAAATCCAGCCGTCCGTTTCGCTCTTTCCCACACAATCCCAGCCGTCCGGTCCAGTGCATCAGCATGCAAACCAACTGCATGCATGTGAACGCATGCAGCCCTTAAAACCGGGATCCATTATCTCTCTCTCCAGCCGTCTGATCTCTCTCCCCGTTCCGATCGGCTCTCTCCTTCCATAACAGAACCCGGCACTCATCTCTCTCCCGTTTCTCTCTCTTTCCTTAACTAACCCACCGATCTTCTCTCCCTCTCTTTCCTTAAACCAGCCGAGCACATCTCTCTCTTCTCCCGATCGTGTTTCTCTCTTTCCTCCGGGATTCTCTCTCTCTAAAACCCCATGCCAACCGGATCCCCAGCTGTAGCCGAGCGCCCTCCCGTTTCCTACTCTCTCTCTAGGCAATCTTCTCTCTCTCTTACTCCGGACTTCTCTCTCTAAGCCAACCACCCAGCCGAGCCATGCACGTCCCATACCGAACTTCTCTCTCTCTACCGACCTTGAAGCCCTCTCTCCCGTTCTCTACGTCTTCTCTCTCTTCCCTTAATCCGACCCAGCCGGCCTTTTGTTTCCTTTTCTACCGAACCGAATCTCTCTTTTTCTCTCTCTCTATCCTATATAGAGGGGGGCACGGACGAACTGAAGGGGGGAGAGGGCTGCCATCTGACCACCATACACCTCCCACCATTTCCATCTTCATCACCGACGACCCGGAGTGGGGGACGACCTTGACTCCCATCACCTCTCATCACCATCCTCCACCATCCGCGGCCACACACGAAAACCTATCGTTATCTCCATCTTCATTACCCCCGGAACTTAGGACCGATCCGAAGAACCTCTGCCATCTACCACCGAATACAAACCATCATCTTCCACATTTACCAGCCACCACCTTCCACTTACGACTAAACCCTAGCTCTCACCATCGTTCATCTACAACCCGTACCATCTTCGCCATCTACGCCGACGAAGCCGCACGTCGCCATCATCGCCGGGTTCATCATCTTCAAAGGAGCATCCGTCATCAGCGCACGCATGGCCATCCGAGGCTAACCACCCTATTCTAAGACCTGGATGAAGCCCTATAGTAAGATCTAAACTCTGTTTTTATGTTATTTCTATATTTCCGTTCGTTCAATGAAATATTGTGATCTTATTTATCTCATGAAACCTTGATAGGAATTGCATGCAGTAAGTCTGACTTATTCTCTGTATTATCAGGGTTTTACAGAAGTCAATTTCATAGTTTTATTCTTCGTTATTACGGAAAGTTTTACGGGGAATCATTACATAGTCTTGGCTTTTGTTATTACTACGAATTTTACGGAGGATTACTTCTTCTTATTTCTATGAAGCGAGAAAGATCGCTACATTAGTTCACCCTAATTGTGCTTCTTATTGAATACCTTCCGTGGGGATAGATTGACTTCGAATCTCCGTGAGAATCATGGAAATCATATAAAAGTATAGTTTAGATCGCTACTTGTGCGGATTCTAGGGCTTAGAATATCGCATCCATATCTGAACTTCCACACTGCACCGCATTATCTTAATTAGTTAATCTGCATGCTTTAATCTTGATTAGTTTACTTTTTCACAATCTCATAGAACCAAATCAACAACATTACTCATTAAGTAACTTAGGTAGATAGATTAATAACCTTAGATTAGATAGTTCCATCATTAGCAATCCCTGTGGGATCGACCTCGTAATACGTACCGCTCCTACAAAGCGATTCGTGCGCTTGCGAGTTATAATTTAGATCAAATTAATACCTTAATTTAGGATTAGTTTAGATTGCATCAAGTTTTTGGCGCCGTTGCCGGGGATTGCAACGGAGCTTTCGAATTTAGGTTATTCTTTACTTGCCTTAGTTAGTTTTATTAGTTTTTGTTAGTTTAATTTTATCTTTAGAGTATATCAGTTTCTTAATCTTTAACGAAAATGACTAACCAAACAATGACCCTAGAAGAATATATGAATCAAACAAGGTCAACAAAATATCAAGATCCATCTTCAACAATAATGGTCAACTCACATTCACCCCAAGAAATGACCCTAGAGGAGTATATGAACAAAACAAGAACCACCAGACATCAGGATTATATAAACTTTTCAACTGAAATAGAATATCCTGAAAGAAATTTACCGATTAGGAGTTTACATGGCCATATACAATATAATTCACCATGCTATGACACACATGATCCTAGATGGCAAAATTATCACGATTCTAGATGGAAAAATTTTCAAGATCAAAGTAGGCAATATTATCAAAATTCTTGTTGGCAAAATCATCAAGACTATAGTTGGAAAATTGAATAATCTGCTACTAATTTTCAAGAGCCTTATGATTATATGCCACTAAATGAGGAGACTCTTGAAGATACATTACAAATGTCTATGCGCAATCAGCTTATGCATAACTATCAAAGAAATATACAAGAGCAAATAAACGCTTTCGAAAGAATTGAATCATATTTTAATATTATTAAGGAAGCAATACTTCGAGATCAACTTCAACCTGAATCTAACTCCGATAAAGATTATGAGGATTATGAGAATATAATTAGCATCTCAGTAGATAATGGAGCTTATGAGGAGACCAAGATGGATATCCCTATAGAAGATGAACTTGTCGAATCTGGTTTTCTTAATCCTTTGGAAGATTGTCCGAGCAATATTGATGACATTAATACGGACATGATTTTTAAGGATACTAATGATCTTTCATCTAACATTGACGTCATCAATGATGACATTATAGATAATATAATTGATGAAGAAGCCTATGCTCCCCCCTATAACGATGATGCAAGTAATGTTCTCCCATCCAGTCTAAAAGTTACTAATGATAATAAAATCTATGAGATGCATATGATCGATAATCTTATGGAGAACAAGATTCTTCAATCATCTTTTAATGATCCATTGGAGGCATGCTTAAAAAATTATGGTGACCCGAACTATGATCTGACCAATATTATATTTGATGACACCCATGACCTTCCTTATAACATTGATGATGATATGTTTGCTAAAGAAACCAATGCTCTATCAATGAATCTTGAAATAAATAATATCATGATTGTTTATCCATCCATTATTGAAAAATCATACAGTGACCTACAAATTTTGCCATCTGAGTTTCAACATACATATTTGGGTGATGCGTATATATTTTCTGATTTAATTTTTCCTCAGTACATCTAAAATCAGAAAATCCAATTATGCGAATTTCTCAAAGATAATATAGATGATACATTACAGAATATGGAGTATAATAATAAATCTTATATTGTTCAATTTGAAAAGAAAAATCATGAAGAACAATATAGGATGAATCCTAATAGAAGAATGGATAGTCATGTAGAAACATGCCCGAAATATACTATAGAATATAATTTCTCCATTGATGACTACTCTCTTTTCTTTTTAAAAATTCCATCTGTTGAAAAACATATTTATATTATAGCAGTTATTTTTTCTTTATTTATTAGCATCTGCTCCTCTTTATTAGTCTGTTTAGTCGCTTTGTTTTTTTTTTTTTTTTCTTTGTGGCACTGACATTTTGCAGGAAGCTATCATACAAAGCACTTTTAAGGTATTATCCATCCTTAAAACTTTGTACTTTCATTTTATATATATGTCTTTCAAAAATGCTTTCATATAATGCTATCATCTCATTCCTGAGCATGTTTAATTCATACATTGAGGACAATGTCTAATTTAAGTTTGGGGGTGTGATGTATATTTTTGTAAAATCCTGTATGCATCTAATTTCTACAAAATTTTTCTGTTATCATTTTGAAAAAAAAAAAAAAAAACCAAAAAAAAAAAATTGTTTTTTTTATAATAATGCATCAACTCATGCTGTAGTGGGACAGCTCGACACATACATCTTCGTGTATGTGTGTCTCGTCTGTAGTCCCCTACCAAAACTACAGCGTTCGTATAGAAATCTGTAGTAATTTGCATTTGCATGTTTTTATTTTCTTTTTCTTATTTTAGTTTCTTATCGTATTACTTTTGCCGTTCTTTTCGTTCTTTTCGAAAAAAAAATAAAAAAATAAAATTATATATCTATATATAGTTCACCTTTATTTCAGGTTTTGTAATATAATTTTATTGTACTCGAATAGGACTATAAGGCACCTGGTAATCAAGGTATAAAGTCCAAGGATTAGCTAGAAAAAGTATGTGTAATATGGTTCTGACCCTTAGTAACCTTTTAGTGACTGTCAAAACAAACTATACTTGACTATTCACTTCACATCTGGCTTACACCTCTAGGGTCTAGATTCAAAGCTTTCATATCGGCCTAATAGTTAACTAGAGTCCTGATGAACCATGCGGATCTGGTTCACTTGGTAAAAAAAAAATACTACTATAGATCACCAGTGAATTCTAAGGTATAGCGGAAAGGGCTACCTATTAGCATGGTCTAGGATCTAATTATGTAAAAGTCTTAACCTGTATGCCCTAGTATGAGTGAAGCCTGGTCGATAGGGTTATGAGAATGATCCTATGGATGCAGAGTGAATCAAATATAAAGGCAACATGAGGATGGCTACCTAACTCATGAGAGCGTTGGCAGCGTGTCATGGGCATAGAGTGCAGCCGGCATGGTACAAGTTAGGAAGGGATATATAATTAGATCCAGAAAAAAATGAGACCGAAAAAAAAAAAAAAAAAAAAAAAAAAAAAAAAAAAAAGAAGAAAGAAAATAGTGTGAAAGCCGTCGTTATAAACAATGTGGGGAAACTGGAATATCACATATAAAGCCAAAAGGTATTAAGGTGAATATCCACAACTCTCACTAGCCTGTCTAGATTAGCTGGTTTTGACTCAGGTTCTAAGGTCGACTTTGACCGTTCTAGGAGACTGTTAGAATGTTATGAATGTAGAGAACCAAACCCCCAGTTGTGTTTTGCCCATACAGCACCGTGCACTCGAGCATAGTTGACCTTGATCTTTTCTAACGGGAAACTAATAGTTAGAACCTAAAGTGCTTACTTCGAAAGCCGAAGCTTGGGCTAGATACCTTGTGAGTCTTGTGCCTTAGAAATTCTATTTTTGAGTACTTTTAAATTATTCTACGAAACCGACTTTTCTTATTGCTTATTTATATTTTTAAAAATAAAAAACAAAAAAAAATGTTTGAATTTTGTGGGTAGATTCACTGCAAATCCTCACGAGACAAAACTCGTCCACTGGGGTAACCCAGGGGTTTAACGGCTTGTTGCACATGCTAAGTGCAGTCGCGATTCCTGCGAAAGTGAGTTAAGAATTTTTATTTTGTCATTTACTTTGTTTATTTTTCTTTTCTTACTCGAGGGCGAGCAAGATTTAAGTTTGGAGGTGTGATGAGCGTCCATTTGGTACGAATTATCCTTTCTTTATCATGCACATAGCGTCAGTTTCTTACGTAAAACTTTCATAATACACATAAACTGCATGAGTTTCTTTGCACCATGATATAGTAGACTTTCATACGAACCCAACGGCATATTGGTTCGCTCTCATACATTGCATGCATGAAAAATATAGAGCCCGAAAGTCCAAATTATCCTTTTATCGATAATCGTATTTGAATCTGACAAGCGTCATTTCATGTGTGTCTTTCAGGGAATCGATCCGGTTTTCGATGCAGTCAGCTCAAGGACTTCATGACCAAAGCGTGGATATTCTCACGGCGATCTGATGGAGACTGTACAGCTCGTTTGGAAGCCTGTCTGAAGAACAACGTTGGAAAACAGATAGCTGCAACGCAGGAATCGAACCAGAAGATGACTACATAAATGCAAAGGAGCGATGATGGATTTGGATGATGGTAACCAAGCCTTCCACGTGACCCCATTGCTCTTGAACCCATTAACCAACCCAAGTCGGCCATTCCCTACTCTTCTTATTTCACCATCGCGACCGTCTATATACAAAGTCGCCCGTAAACCCGTCATAGCCAAGACTTCGATCGAATCGCACAACCCGATCCATAAAACCCATGCATGCAACCCCTTTACCGTTCCACCTCATCCATTCCATGTATCGATCCCGGCCCCGAACCTGATGGCATCCAGCCGACTCTCTCTCTAACCCGTGATCACTTGGAAACTAATCACAGCCGTCCCTACTCATGCATCCGTTGGATCAAATCGCAGCCGTCCTATTTACTCCGGTGACCAACCCAACCCAACTGATACCCATGCACCCAGCCCCTCATCTCTTTAATCTGAGCCAGACCTCATCAGATCACAGCCCTCCATTGCGTTAAACACTTATTGCACCCAACCGTCCGATCCATGAGCCCATGCAAAACCAATGCATGCAGCCACCTCATCCAAGTATCTCTTTATTCCTCTCATCTAACCCCAGCCGTCCGTTTCCCATGCTTCCGACCCTATACATGCATGCACAGCTGCCCTTTTCTCCAGCATCACCTGATCGCAACCATCCAAATGCAAAACCCATGCAGCAATACACCCAACCGTCCCTCTCATCCCTTCTCACATATCACAGCCGTCCAATATTTCCCCATCACATGCAGTGGCCCGTGCACCACTGCACCCACCGAAACCCATGCAGCCGTCCGATAAGCTCCAGCGGCCCAGCACCGTCCGATCCCACCTAATGCATGCAACCCACCAGCCCCTTAACCGCACTCTCTCTCTCAGCCTAAATCCAGCCGTCCGTTCCGCTCTTTCCCACACAATCCCAGCCGTCCGGTCCAGTGCATCAGCATGCAAACCAACTGCATGCATGTGAACGCATGCAGCCCTTAAAACCGGGATCCATTATCTCTCTCTCCAGCCGTCTGATCTCTCTCCCCGTTCCGATCGGCTCTCTCCTTCCATAACAGAACCCGGCACTCATCTCTCTCCCTTTTCTCTCTCTTTCCTTAACTAACCCACCGATCTTCTCTCCCTCTCTTTCCTTAAACCAGCCGAGCACATCTCTCTCTTCTCCCGATCGTGTTTCTCTCTTTCCTCCGGGATTCTCTCTCTCTAAAACCCCATGCCAACCGGATCCCCAGCTGTAGCCGAGCGCCCTCCCGTTTCCTACTCTCTCTCTAGGCGATCTTCTCTCTCTCTTACTCCGGACTTCTCTCTCTAAGCCAACCACCCAGCCGAGCCATGCACGTCCCATACCGAACTTCTCTCTCTCTACCGACCTTGAAGCCCTCTCTCCTGTTCTCTATGTCTTCTCTCTCTTCCCTTAATCCGACCCAGCCGGCCTTTTGTTTCCTTTTCTACCGAACCGAATCTCTCTTTTTCTCTCTCTCTATCCTATATAGAGGGGGGCACGGACGAACTGAAGGGGGGAGAGGGCTGCCATCTGACCACCATACACCTCCCACCATTTCCATCTTCATCACCGACGACCCGGAGTGGGGGACGACCTTGACTCCCATCACCTCTCATCACCATCCTCCACCATCCGCGGCCACACACGAAAACCTATCGTCATCTCCATCTTCATTACCCCCGGAACTTAGGACCGATCCGAAGAACCTCTGCCATCTACCACCGAATACAAACCATCATCTTCCACATCTACCAGCCACCACCTTCCACTTACGACTAAACCCTAGCTCTCACCATCGTTCATCTACAACCCGTACCATCTTCGCCATCTACGCCGACGAAGCCGCACGTCGCCATCATCGCCGGGTTCGTCATCTTCAAAGGAGCATCCGTCATCAGCGCACGCATGGCCATCCGAGGCTAACCACCCTATTCAAAGACCTGGATGAAGCCCTATAGTTAGATCTAAACTCTGTTTTTATGTTATTTCTATATTTCCGTTCGTTCAATGAAATATTGTGATCTTATTTATCTCATGAAACCTTGATAGGAATTGCATGCAGTAAGTCTGACTTATTCTCTGTATTATCAGGGTTTTACAGAAGTCAATTTCATAGTTTTATTCTTCGTTATTACGGAAAGTTTTACGGGGAATCATTACATAGTCTTGGCTTTTGTTATCACTACGAATTTTACGGAGGATTACTTCTTCTTATTTCTATGAAGCGAGAAAGATCGCTACATTAGTTCACCCTAATTGTGCTTCTTATTGAATACCTTCCGCGGGGATAGATTGACTTCGAATCTCCGTGAGAATCATGGAAATCATATAAAAGTATAGTTTAGATCGCTACTTGTGCGGATTCTAGGGCTTAGAATATCGCATCCATATCTGAACTTCCACACTGCACCGCATTATCTTAATTAGTTAATCTGCATGCTTTAATCTTGATTAGTTTACTTTTTCACAATCTCATAGAACCAAATCAACAACATTACTCATTAAGTAACTTAGGTAGATAGATTAATAACCTTAGATTAGATAGTTCCATCATTAGCAATCCCTGTGGGATCGACCTCGTAATACGTACCGCTCCTACAAAGCGATTCGTGCACTTGTGAGTTATAATTTAGATCAAATTAATACCTTAATTTAGGATTAGTTTAGATCGCATCAATTTCCCACCTCTACTATGGAGCTTGGGGGTGGGCATTTATAGCAATAGGCGGCCTACCGTGGCCCAACACGTGGAGATTCTTCCAGAGCCTTCTAGACCCCCATGATCTGGCTCGCGTGGGCTTGACAGTCCTTGGTACTCGCGCCCTGACAGTCCTTGGTACTCGCGCCCTGACTGTCATTGGTATTCGCGCCTTGACATTCTGTCGTCAAGCCTGCCAGGCGGTCTGAGTGGGGGAGAGCATCTTTCTTGTCGCGGCCAGGTGGCTATTCTGGAATGTTCAAGTCTGGGCGGTCTCAGGGAGGAAGCAAAGGCAAGCTCGCCCCCTGAACTGCTCCGTCCTTTCGCCCACATCTATCAAGAGTCGGACCCCGCGGGAGAAACCTCTTCGATAAACAGGGGTCCGGGCGAGCTGGGGCGAGCTCCTGGAAGAGCTTAGGCGAGCTCCTGAACGAGCTTGGCGAGCTCCTGAGCGAGCTTGGCGAGCTCCTGGGAGAGCCTAGGCGAGCTCCTGAACGAGCTTGGCGAGCTCCTGGGAGAACCTAGGCGAGCTCTTGAACGAGCTTGGCGAGCTCCTGAGCGAGCTTGGCGAGCTCCTGAGCGAGCTTGGCGAGCTCCTGCGCGAGCTTCGGCGAGCTCCTGAGCGAGCTTGGCGAGCTCCTGCGCGAGCTTCGGCGAGCTCCTGAGCGAGCTTGGCGAGCTCCTGAGCGAGCTAGGCGAGCTCCTGCGCGAGCTTCGGTGAGCTCCCGAGCGAGCTAGGCGTGCTCCCGAGCGAGCTAGGCGAGCTCCTGTGCGAGCATGGGCAAGCTCTTTGCCTAGGGCCCCTTCAGCCCAATGTGGATCTCGCTCCCTGTCAAGATGATCAGGCGAGCACGGGAGAGAGATCGAGCTCCTGTGCGAGTTTCAGCTACCCCCAACATTACCCCCTCCTGAGGGAGCGACTAAGGAGACTTCGACGCTTGCTCAGGAGTCTTAATGGGGGTGGACTATGGGCGAGCTTCTGTACCCGAGCTATCTCTCCTTAGTGAGACCTCGAGGACCATGCTTTTGCAACCATCGCCGGGTGGGCCGGGAGCATCAACCACGAGCGATCTCCTTCCGGTGTGAGCTTGTCACACGCGGTCAGGGTCTGCGTCGGGCGAGCCGCGGGCTCCAGCTGTGAGCGATCTGCGCCGAGAGCTTTGACTGTCAGTACTTCACAAACGCTGGGCGGGCCGGGAGCATCAGCCACGAGCGATCTCCTTCCGGTGCGAGCTTGTCACACGCGGTCAGGGTCTGCGTTGGGCGAGCTGCGGGCTCCAGCCGTGCGCGATCTGCGCCGAGAGCTTTGACTGTCGGTATTTCACAAACGCTGGGCGGGCCGGGAGCATCAGCCACGAGCGATCTCCTTCCGGTGCGAGCTTGTCACACGCGGTCAGGGTCTGCGTCGGGCGAGCTGCGGACTCTTGCCATGAGCGATCTTGTGGCTTGGGTGCCGCTCCAAATCTCCAACGGTCGGTTCATCTTAAATGCGACGCAAGGCTCGATGTCGATGCAACAAATCTCATCATGAGATCCCGATCGGCGTGAGACATGTGTCTCCTCCTCATTTGTTCCTCTTCTGTCAATAAAGGACAGCGTCGGCGCCGGCGCAGCTTTTTCCACACGTGGCCACGTGGTGCTTGATGATTGGAAGGAAGCGAGTTGTCGCCTCGATTGCCGTCACGTCGCCTCGCCGAGCGCGCTCGGGCATTAACTGCGGCTCGATTCGCCTACCCCTCCCATCTATAAATAGGGGATGGGGGGCGATTTTTACCGCCGCGAAAAAATAGCTCTCCCTTCTCTCTAACTCGCTCTTCCTCTTCCGCTTTCAGCTCGCCTTCGCTTTTCTGCTCTAATGGCCTCCACCGCTGATGCTGCTGCTGCCGCCGCCGCTGCTGCCACCGCCCAAGCCTCTGAGCCCGCTGCTGAAAGGGCGGTGGTCTGGCTGCAAAACCCGAGCGGGGTTCCCGTCGGGGACAGTATCTGGGCGGCGATCGATCTCCCTCAGGAGATCCTCGTCACCGAGATGCCACTCTCGGGGAGGCCGCCCCAGGGCACAGTAGCTTCTGTCGGGCTACTGTGGTCTGGGCTACGGTTCCCCTTGAGTCATCTCGCCGGGGAGCTCCTGGAGTTGACGGGGCTTTGCCCTGCTCAGCTCTCAGGAAACTCCTGGGGGATACTTTACGGGCTGTCCCAGCTGGAGACCGCCTTGAAGGCGAGGATCCCACTGAGCTATCTGCTCAAAAAGTGGCTCCTCAAGCCCTCGCCGGTCTTCACCTCCGCGGGCTGCGGCTACTTCTACCTCGCCGGGCGGCCTGGCGAGGTGCTCCCCTTCTCCACCATCGAGAGCAAGGACCGCCACTGGAAGGACTATCCTTTCGTGGTGGTCGGCGACTGGCGCGGGCGGCACAGCGGAGTCCCGGCTCACCCCGGGGTTTCCCCGATGGCGGTCTTCCGGGAGATCTCCTCCTACAAGGCGGGGAAGAAGAAGTGCATCGCTCCCGACCGGGAGCGATCTCTGGACGAAGCGATCCTCCACTACCTCGGTGGGCGGACTCCGGAGAGGATTACCGCTCCCGACTTCGCCTTCCAGCTGAAGGACGGGAAGATCGGCGCCATTCTGCTGAAGCAGAAGATCGTCCGGAAAAAAAAGGAGGAGGAGGTCGGCGCCATTCCGTCGATGCAGATCGTTCCTCCTCCCTCCAAAGGGGCCAGCAAGGGGGCGGGGAGCTCGGGCGGCAACCCCCGTAAGAAGACGGTCCGGAGGCGGGCTTCGCCCATCCGCCTCAACGACCCCGACACTATGGAGATGCTCCGCGAGGGCGAAGCTTCTGCTCCTCTGCAACCTCCTCGCCCGGACGCCGGCCCAGGTCAGCCTCCCGCCCCAACTCCAATTGTCTGCCGCAAGATCCAAATGGTTGAGCCCGACGACCCGAACATCGACCTCCCACTGACCATGGCGGAGGTCGAATCCGGGATGGCTCAGATATTAATGGGCTACTTCCCCGGCGATCTGACCATCCCTCTCCGTGTAGCAGTGCTGACGCCGGAGATGGAGGCTCACGGGAAGAAGAAGGTAAAGCTCGCGGGGCCTGCGCCCTCGAACGTCCAGACGGAGCGGCGGCGAAAAGCGCTGGAGGAGGCGGGCTTGGACTCGGAGCCCAGCTGGACGGACTCCGCGGAGGAGGCACCAGGCTCCGAGGAGGAAGAGCCCGCTCCTCAACCTTCCCAGGCGGAGCCTTCTGCTTCCGCTCAAGTGGAGAAGCCCCCGGCTTCGTCAGCTCCCGCACCAGGGGCGGGACCGAGCGTGCGGGAGCTTCCACCTCCTCCCGCCGGGGCGGAGGTCCAGCAGGGTGGAGTGCCACCCTCTGCTCCTCGGGAAATCCCCCGCGAGGACAGTGGGCGAGAAACCCCCGCCGCCGCTGCGACCTCTACGCCCCCCGCAGCTTCCACACCCGCTCCCCTACCCTCGTCATCTGGACAGGGCAAGGAGGAAGCGGACTTCCCGGAGGATCTGGGGGACTTGATCTATAGGTCCCCCTCCTTCGTGGATATTGGCTCCGACTCTGAGTCCTCTAGCTCGGAGCCGGAGGCCAAGGGGGTCAGGGCGGACCCTCCTAGCCCGGCAGCAGCTAGAGCTCGCCCGGGGGAGGTGCCGGCCTCCACTCCTCCCGGCGTGCCCCCTCCTACCGAAGCTCCGGGGGGTCCCAGCGCGGGCTCCTCTGCGGAGGAGGGGAGGGCGCCCTACTACGTGCGGCAGCTGCTGGGCCGCAACATTTTCGCCCGAGCTCCCTTCGCTTCCATAAGCGACCGCCTGGCCGAGGTATCTCCTGCTCCCTCTGCACTTGCGCCAAAAGACGTTAATCTTTAGCTAACTTTTTCATCTTCCTTGTGCAGGCGGAGAAACAGAGCCAGGCGCTGGCCGCGGAGGTCGCTGGGGCCGGTAAGGCGCTGGCCGCCTTGTTCGACGATTCCCTGCGGGGGTCTGAGCACAAGGTGGACGAGCACATCCACGAGCTCCAGAGGGCTTCGCACGCCGTGGCTCTGAAAGAGGCGGAGGAGCTTCGGCAGAGGGTCGCGACCCTGGTGTCGGGCATGGCCGAGCTGAAGGAGGCCCAGCTCAAGTCCTCCGACGACCTCTAAAAGGCCGTGACGGAGTGAGACGAGGCCGTGACCGCCAGAGAGACCGCTAGGAAAGAGGCGGCTCAACTTCAGGGCGAGGTCGCTGCTCTGAAGACAGAGATCGCCGCCCTGAAGGAGACACACGCCGAAGGCCTCCGGGCTCAACAAGGTCGCCTCCAAGCTCAGCTGGACAATCTCCTCAAGAAAGGCGCCCTGGCCGCTGTGGAGAAGTACAAGACCGAGAGGTCGAAGAAGCGACGCCGAGGGGACGACAGTGGGGCGGAGACTAGCAAGCCTTGAGCTCGCACCCTTGTAACTGCTTTTGTAATTTTTTGTCAATTAATGAAACTTTCATCTTTTTGAGCTCGTCTATGCATTCCTTTCTTTCTCTATGTTGCTCATGAGTCCGCTTTAGGAGTTCGCAGCGACCTCGAGAGTGATACCCCGGGCGAGGCAGCTAATTCGATTCAAACTTTTTATTTTAAAGTATATGCAAACGAGAACCTCGGCATGCTCGCTAAAACGCAATTAGTCTCTGAGCCCTGAAAACGTTTAAGCAAACCAAAAGACTACAAAAACTTCCCTACACTCAGAGACTTAAACCATTTTTATTTTTAAAAGAAACTAATAAGTGGTAGTTGCCCCCTGCCCGGTTAATTTCCCTCGATGATCCTGTTCGGCGTGCTCGCCCTTCGAGGGGTATGCCAACGCCAGGATGCTTCCGTTCATGGCTGGTGAACGCGAAGGATCCTGGTTAGGTTTAGAGTCCACTAGGCAGCGGACTTCCCCGGGAATCTCAAGGTCGCCCACTGGCTGCCTCTGAGGATCCCGGTCTTGCTTTAAGTCCGCACGACGGCGGACTGCCCCGGGAAGCTCAAGGTCGCCAACTGGCTGCCTCTGAGGATCCCGGTCTTGCTTTAAGTCCGCACAACGGCGGACTGCCCCGGGAAGCTCAAGGTCGCCCACCGGCTGCCTTTGAGGATCCCGGTCTTGCTTTAAGTCCGCACAACGGCGGACTGCCCCGGGAAGCTCAAGGTCGCCCACCGACTGCCTCTGAGGATCCCGGTCTTGCTTTAAGTCCGCACGACGGTAGACTGCCCCGGGAAGCTCAAGGTCGCCAACTGGCTGCCTCTGAGGATCCCGGTCTTGCTTTAAGTCCGCACAACGGCGGACTGCCCCGGGAAGCTCAAGGCCGCCCACCGGCTGCCTCTGAGGATCCCGGTCTTGCTTTAAGTCCGCACAATGGTGGACTGCCCCGGGAAGCTCAAGGTCGCCCACCGGCTACCTCTGAGGATCCCGGTCTTGCTTTAAGTTCGCACAACGGCGGACTGCCCCGGGAAGCTCAAGGTCGCCCACCGGCTGCCTCTGAGGATCCCGGTCTTGCTTTAAGTCCGCTCAACGGCGGACTGCCCCGGGAAGCTCAAGGTCGCCCACCGACTGCCTCTGAGGATCCCGGTCTTGCTTTAAGTCCGCTCAACGGCGGACTGCCCCGGGAAGTTCAAGGTCGCCCATGGGCTGCCTCTGAGGATCCCGGTCTTGTTTTTAGTCCGCACAACGGCGGACTGCACACTATAGATCATACGAGCTCTCGCTGCGCCGAGCTTCCGAGTTAAATTCTTTGTTGAGCACCTCCCGCTTCTCCACGGCCTTAATGACGAGAGGTCGCAGAGCCGGGGGAGGTTGCTGCTCGACTGCCTTTCCCTTCTAGTCTAACACCGCATCTTCAAGCCTGATGTGTTGCTGGACATGGGCGAAGAGCTCGACCATCGTGCGAGGGTCTTTGATCACCAGCGCGTCATGAAGCTTGCTTCCCTCGGGGAGAGCGTTCCGGAAGGCGCTCACCGTTGTGCGATCTTGGCCGTCAGCATTCTCCAGAGCGAGGTAGGCACTTCGAAAGCGCGTCGTGAAGCTTCGAAGGGTTCGCAATCTCCCATGGCCAAGGTGAAGAGAGACTCAATCCTCTTTGGGGGCTTCCTGTTGCAGCGGTATTGCTCCAGGAACAACCTGGAGAGAGTAGGGAAATTGGGGATGGCGCCCGATGGCAATTTGTGGAACCAATTTAATGCCGAGCCCGTCAAACTGCTCGGGAAAGCTCGGTACAAGACGTGGTCCTGGTCCCGAAAAAATAGAAGCTTTCTGTAGGCCAAGAGATGGTCAACGGGGTCCTGGGACCCGTCGAACAATACAAACTTCGGGGAGGTCCAATGGTGCGGAAAACCCCCTTGGTGGACCTCGCTGGTGAAAGGCGAGCTACCTCCGTGGGCGGCGAGATCCTCTAGTAATCTACTGGCGCACTAGATCGCTGCCAGTGCCCGGGGAGAACTCCCAAAGGCGGCTGCGCAGGTCCCAGGCGGTCTCGTACGCTCCCCCGGGGCAAGGTCGGACCTACGCCATGGTGACTCGAGGGGACTACTCCATGGAGACCTTCGCGCAGTCCGCCCGCGAGTTCTTTTGACACGACGGCGGGTCGGTGAGAGGCAGCCGCCTCCCGCGCTTCGTGAGGTTGGGCCGTCGCGGGCTCCTTCTCCCGCCGTCGATGGTGTGGATCGCGATCCTGCTCCCGGGATCTCGCCTTCGACTCGTTAGAGTCGGCACTCCAGCTACGGCGTCGCGAAAGGGTCGCTCGTGAGGTCGCCTGGTTGCTAGATCGCTGGGTTACCAGCTTCTGTAACCTTGTGAGCGGGGTCTCCTGTGCTCCCCGCACGGCCGTCCTCTCAACCGGGGGTTCCGGGCAAGAAGTTCGCCGCGCTGGGACGGTCGTGGGCAGACGCGACGAGACGGTTGGTCGCGCGGGGGATGCGGCCCTCAATGGTCCCGATTGCCGGCTCGCCGCCGGGGCCTGACGCAAGCGCGTCAACTCCTCCATCATTGCCCGCTGGGTGGCCAACATCTCCAACAGGAGCAGGTCACTGAGCGGGACAAGGGGTTGGGGAGTCTCAGCGGGGGGTTCGCTATGCACAGACCCCATACGGGCCCTCGTCCGCCTGCATCCCCTTGTCGCCGGAGCCATCTTTGGGGTTACAAGAGCCGACGGCGTTCGACCGCGTGGTCGTGGGCGTTCTCGCAGGAACCAGTCGAAGATCCCACAGACGGCGCCAAATGTTTGGGGGATTTTTCGCTGGTCCGTGCCGACTGCCTGCAAGACAAAGAAAAGAGAACGTGAGAACGGCTGGCTCCCTTAGGAGCGCAGACCCTCCGATGCTCAAGTCAGTTCCGGTAACACAACATCGAGCTGTTGTATACCAAAGTGGTAGGGGAAAGGATTTCCCACCTCTACTATGGAGCTTGGGGGTGGGCATTTATAGCAATAGGCGGCCTACCGTGGCCCGACACGTGGAGATTCTTCCAGAGCCTTCTAGACCCCCACGATCTGGCTCGCGTGGGCTTGACAGTCCTTGGTACTCGCGCCCTGACAGTCCTTGGTACTCGCGCCCTGACAGTCATTGGTATTCGCGCCCTGACATTCTGTCGTCAAGCCTGCCAGGCGGTCTGAGTGGGGGAGAGCATCTTTCTTGTCGCGGCCAGGTGGCTATTCTGGAATGTTCAAGTCTGGGCGGTCTCAGGGAGGAAGCAAAGGCAAGCTCGCCCCCTGAACTGCTCCGTCCTTCCGCCCACATCTATCAAGAGTCGGACCTCGCGGGAGCAACCTCTTTGATAAACAGGGGTCCGGGCGAGCTGGGGCGAGCTCCTGGAAGAGCCTAGGCGAGCTCCTGAACGAGCTTGGCGAGCTCCTGAGCGAGCTTAGCGAGCTCCTGGGAGAGCCTAGGCGAGCTCCTGAACGAGCTTGGCGAGCTCCTGGGAGAGCCTAGGCGAGCTCTTGAACGAGCTTGGTGAGCTCCTGAGCGAGCTTGGCGAGCTCCTGAGCGAGCTTGGCGAGCTCCTGAGCGAGCTAGGTGAGCTCCTGCGCGAGCTTCGGCGAGCTCCTGAGCGAGCTTGGCGAGCTCCTGCGCGAGCTTCGGTGAGCTCCTGAGCGAGCTTGGCGAGCTCCTGAGCGAGCTAGGCGAGCTCCTGCGCGAGCTTCGGCGAGCTCCCGAGCGAGCTAGGCGTGCTCTCGAGCGAGCTAGGCGAGCTCCTGTGTGAGCATGGGCGAGCTCTTTGCCTAGGGCCCCTTCAGCCCAATGTGGATCTCGCTCCCTGTCAAGATGATTAGGCGAGCACGGGAGAGAGATCGAGCTCCTGTGCGAGTTTCAGCTACCCCCAACAGTACGAATGAATTAGAATGGATACCTTTGTGCAAATGAATTAGAATGGATCGTACGAATGAGTAAGAATGGATCGTACGAATGAAATATAATGGATCGTATGAATGAATTAGAATGGATCGTGCGAATGAATTAGAATGGATCGTACGAATGAATTAGAATAGATTGTGCGAATGAATTAGAATGGATCGTACGAATGAATTAGAATGGATCGTACGAATGAATTAGAATGGATCGTACGAATGAATTAGAATGGATCGTACGAATGAATTAGATTGGATCGTATTAATGAATTAGAATGGATCGTACGAATGAATTAGAATAGATCATACGAATGAATTAGAATGGATACGAATGGATCGTACGAATGAGTAAGAATGGATCGTACGAATGAAATAGAATGGATTGTATGAATGAATTAGAATGGATCGTACGAATGAAATAGAATAGATCGTACGAATGAATTAGAATGGATCATGCTAATGAATTAGAATGGATCGTTCGAATGAATTAGAATAGATTGTGCGAATGAATTAGAATGGATCGTACGAATGAATTAGAAAGGATAGATTGTGTGAATGAATTAGAATGGATCGTACGAATGAATTGGAATGGATACATTCGTGCGAATGAATTAGAATGGATCGTACGAATGAATTAGAATGGATCATACGAATGAATTAGAATGGATCGTACGAATGAATTAGAATGGATCGTGCGAATGAATTAGAATGGATCGTACGAATGAAATAGAATGGATTTGCACGAATGTATCCATTCTAATTCATTCGTACGATCCATTCTAATTCATTCGTACAATCCATTCTAATTCATTCGCACGATCCATTCGCATTCACTCAAACGATCCATTCTAATTCATTCATATGATCCATTCTAATTCATTCGCACGAATGTATCCATACTAATTCATTCGTACGATCCATTCTAATTCATTTGTACGAATGTATCCACTCTAATTCATTCATACGATCCATTCTAATTCATTCGCACGAATGTATCCATTCCAATTCATTCGTACGATCCATTCTAATTCATTCGCACAATCTATTCTAATTCATTCATACGATCCATCCTAATTCATTCGCACGAATGTATCCATTCTAATTCATTCGTACAATCCATTCTATTTCATTCGTACGATCCATTCTTACTCATTCGTACGATCCATTCGTATCCATTCTAATTCATTCGTACGATCTATTCTACTTCCTTCGTACGATCCATTCTAATTCCTTCGTACGATCCATTCTTACTCATTCGTACGATCCATTCTAATTCATTCGCACGAATGTATCCATTCTAATTCATTCGTACTATCCATTCTAATTCATTCATACGATCCATTCTAATTCTACGATCCATTCTAATTCATTCGTACGATCCATTCTAATTCCTTCGTACGATCCATATTCTAATTCATTCGCACGATCCATTCTAATTCATTCGCACGATCCATTCTAATTCATTCATACGATCCATTCTAATTCATTCACACAATCCATTCTAATTCATTCTAATTTATTCGTATGTGAGTGGATTGTGTTTTTTCGTGCTAATGAATTAGAATGGATCGTACGAATGAATTAGAATGGATATATTCGTGCGAAAGAATTAGAATGGATCGTATGAATGAATTAGATTGGATCGTATAAATGAATTAGAATGGATCGTACGAATGAATTAGAATGGATCGTGCTAATGAATTAGAATGGATCGTGCGAATGAATTAGAATGGATCGTGCGAATGAATTAGAATGGATCGTACGAATGAATTAGAATGGATCGTTCGAATGAATTAGAAAAGATCATGCGAATGAATTAGAATGGATCGTACGAATGAATTAGAAAGGATACATTCGTGCGAATGAATTAGAATGGATCGTATGAGTGTGAAATAATTAGAATGGATCGTGCGAATGAATTAGAATGGATCGTATGAATTAATTAGAATAGATTGTGCGAATGAATTAGAATGGATCGTACGAATGAATTAGAATGGATACATTCGTGCGAATGAATTAGAATGGATCGTATGAATGAATTAGAATCGATCGTATGAATGAATTAGAATGGATCATGCGAATGAATTAGAATGGATCGTGCGAATGAATTAGAATGGATCGTACGAATGAAATAGAATGGATTGTACGAATGAGATAGAATGGATCGTACGAATGAATTAGAATGGATACATTCATGTGAATGAATTAGAATGGATCATACGAATGAATTAGAATGGATTCATTCGTGCGAATGAATTAGAATGGATCGTACGAATGAGTAAGAATGGATCGTACGAATGAATTAGAATGGATTGAATTAGAATGAATCGTACGAATGAATTAGAATGGATCGTACGAATGAATTAGAATGGATCGTACGAATGAATTAGAATGGATTGAATTAGAATGAATCGTACGAATGAATTAAAATGAATCATACCGTACGAATGAATTAGAATGGATCATACGAAGGAATTAGAATGGATCGTACGAATGAATTAGAATATGGATCGTATGAATGAAATAGAATGGATCGTATGAATTAGAATAGATCGTACGAATGAAATAGAATGGATCGTACGAATGAATTAGAATAGACTGTGCGAATGGATTAGAATGGATCATACGATTGAGTAAGAATGGATTGTATGAATGAAATAGAATAGATCGTACGAATGAATTAGAATGGATCATGCTAATGAATTAGAATTGATCGTACGAATGAATTAGAATAGATTGTGCGAATGAATTAGAATGGATCGTACGAATGAATTGGAATGGTTACATTCGTGCGAATGAATTAGAATGGATCGTATGAATGAATTAGAGTGGATACATTCGTACAAATGAATTAGAATGGATCGTACAAAGGAATTAGAATGGATCGTACGAAGGAATTAGAATGGATAGTACGAATGAATTAGAATGGATACCTTCGTGCAAATGAATTAGAATGGATCGTACGAATGAGTAAGAATGGATCGTACGAATGAAATAGAATGGATCGTATGAATGAATTAGAATGGATCGTGCGAATGAATTAGAATGGATTGTACGAATGAATTAGAATAGATTGTGCGAATGAATTAGAATGGATCGTACGAATGAATTAGAATGGATCGTACGAATGAATTAGAATGGATCGTACGAATGAATTAGAATGGATCGTACGAATGAATTAGAATGGATCGTATGAATGAATTAGATTGGATCGTATTAATGAATTAGAATGGATCGTACGAATGAATTAGAATAGATCGAACGAATGAATTAGAATGGATACGAATGGATCGTACGAATGAGTAAGAATGGATCGTACGAATGAAATAGAATGGATTGTATGAATGAATTAGAATGGATCGTACGAATGAAAAGAATAGATCGTACGAATGAATTAGAATAGATCATGCTAATGAATTAGAATGGATCGTTCAAATGAATTAGAATAGATTGTGCGAATGAATTAGAATGGATCGTACGAATGAATTAGAAAGGATAGATTGTACGAATGAATTAGAATGGATCGTACGAATGAATTGGAATGGATACATTCGTGCGAATGAATTAGAATGGATCGTACGAATGAATTAGAATGGATCGTACGAATGAATTAGAATGGATCGTATGAATGAATTAGAATGGATCGTGCGAATGAATTAGAATGGATCGTACGAATGAAATAGAATGGATTCGCACGAATGTATCCATTCTAATTCATTCGTACGATCCATTCTAATTCATTCGTATAATCCATTCTAATTCATTCGCACGATCCATTCGCATTCACTCAAACGATCCATTCTAATTCATTCGCACGATCCATTCTAATTCATTCGTACGATCCATTCTAATTCATTCGCACGATCCATTCTAATTCATTCGCACGATCCATTCTAATTCATTCATACGATCTATTCTAATTCATTCATATGATCCATTCTAATTCATTTGCACGAATGTATCCATTCTAACTCATTCGTACGATCCATTCTAATTCATTCGTATGATCTATTCTAATTCATTCGCATGATCCAATATAATTCATTCATACGATCCAATCTAATTCATTCGTACGATCCATTCTAATTCATTCGCACGAATGTATCAACTCTAATTCATTCGTACGATCCATTCTAATTCATTCATACATGTACGAATGAATTAGAATGGATACATTCGTGCGAATGAATTAGAATGGATCGTATGAATGAATTAGATTAGATCGTATGCATGAATTAGAATGGATCGTGTGAATGAATTAGAATAAATCGTACGAATTAATTAGAATGGATCGTACGAATGAATTAGAATGGATACATTCGTGCGAATGAATTAGAATGGATCATATGAATGAATTAGAATGGATCGTTTGAGTGAATGCGAATGGATCGTGCGAATGAATTAGAATGGATTGTACGAATGAATTAGAATGGATCGTACGAATGAATTAGAATGGATACATTCGTGCGAATCCATTCTATTTCATTCGTATGATCCATTCTAATTCATTCGCACGATCCATTCTAATTCATTCATACGATCCATTCTAATTCATTCGTACGATCCATTCTAATTCATTCGTACGATCCATTCTAATTCATTCGCACAATCTTATCTAATTCATTCATACGATCCATTCTAATTCATTCATACGATCCATTCTAATTCATTCGCACGATCCATTCTAATTCATTCGTACGATACATTCGAATTCATTCGCACGATCCATTCTAATTCATTCATACAATCCATTCTAATTCTTTTGCACGAATGTATCAATTCTAATTCATTCGTACGATCCATTCTAATTTATTCGTACGATCCATTCTAATTCATTAATACGATCCAATCTAATTCATTCATACGATCTATTCTAATTCATTCGCACGATCTAATCTATTTCATTCGTACAATCCATTCTATTTCATTCGTACGATCCATTCTATTTCATTCGTACGATCCATTCTAATTCATTCGCATGATCCATTCTAATTCATTCACACGATCCATTCTAATTCATTCGTATGATCCATTTTAATTCATTCGTACGATCCATTCTAATTCATTCGCACAATCTATTCTAATTCATTCGTACGATCCATTCTAATTCATTCGCACGATCCATTCTAATTCATTCATACGATCCATTCTATTTCATTCGTACGATCCATTCTTACTCATTCGTACGATCCATTCTTACTCATTCGTACGATCCATTCTAATTCATTTGCACAAAGGTATCCATTCTAATTCATTCGTACTATCCATTCTAATTCCTTCATACGATCCATTCTAATTCCTTCGTACGATCCATTCTAATTCATTCGTACGATCTATTCTAATTCATTCGTACAATCCATTCTAATTCATTCGCACGATCCATTCGCATTCACTCAAACGATCCATTCTAATTCATTCATATGATCCATTCTAATTCATTCGCACGAATGTATCCATTCTAATTCATTCGTACGATCCATTCTAATTCATTTGTACGAATGTATCCACTCTAATTCATTCATACGATCCATTCTAATTCATTCGCACGAATGTATCCATTCCAATTCATTCGTACGATCCATTCTAATTCATTCGCACAATCTATTCTAATTCATTCGTACGATCAATTCTAATTCATTAGCATGAATCGTACGAATAAATTAGAATGGATCGTACGAAGGAATTAGAATGGATCGTATGAATGAATTAGAAAGGATACATTCGAATTCATTCGTACGATCCATTCTAATTCCTTCGTACGATCCATATTCTAATTCATTCGCACGATCCATTCTAATTCATTCGCACGATCCATTCTAATTCATTCATACGATCCATTCTAATTCATTCACACAATCCATTCTAATTCATTCTAATTTATTCGTATGTGAGTGGATCGTACGAATGAGTTAGAATGGATCGTGCGAATGAATTAGAATGGATCGTATGAATGAATTAGAGAGGATCATATGAATGAATTAGAATGGATCGTATGAATGAATTAGAATGGACCGTGCGAATGAATTAGAATGGATCGTGCGAATGAATTAGAATGGATCGTGCGAATGAATTAGAATGGGTCGTACGAATGAATTAGAATGGATCGTACGAAGAAATTAGAATGGATAGTACGAAGGAATTAGAATGGATCGTATGAATGAATTAGAATGGATCGTACGAATGAATTAGAATGGATCGTATGAATGAATTAGAATGGATCCTACGAATGAATTAGAATAGATTGTGTGACTGAATTAGAATGGATCTGGATCGTGTATCCATTCTAATTCATTCATACGACCCATTCTAATTCGTTCGTACGATCCATTCTAATTCATTCGCACGATCCATTCTAATTCATTCGCACGATCCATTCTAATTCATTCATACGATCCATTTTAATTCATTCATATGATCCACTCTAATTCATTCATACGATCCATTCTAATTCATTCGTACGATCCATTCTAATTCATTCGGATCGTGCGAATGAATTAGAATGGATCTTACGAATGAATTAGAATGGAACGTATAGATTGTGCGAATGAATTAGAATGGATCGTACGAAAGAATTAGAATGGATCGTACGAATGAATTAGAATGGATCGTACGAATGAGTAAGAATGGATCGTACGAATGAAATAGAATGGATCGTATGAATGAATTAGAATGGATACGTGCGAATGAATTAGAATTGATCGTACGAATGAATTAGAATAGATTGTGTGAATGAATTAGAATGGATCGTATGAATGAATTGGAATGGATACATTCATGCGAATGAATTAGAATGGATCGTACGAATGAAATAGAATGGATCGTGCGAATAAATTAGAATGGATCGTACGAATGAATTAGAATGGATCGTATGAATGACTTAGAATGGATCGTTTGAATGAATTAGAATAGATTGTGCGAATGAATTAGAATGGATCGTACGAATGAATTAGAAAGGATACATTCGTGCGAATAAATTAGAATGGATCGTATGAGTGTGAATGAATTAGAATGGATTGTGCGAATGAATTAGAATGGATCGTACGAATGAATTAGAATGGATCGTACGAATGAATTAGAATGGATACATTCGTGCAAAAGAATTAGAATGGATTGTATGAATGAATTAGAATGGATCGTGCGAATGAATTAGAATGGATCGTGCGAATGAATTAGAATGGATCGTACGAATGAATTAGAATGGATCGTACGAATGAATTAGAATGGATCGTACGAATGAATTAGAAAGGATACATTCGAATTCATTCGTACGATCCATTCTAATTCATTCGTACAATCTATATTCTAATTCATTCGCACGATCCATTCTAATTCATTCATACGATCCATTCTAATTTATTCGCACGATCCATTCTAATTCATTCGTACGATCCATTCTAATTCATTCGCACAATCTATTCTAATTCACTCAAACGATCCATTCTAATTCATTCATATGATCCATTCTAATTCATTAGCACGAATGTATCTATTCTAATTCATTCGTACGATCCATTCTAATTCATTTGTACGAATGTATCCACTCTAATTCATTTATACGATCCATTCTAATTCATTCGCACGAATGTATCCATTCCAATTCATTCGTACGATCCATTCTAATTCATTCGCACAATCTATTCTAATTCATTCGTACGATCCATTCTAATTCATTCGTACGATTCATTCTAATTCAATCCATTCTAATTCATTTGTACGATCCATTCTTACTCATTCGTACGATCCATTCTAATGCATTCGCACGAATGAATCCATTCTAATTCATTCGTATGATCCATTCTAATTCATTCGCATGAATGTATCCATTCTAATTCATTCGTACGATCCATTCTATCTCATTCGTACAATCCATTCTATTTCATTCGTACGATCCATTCTAATTCATTCGCACGATCCATTCTAATTCATTCGCATGATCCATTCTATCTCATTCGTACAATCCATTCGTACGAATGAATTACAATGGATCGTACGAATGAATTAGAATGGATACATTCGTGCAAATGAATTAGAATGGATCATACGAAGGAATTAGAATGGATCGTACGAATGAATTAGAATGGATCGTACGAATGAATTAGAATGGATACATTCGTGCGAATGAATTAGAATGGATCATACGAAGGAATTAGAATGGATCGTACGAATGAATTAGATTGGATCGTACGAATAAATTAGAATGGATCGTACGAATGAATTAGAATGGATACATTCGTGCGAATGAATTAGAATGGATAGTACGAATGAATTAGAATGGATACCTTCGTGCAAATGAATTAGAATGGATCGTACGAATGAGTAAGAATGGATCGTACGAATGAAATAGAATGGATCGTGCGAATGAATTAGAATGGATCGTACGAATGAATTAGAATAGATTGTGCGAATGAATTAGAATGGATCGTACGAATGAATTAGAATGGATCGTACGAATAAATTAGAATGGATCGTATGAATGAATTATAATGGATCGTGCGAATGAATTAGAATGGATCGTACGAATGAAATAGAATGGATTCGCACGAATGTATCCATTCTAATTCATTCGTACGATCCATTCTAATTCATTCGCACGATCCATTCTAATTCATTTGCACGAATGTATCCATTCTAATTCATTCGTACGATCCATTCTAATCCATTCGTACGTTCCATTCTAATTCATTCGTAAGATCCATTCTAATTCATTCATACGATCTATTCTAATTCATTCATACAATCCATTCTAATTCCTTCGTACGATCCATTCTAATTCATTCGTACGATCTATTCTAATTCATTCATACTATCCATTCTTACTCATTCGTACGAAGGAATTAGCATGGATCGTACGAAGGAATTAGAATGGATAGTACGAATGAATTAGAATGGATACCTTCGTGCAAATGAATTAGAATGGATCGTACGAATAAGTAAGAATGGATTGTACGAATGAAATAGAATGGATCGTATGAATGAATTAGAATGGATCGTGTGAATGAATTAGAATGGATCGTACGAATGAATTAGAATAGATTGTGCGAAGGAATTAGAATGGATCGTACGAATGAATTAGAATGGATCGTACGAATGAATTAGAATGGATCGTATGAATGAATTAGAATGGATCGTGCGAATGAATTAGAATGGATCGTACGAATGAATTAGAATGGATTGTGCGAATGAATTAGAATGGATCGTACGAATGAATTAGAATGGATCGTACGAATGAATTAGAATGGATACATTCGCGCGAATCCATTCTATTTAATTCGTACGATCCATTCTAATTCATTCGTACTATCCATTCTAATTCCTTCGTACGATCCATTCTAATTCCTTCGTACGATCCATTCTAATTCATTCGTACGATCCATTCTAATTCCTTCGTATGATCCATTCTAATTCATTCATACGGTATGATTTATTCTAATTCATTCGTACGATTCATTCTAATTCAATCCATTCTAATTCATTCGTACGATCCATTCTAATTTCTTCGTATGATCTATTCTAATTCCATCGTACGATCCATTCTATTTCATTCGTACGATCCATTCTAATTCATTCGTACGATCCATTCTAATTCAATCTAATTTATTCGTATGTGAGTGGATCGTACGAATGAGTTAGAATGGATCGTGCGAATGAATTAGAATGGATCGTATGAATGAATTAGAGTGGATCATATGAATGAATTAGAATGGATCGTATGAATGAATTAGAATGGATCGTGCGAATGAATTAGAATGGATCATGTGAATGAATTAGAATGGATCGTACGAATGAATTAGAATGGGTCGTACGAATGAATTAGAATGGATCGTACGAAGGAATTAGAATGGATCGTATGAATGAATTAGAATGGATCGTGCGAATGAATTAGAATGGATCGTACGAATGAATTAGAATGGATCGTATGAATGAATTAGAATGGATCCTACGAATGAATTAGAATAGATTGTGCGAATGAATTAGAATGGATCTGGATTGTGTATCCATTCTAATTCATTCGTACGACCCATTCTAATTCGTTCGTACAATCCATTCTAATTCATTCGCACGATCCATTCTAATTCATTCGCACGATCCATTCTTATTCATTCATACGATCCATTTTAATTCATTCATATGATCCACTCTAATTCATTCATACGATCCATTCTAATTCATTCGGACGATCCATTCTAATTCATTCGGATCGTGCGAATGAATTAGAATGGATCTTACGAATGAATTAGAATGGAACGTATAGATTGTGCGAATGAATTAGAATGGATCGTACGAATGAATTAGAATGGATCGTACGAATGAATTAGAATGGATCGTACGAATGAGTAAGAATGGATCGTACGAATGAAATAGAATGGATCGTATGAATGAATTAGAATGGATATGTGCGAATGAATTAGAATTGATCGTACGAATGAATTAGAATAGATTGTGCGAATGAATTAGAATGGATCGTACGAATGAATTGGAATGGATACATTCATGCGAATGAATTAGAATGGATCGTACGAATGAAATAGAATGGATCGTGCGAATGAATTAGAATGGATCGTACGAATGAATTAGAATGGATCGTATGAATGACTTAGAATGGATCGTTTGAATGAATTAGAATAGATTGTGCGAATGAATTAGAATGGATCGTACGAATGAATTAGAAAGGATACATTCGTGCGACCGAATTAGAATGGATCGTATGAGTGTGAATGAATTAGAATGGATTGTGCGAATGAATTAGAATGGATCGTACGAATGAATTAGAATGGATCGTGCGAATGAATTAGAATGGATACATTCGTGCAAAAGAATTAGAATTGGTTGTATGAATGAATTAGAATGGGTCGTGCGAATGAATTAGAATGAATCGTGCGAATGAATTAGAATGGATCGTACGAATAAATTAGAATGGATCGTACGAATGAATTAGAATGGATCGTACGAATGAATTAGAAAGGATACATTCGAATTCATTCGTACGATCCATTCTAATTCATTCGTACGATCTATATTCTAATTTATTCGCACGATCCATTCTAATTCATTCATACGATCCATTCTAATTTATTCGCACGATCCATTCTAATTCATTCGTATGATCCATTCTAATTCATTCGCACAATCTATTCTAATTCACTCAAACGATCCATTCTAATTCATTCATATGATCCATTCTAATTCATTCGCACGAATGTATCTATTCTAATTCATTCGTACGATCCATTCTAATTCATTTGTACGAATGTATCCACTCTAATTCATTTATACGATCCATTCTAATTCATTCGCACGAATGTATCCATTCCAATTCATTCGTACGATCCATTCTAATTCATTCGCACAATCTATTCTAATTCATTCGTACGATCCATTCTAATTCATTCGTACGATTCATTCTAATTCAATCCATTCTAATTCATTCATACGATCCATTCTTACTCATTCGTACGATCCATTCTAATTCATTCGCACGAATGAATCCATTCTAATTCATTCGTATGATCCATTCTAATTCATTCGCATGAATGTATCCATTCTAATTCATTCGTACGATCCATTCTATCTCATTCGTACAATCCATTCTATTTCATTCGTACGATCCATTCTAATTCATTCGCACGATCCATTCTAATTCATTCGCATGATCCATTCTATCTCATTCGTACAATCCATTCGTACGAATGAATTAGAATGGATCGTACGAATGAATTAGAATGGATACATTCGTGCGAATGAATTAGAATGGAGCATACGAAGGAATTAGAATGGATCGTACGAATGAATTAGAATGGATCGTACGAATGAATTAGAATGGATACATTCGTGCGAATGAATTAGAATGGATCATACGAAGGAATTAGAATGGATCGTACGAATGAATTAGAATGGATCGTACGAATTAATTAGAATGGATCGTACGAATGAATTAGAATGGATACATTCGTGCGAATGAATTAGAATGGATAGTACGAATGAATTAGAATGGATACCTTCGTGCAAATGAATTAGAATGGATCGTACGAATGAGTAAAAATGGATCGTACGAATGAAATAGAATGGATCGTATGAATGAATTAGAATGGATCGTGCGAATGAATTAGAATGGATCATACGAATGAATTAGAATAGATTGTGCGAATGAATTAGAATGGATCGTACGAATGAATTAGAATGGATCGTACGAATGAATTAGAATGGATCGTATGAATGAATTAGAATGGATCGTGCGAATGAATTAGAATGGATCGTACGAATGAAATAGAATGGATTCGCACGAATGTATCCATTCTAATTCATTCGTACGATCTATTCTAATTCATTCGCACGATCCATTCTAATTCATTTGCACGAATGTATCCATTCTAATTCATTCGTACGATCAATTCTAATTCATTCGTACGTTCCATTCTAATTCATTCGTAAGATCCATTCTAATTCATTCAAACGATCTATTCTAATTCATTCATACAATCCATTCTAATTCCTTCGTACGATCCCTTCTAATTCATTCGTACGATCCATTCTAATTCATTCGTACTATCCATTCTTACTCATTCATACGAAGGAATTAGAATCGATCGTACGAAGGAATTAGAATGGATAGTACGAATGAATTAGAATGGATACCTTCGTGCAAATGAATTAGAATGGATCGTACGAATGAGTAAGAATGGATCGTACGAATGAAATAGAATGGATCGTATGAATGAATTAGAATGGATCGTGCGAATGAATTAGAATGGATCGTACGAATGAATTAGAATAGATTGTGCGAATGAATTAGAATGGATCGTACGAATGAATTAGAATGGATCGTACGAATGAATTAGAATGGATCGTATGAATGAATTAGAATGGATCGTGCGAATGAATTAGAATGGATCGTACGAATGAATTAGAATGGATTACGCGAATGAATTAGAATGGATCGTACGAATGAACTAGAATGGATCGTACGAATGAATTAGAATGGATCGTACGAATGAATTAGAATGGATACATTCGCGCGAATCCATTCTATTTCATTCGTGCGATCCATTCTAATTCATTCGTACTATCCATTCTAATTCCTTCGTACAATCTATTCTAATTCCTTCGTACGATCCATTCTAATTCATTCGTACGATCCATTCTAATTCCTTCGTATGATCCATTCTAATTCATTCGTACGGTATGATTCATTCTAATTCATTCGTACGATTCATTCTAATTCAATCCATTCTAATTCATTCGTACGATCCATTCTAATTTCTTCGTATGATCTATTATAATTCCTTCGTACGATCCATTCTATTTCATTCGTACGATCCATTCTAATTCATTCGTACGATCCATTCTAATTCATTCGTACGATCCATTCTAATTCATTCGTACGATTCATTCTAATTCAATCCATTCTAATTCATTCGGACGATCCATTCTTACTCATTCGTACGATCCATTCTAATTCATTCGCACGATCCATTCTAATTCATTCGTACGATCTATTCTATTTCATTCGTACAATCCATTCTAATTCATTCATACGATCCAATCTAATTCATTCATACGATCCATTCTAATTCATTTGTACGATCTATTCTATTTCATTCATACGATCCATTCTAATTCGTTTGTACGATCCTTTCTAATTCCTTCGTACGATCCATTCTATTTCATTCGTATGACCCATTCTAATTCATAAGTATGATCCATTCTAATTCATTTAAACGATCCACTCTAATTCATTCATACGATCCAATCTAATTCATTCGCACGAATGTATCCATTCCAATTCATTCGTACGATCCATTCTATTTCATTCGTACGATCCATTCTAATTCATTCGTACGATTCATTCTAATTCAATCTATTCTAATTCATTCGTACGATCCATTCTAATTCATTCGCACGATCCATTCTAATTCATTCATACGATCCATTCTAATTCATTCATACGATCCATTCTAATTCATTCATACGATCCATTCTAATTCATTTATATGATCCATTCTAATTCATTCGCACGAATGTATCCATTCTAATTCATTCGTACGATCCATTCTAATTCATTTGTACGAATGTATCCACTCTAATTCATTCATACGATCCATTCTAATTCATTCGCACGAATGTATCCATTCCATTTCATTCGTATGATCCATTCTAATTCATTCGCAAAATCTATTCTAATTCATTCGTACGATCTATTCTAATTCATTAGCATGATCCATTCTAATTCATTCGTACGATCTATTCTATTTCATTCGTACAATCCATTCTAATTCTTTTGCACGAATGTATCCATTCTAATTCATTCTAATTCAATCTATTCTTACTCATTCATATGATCCATTCTAATTCATTCGTACGATCCAATCTAATTCATTCGTACGATCCATTCTAATTCATTCGCACAATCTATTCTAATTCATTCGTACGATCCATTCTAATTCATTCGCACGATCCATTCGCATTCACTCAAACGATCCATTCTAATTCATTCATATGATCCATTCTAATTCATTCGCACGAATGTATCCATTCTAATTCATTCGTACGATCCATTCTAATTCATTCGTACAATCCATTCTAATTCATTCGCACGATCCATTCTAATTCATTCATACGATCCATTCTATTTCATTCGTACGATCCATTCTTACTCATTCGTACGATCCATTCTTACTCATTCGTACGATCCATTCTTACTCATTCATACGATCCATTCTAATTCATTCGTACGACCCATTCTAATTCATTCGTACGATCCATTCTAATTCATTCGCATGATCCATTCTAATTCATTCGCATGATCTATTCTAATTCATTCATACGATCCATTCTAATTCATTCATATGATCCACTCTAATTCATTCATACGATCCATTCTCATTCATTCGCACGATCCATTCTACTTCATTCGTACGATTCATTCTAATTCATTCGCACGTATGTATCCATTCCAATTCATTCGTACGATCCATTTTAATTCATTCGCACAATCTATTCTAATTCATTCGTACGATCAATTCTAATTCATTCGCACATATCCATTCTAATTCATTCATACGATCCATTCTATTTCATTCGTACGATCCATTCTTACTCATTCGTACGATCCATTCTAATTCATTCGTACGATCCATTCTAATTCATTCGTACGATCCATTCTAATTCATTCGCACAATCTATACGTTCCATTCTAATTCATTCGTAAGATCCATTCTAATTCATTCGCACGATCCGATTGAATAAGAATGGATCGTACGAATGAATTAGAATGGATCGTATGAATGAATTAGAGTGGATCAGATGAATGAATTAGAATGGATCGTCTGAATGAATTAGAATGGATCGTGCGAATGAATTTGAATGGATCGTGCGAATGAATTAGAATGGATCGTACGAATGAATTAGAATGGGTCGTACGAATGAATTAGAATGGATCGTACGAATGAGTAAGAATGGATCGTGTGAATGAATTAGAATGGATTGTACGAATGAATTAGAATGGATCGTACGAATGAATTAGAATAGATTGTGCGAATAAATTAGAATGGATCGTACGAATGAATTGGAATGGATACATTCGTGCGAATGAATTAGAATGGATCGTATAAATGAATTAGAGTGGATACATTCGTACAAATGAATTAGAATGGATCGTACGAATGAATTAGAGTGGATTCATTCATATGATCCATTCTAATTCATTCGCACGAATGTATCCATTCTAATTCATTCGTACGATCCATTCTAATTCATTTGTACGAATGTATCCACTCTAATTCATTCATACGATCCATTCTAATTCATTCGCACGAATGTATCCATTCCAATTCATTCGTACGATCCATTCTAATTCATTCGCACAATCTATTCTAATTCATTCGTATGATCAATTCTAATTCATTAGCATGAATCGTACGAATGAATTAGAATGGATCGTACGAAGGAATTAGAATGGATCGTACGAATGAATTAGAAAGGATACATTCGAATTCATTCGTACGATCCATTCTAATTCATTCGTACGATCTATATTCTAATTCATTCGCACGATCCATTCTAATTCATTCGTACGATCTTTTCTAATTCCTTCGTACGAATGAAATAGAATGGATCGTATGAATGAATTAGAATGGATCGTGCGAATGAATTAGAATGGATCGTTCGAATGAATTAGAATAGATTGTGCTAATGAATTAGAATGGATCGTACGAATGAATTAGAATGGATCGTGCGAATAAATTAGAATGGATCGTATGAATGAATTAGAACGGATCGTACGAATGAATTAGAATATGGATCGTACGAAGGAATTAGAATGGATCGTACGAATGAATGCGAATGTATACTTTCTAATTAATTCGTACGATCCATTCTAATTCCTTCATACGATCCATTCTAATTCATTCGTACGATCCATTCTAATTCATTCGTACGATCCATTCTAATTCATTCGCACGATCCATTCTAATTCATTCGTACGATCCAATCTAATTCATTCGTACTATCCATTCTAATTCCTTCGTAAGATCCATTCTAATTCCTTCGTACGATCCATTCTAATTCATTCGTACGATCCATTCTAATTCCTTCGTATGATCCATTCTAATTCATTCGTACGGTATGATTCATTCTAATTCATTCGTACGATTCATTCTAATTCAATCCATTCTAATTCATTCGTACGATCCATTCTAATTCATTCGTACGATCCATTCTAATTCATTCGTACGATCCATTCTAATTCATTTGTACGAATGTATCCACTCTAATTCATTCGTACGATCCATTCTAATTTATTTGTACGAATGTATCCTTTCTTATTCATTCGTACGATCCATTCTAATTCATTCGTACGATCCATTCTAATTCATTCGTACGATCCATTCTAACTCATTCGCACGATCCATTCTAATTCATTCGCACGATCCTACGAATGAATTAGAATGGATTGTGCGAATGGATTAGAATGGATCATACGATTGAGTAAGAATGGATTGTACGAATGAAATAGAATAGATCGTACGAATGAATTAGAATGGATCATGCTAATGAATTAGAATTGATCGTACGAATGAATTAGAATAGATTGTGCGAATGAATTAGAATGGATACATTCGTGCGAAAGAATTAGAATGGATCGTATGAATGAATTATATTGGATCGTATAAATGAATTAGAATGGATCGTACGAATGAATTAGAATGGATCGTGCTAATGAATTAGAATGGATCGTGCGAATGAATTAGAATGGATCGTACGAATGAATTAGAATCGATCGTACGAATGAATTAGAATGGATCGTTCGAATGAATTAGAATAGATTGTGCGAATGAATTAGAATGGATCGTACGAATGAATTAGAATGGATCGTGCGAATAAATTAGAATGGATCGTATGAATGAATTAGAATGGATCGCGCGAATGAATTAGAATATGGATCGTACGAAGGAATTAGAATGGATCGTACGAATGAATTCGAATGTATCCTTTCTAATTCATTCGTACGATCCATTCTAATTCCTTCGTATGAATTAGAATGGATCGTACGAATGAATTAGAATGGATCGTACGAATGAATTAGAATAGATTGTGCGAATGAATTAGAATGGATCGTACGAATGAATTAGAAAGGATACATTCGTGCGAATGAATTAGAATGGATCGTATAAGTGTGAATGAATTAGAATGGATCGTGCGAATGAATTAGAATGGATCGTATTAATGAATTAGAATGGATCGTGCGAATGAATTAGAATGGATCGTATTAATGAATTAGAATGGATCGCACAATCTATTCTAATTCATTCGTACGATCCATTCTAATTCATTCGCACGATCCATTCTAATTCATTCGTACGATCCATTCGATCCATTCTAATTCATTCATATGATCCATTCTAATTCATTTGCACGAAGGTATCCATTCTAATTCATTCGTACTATCCATTCTAATTCCTTTGTATGATCTATTCTAATTCCTTCGTACGATCCATTCGGATACATTCGTGCGAATCCATTCTATTTCATTCGTACGATCCATTCTAATTCATTTGCACGATCCATTCTAATTCATTCATACGATCCATTCTAATTCATTCGTACGATCCATTCTAATTCATTCGTACGATCCATTCTAATTCATTCGCACAATCCATTCTAATTCATTCGCACGATCCATTCGCATTCATACCGTACGAATGAATTAGAATGGATCGTACGAATGAATTATAATGGATCGTACGAATGAATTAGAATGGATCGTACGAAGGAATTAGAATGGATCGTACGAAGGAATTAGAATGGATAGTACGAATGAATTAGAATGGATACCTTCGTGCAAATGAATTAGAATGGATCGTACGAATGAGTAAGAATGGATCGTGCGAATGAATTCGAATGGATCGTACGAATGAAATAGAATGGATTCGCACGAATGTATCCATTCTAATTCATTCATACGATCCATTCTAATTCATTCGTACGATCCATTCTAATTTCTTCGTATGATCTATTCTAATTCCTTCGTACGATCCATTCTAATTCATTCATACGATCTATTCTAATTCTTTCGCACGAATGTATCCATTCTAATTCATTTGTACGATCCATTCTAATTCCTTCGTACGATCCATTCTAATTCATTCGTACGAATGAATTAGAATGGATTGTACGAATGAATTAGAATGGATTGAATTAGAATGGATCGTACGATAAGAATGGATTGTACGAAGGAATTAGAATGGATCGTACGAAAGAATTAGAATGGATAGTACGAATGAATTAGAATGGATACCTTCGTGCAAATGAATTAGAATGGATCGTCCGAATGAGTAAGAATGGATCGTACGAATGAAATAGAATGGATCGTATGAATGAATTAGAATGGATCGTGCGAATGAATTAGAATGGATCGTACGAATGAATTAGAATAGATTGTGCGAATGAATTAGAATGGATCGTACAAATGAATTAGAATGGATCGTATGAATGAATTAGAATGGATCGTGCGAATGAATTAGAATGGATCGTACGAATGAACTAGAATGGATTCGCACGAATGTATCCATTCTAATTCATTCGTACGATCCATTCTAATTCATTCATATGATCCATTCTAATTCATTCGTACGATCCATTCTAATTCATTCGTACGATCCATTCTAATTCATTCGCACAATCTATTCTAATTCATTCGTACGATCCATTCTAATTCATTCACACGATCCATTCTAATTCATTCATACGATCCATTCTATTTCATTCATACGATCCATTCTTACTCATTCGTACGATCCATTCTAATTCATTTGCACGAAGGTATCCATTCTAATTCATTCGTACGATCCATTCTAATTCATTCACACGATCCATTCTAATTCATTCATACGATCCATTCTATTTCATTCGTACGATCCATTCTAATTCATTCGCACGATCCATTCTAATTCATTCATACGATCCATTCTAATTCATTCGTACGATCCATTCTAATTCATTCGTACGATCCATTCTAATTCATTCGCACGATCCATTCTAATTCATTCATACGATCCATTCTATTTCATTCGTACGATCCATTCTTACTCATTCGTACGATCCATTCTAATTCATTTGCACGAAGGTATCCATTCTTACTCATTCGCACAATCCATTCTAATTCATTCGCACGAATGTATCCATTCTAATTTATTCGTACGATCCATTCTAATTCATTCATATGATCCACTCTAATTCATTCATACGATCCATTCTAATTCATTCGTACGATCCATTCTAATTTATTCGGATCGTGCGAATGAATTAGAATGGATCTTACGAATGAATTAGAATGGATCGTACGAATGAATTAGAATGGATCGTACGAAGGAATTAGAATGGATCGTACGAAGGAATTAGAATGGATAGTACGAATGAATTAGAATGGATACCTTCGTGCAAATGAATTAGAATGGATCGTACGAATGAGTAAGAATGGATCGTACGAATGAAATAGAATGGATCGTATGAATGAATTAGAATGGATCGTGCGAATGAATTAGAATGGATCGTAGGAATGAATTAGAATAGATTGTGCGAATGAATTAGAATAGATTGTGCGCATGAATTAGAATGGATCGTACGAATGAATTAGAATGGATTGTACGAATGAATTAGAATGGATCGTTTCAGTGAATGCGAATGGATCGTGCGAATTAATTAGAATGGATTGTACGAATGAATTAGAATAGCTTGTGCGAATGATTTAGAATGGATCGTACGAATGAATTAGAATGGATCGTACGAATGAATTAGAATGGATCGTATGCATGAATTAGAATGGATCGTGCGAATGAATTAGAATGGATCGTACGAATGAATTAGAATGGATCGTACGAAGGAATTAGAATGGATCGTATGAATGAATGCGAATGGATCGTGCGAATGAATTAGAATGGATTGTACGAATGAATTAGAATGGATCGTACGAATGAATTAGAATGGATCGTATGAATGAATTAGAATGAATCGTACGAATGAATTAGAATGGATCGTACGAATGAATTAGAATGGATCGTACGAATGAATTAGAATGGATTGAATTAGAATGAATCGTACGAATGAATTAGAATGAATCATACCGTACGAATGAATTAGAATGGATCATACGAAGGAATTAGAATGGATCGTACGAATGAATTAGAATGGATCGTACGAATGAATTAGAATGGATTCATTCGTGCGAATGAATTAGAATGGATCGTACGAATGAGTAAGAATGGATCGTACGAATGAATTAGAATGGATTGAATTAGAATGAATCGTACGAATGAATTAGAATGGATCATACGAAGGAATTAGAATGGATCGTGCGAATGAATTAGAATGGATCGTCGAATGAAATAGAATGGATCGTATGAATGAATTAGAATGGATCGTGCGAATGAATTAGAATGGATCATACGAATGAATTAGAATAGATTGTGCGAATGAATTAGAATGGATCGTACGAATGAATTAGAATGGATCGTACGAATGAATTAGAATGGATCGTATGAATGAATTAGAATGGATCGTGCGAATGAATTAGAATGGATCGTACGAATGAATTAGAATGGATTGAACTAGAATGAATCGTACGAATGAATTAGAATGGATCGTACGAATGAAATAGAATGGATCGTACGAATGAATTGGAATGGATACATTCGTGCGAATGAATTAGAATGGATTGTATGAATGAATTAGAGGGGCTACATTCGTACAAATGAAATAGAATGGATAGTGCGAATGAATTAGAATGGATCGTGCGAATGAATTAGATTGGATCGTACGAATGAATTAGAATGGATCGTAGGAATGAATTAGATTGGATCGTATTAATGAATTAGAATGGATCGTGCGAATGAATTAGATTGGATCGTACGAATGAATTAGAATGGATCGTACGAATGACTTAGAATGGATTGTTCGAATGAATTTGAATAGATTATGCGAATGAATTAGAATAGATCATACGAATGAATTAGAAAGGATACATTCGTGCGAATGAATTAGAATGGATCGTATGAATGTGAATGAATTAGAATGGATCGTGCGAATGAATTAGAATGGATCGTATTGATGAATTAGAATAGATCGTACGAATGAATTAGAATGGATCGTACGAATGAGTAAGAATGGATCGTGCGAATGAATTAGAATGGATTGTACGAATGAATTAGAATGGATCGTACGAATGAATTAGAATGGATACATCCGTGTGAATCCATTCTATTTCATTCGTACGATCCATTCTAATTCATTCGCACGGTCCAATCTAATTCATTCATACGATCCATTCTAATTCATTCGTACGATCCATTCTAATTCAATCGTACGATCCATTCTAATTCATTCGCACGATCTATTCTAATTCATTCGTACAATCCATTCTAATTCATTCGCACGATCCATTCTAATTCATTCATACGATCCATTCTATTTCATTCGTACGATCCATTCTTACTCATTCGTACGATCCATTCTAATTCATTTGCACAAAGGTATCCATTCTAATTCATTCGTACGATCCATTCTAATTCCTTCGTACGATCTATTCTAATTCATTCGCACGATCCATTCTAATTCATTCATACGATCCATTCTATTTCATTCGTACGATCCATTCTTACTCATTCGTAGGATCCATTCTAATTCATTTGCACGAAGGTATCCATTCTAATTCATTCGTACTATCCATTCTAATTCCTTCGTACGATCCATTCTAATTCATTAGAATGGATCGTACGAATGAGTAAGAATAGATCGTACGAATGAATTAGAATGGATTGAATTTGAATGAATCGTACGAATGAATTAGAATGGATCGTACGAATGAATTAGAATGGATCGTACGAATGAATTAGAATGGATTGAATTAGAGTGAATCGTACGAATGAATTAGAATGAATCATACCGTACGAATGAATTAGAATGGATCATACGAAGGATTAGAATGGATCGTACGAATGAATTAGAATGGATCGTACGAAGGAATTAGAATGGATCGTACGAAGGAATTAGAATGGATAGTACGAATGAATTAGAATGGGTACCTTCGTGCAAATGAATTAGAATGGATCGTACGAATGAGTAAGAATGGATCGTACGAATGAAATAGAATGGATCGTATGAATGAATTAGCATGGATCGTGCGAATGAATTAGAATGGATCGTACGAATGAATTAGAATAGATTGTGCGAATGAATTAGAATGGATCGTACGAATGAATTAGAATGGATCGTACGAATGAATTAGAATGGATCGTATGAATGAATTAGAATGGATCGTGCGAATGAATTAGAATGGATCGTACGAATGAAATAGAATGGATTCGCACGAATGTATCCATTCTAATTCATTCGTACGATCCATTCTAATTCATTCGTATAATCCATTCTAATTCATTCGCACGTCTATTCTAATTCATTCGTACGATCCATTCTAATTCATTCGCACGATCCAATCTAATTCATTCGTACGATCCATTCTAATTCATTCATACATGTATGAATGAATTAGAATGGATACATTCATGCGAATGAATTAGAACGGATCGTATGAATGAATTAGATTGGATCGTATGCATGAGTTACAATGGATCGTGCGAATGAATGAGAATGGATCATACAAATGAATTAGAATGGATCGAACGAATGAATTAGAATGGATACATTCGTGCAAAAGAATTAGAATGGATGGTATGAATGAATTAGAATGGATCGTGCGAATGAATTAGAATGGATCGTACGAATGAATTAGAATGTATCGTATGAATGAATTAGAATGGATCGTGTGAATGAATTAGAATGGATCGTACGAATGAATTAGAATGGATCGTACGAAGGAATTAGAATGGATAGTACGAATGAATTAGAATGGATACCATCGTGCAAATGAAATAGAATGGATCGTACGAATGAATTAGAGTAGATTGTGCGAATGGATTAGAATGGATCATACGATTGAGTAAGAATGGATTGTACGAACGAAATAGAATAGATCGTACGAATGAATTAGAATGGATCGTACGAATGAATTAGAATGGATCGTGCGAATAAATTAGAATGGATCGTATGAATGAATTAGAATGGATCGTGCGAATGAATTAGAATATGGATCGTACGAAGGAATTAGAATGGATCGTACGAATGAATTCGAATGTATTGTACGAATGAAATAGAATGGATAGTACAAATGAATTAGAATGGATCGTGCGAATGAATTAGAATGGATCGTACGAATGAATTGGAATGGATACATTCGTGCGATTGAATTAGAATGGATCGTACGAATGAAATAGAATGGATCGTTTGAGTGAATTAGAATAGATTGTGCGAATGAATTAGAATGGATCGTACGAATGAATTAGAATGGATCGTGCGAATAAATTAGAATGGATCGTATGAATGAATTAGAATGGATCGTGCGAATGAATTAGAATATAGATCGTATAAATGAATTAGAATAGATTGTGCGAATGAATTAGAATGGATCGTATGAATGAATTAGAATGGATCGTACGATCTATTCTAATTCATTCATGCAATCCATTCTAATTCATTCATACGAAGGAATTAGAAAGGATCGTACGAATGAATTAGAATGGATCGTACGAATGAATTAGAAAGGATACATTCGAATTCATTCGTACGATCCATTCTAATTCATTCGTACGATCTATATTCTAATTCATTCGCACGATCCATTCTAATTCATTCGTACGATCCATTCTAATTCATTCGCACGATCCATTCTAATTCATTCGCACGATCCATTCTAATTCATTCATACAATCCATTCTAATTCTTTTGCACGAATGTATCCATTCTAATTCATTCGTACGATCCATTCTAATTCATTCGCACGAATGTATCAACTCTAATTCATTCGTACGACCCATTCTAATTCATTCATACATGTACGAATGAATTAGAATGGATACATTCGTGCGAATGAATTAGAATGGATCGTATGAAAGAATTAGAATGGATCGTGCGAATGAATTAGAATGGATCGTACGAATGAATTAGAATGGATCGTATGAATGAATTAGAATGGATCGTGCGAATGAATTAGAATGGATCGTACGAATGAATTAGAATAGATTATGCGAATGAATTAGAATGGATCGTACGAATGAATTAGAATGGATCGTACGAATGAATTAGAATGGATCGTATGAATAAATTAGAATGGATCGTGCGAATGAATTAGAATGGATCATACGAATGAATTAGAATGGATTCGTACGAATGTATCCATTCTAATTCATTCGTACGATCCATTCTAATTCATTCGTACAATCCATTCTAATTCATTCGCACGATCCATTCACATTCACTCAAACGATCCATTCTAATTCATTCATATGATCCATTCTAATTCATTCGCACGAATGTATCCATTCTAATTCATTCATACGTTCCATTCTAATTCATTCGTACGATCCATTCTTACTCATTCGTACGATCCATTCTAATTCATTCGTTCGATCCATTCTAATTCATTCGTACGATCCATTCTAATTCATTCGCACGATCCATTCTAATTCATACATACGATCCAATCTAATTCATTCATACGATCCATTCTAATTCATTCGTACAAATGTATCCATTCTAATTCATTCGTACATGTATGAATGCATTAGAATGGATCATACGAATGAATTAGAGTTGATACATTCGTGCGAATGAATTAGAATGGATCGTACGAATGAATTAGATTGGATCGTATGAATGAATTATAATGGATCATGCGAATGAATTAGAATAGATCATACGAATGAATTAGAATGGATACATTCGTGCAAAGGAATTAGAATGGATTGTATGAATGAATTAGAATGGATCGTGCGAATGAATTAGAATGGATACATTCGTGCGAATGAATTAGAATGGATCGTATGAATGAATTAGAATAGATTGTATGAATGAATTAGAATGGATCGTGCGAATGAATTAGAATGGATCGTATGAATGAATTAGAATGGATCGTGCAAATGAATTAGAATATGGATCGTACGAAGGAATTAGAATGGATCGTATGAATGAATTAGAATTGATCGTGCGAATGAATTAGAATGGATCGTACGAATGAATTAGAATAGATTGTGCGAATGAATTAGAATGGATCGTACGAACGAATTAGATTGGATCGTACGAACGAACTAGAATGGATTGTGCGAATGAATTAGAATGGATCGTACGAATGAATTAGAATGGATCGTACAACGGAATTAGAATGGATCGTACGAATGAATTAGAAAGGATACATTCGAATTCATTCGTACGATCCATTCTAATTCCTTTGTACGATCCATATTCTAATTCATTCGCACGATCCATTCTAATTCATTCATACGATCCATTCTAATTTATTCGCACGATCCATTCTAATTCATTCGTACGATCCATTCTAATTCATTCGCACAATCTATTCTAATTCATTCGAACGATCCATTCTAATTCATTCGTACGATCCATTCTAATTTATTCGTACGATCTATTCTATTTCAATCGTACAATCCATTCTGACTCAATCGTATGATCCATTCTAATCCATTCGCACAATCTACTCTAATTCATTCGTACGATCCATTCTATTTCATTTGCACGAAGGTATCCATTCTAATTCATTCGTACTATCCATTCTAATTCCTTCGTACGATCCATTCTAATTCATTCGTACGATCCATTCTAATTCATTCGCACGATCCATTCTAATTCATTCGTACGATCCATTCTATTTCATTCATATGATCCATTCTAATTTATTCGCACGATCCATTCTAATTCATTCGCATGATCCATTCTAATTCATTCGTACGATCGATTCTAATTCATTCATACGATCCATTCTAATTCATACGATCCATTCTAATTCATTCATACGATCCATTCTAATTCATTCATACGATCCATTCTATTTCATTCTAATTCATTCGTACAATCCATTCTATTTCATTCGTACGATCGATTCTAATTCATTCATACGATCCATTCTAATTCATTCGTTCGATCCATTCTAATTCATTCGTATAATCCATTCTATTTCATTCGTACGATCCATTCTTACTCATTCGTACGATCCATTCGTATCCATTCTAATTCATTCGTACGATCTATTCTAATTTATTCGTACGATCCATTCTAATTCATTAATACGATCTAATCTAATTCATTCATACGATCCATTCTAATTCATTCGTACGATCCATTCTAATTCATTCATACGATCCATTCTAATTCATTCGCACGATCCATTCTAATTCATATGCACGATCCATTCTAATTCATTCATACGATCCATTCTAATTCATTCATACGATCCATTCTAATTCATTCATACGATCCATTCTAATTCATTCGTACGGTATGATTCATTCTAATTCATTCGTACGATTCATTCTAATTCAATCCATTCTAATTCATTCGTACGATCCATTCTAATTCATTCGTACGATCCATTCTAATTCATTCATACGATCCATTCTAATTCATTCGTTCGATCCATTCCAATTCATTCGTACGATCCATTCTAATTCATTCGCATGATCCAATCTAATTCATTCGTACGATCTATTCTAATTCATTCATACATGTACGAATGAATTAGAATGGATACATTCGTGCGAATGAATTAGAATGGATCGTATGAATGAATTAGATTGGATCGTATGCATGAATTAGAATGGATCGTGCGAATGAATTAGAATGGATCGTACGAATGAATTAGAATGGATCGAACAAATGAATTAGAATGGATACATTCGTGTAAAAGAATTAGAATGGATTGTATGAATGAATTAGAATGGATCGTGCGAATGAATTAGAATGGATCGTACGAATGAATTAGAATGGATACATTCGTGCGAAAGAATTAGAATAGATCGTATGAATAAATTAGAATGGATCGTATGAATGAATTAGAATGGATCGTACGAATGAATTAGAATGGATACATTCGTGCAAATGAATTAGAATGGATACATTCATGGGGATGAATTAGACTGGATCGTACAAAGGAATTAGAATGGATCATACGAATGAAATATAATGGGTCGTACAAAGGAATTAGAATGGATCGTACGCAGGAATTAGAATGGTTTGTACGAAAGAATTAGAATGGATCATACGAATGAATTAGAATAGATACATTTGTGCGAATGAATTAGAATGGATCGTACGAATGAGTAAGAATGGATCGTACGAATGAAATAGAATGGATCGTACGGATGAATTAGAATGGATCGTGCGAATGAATTAGAATGGATCGTACGAATGAGTAAGAATGGATCGTACGAATGAAATAGAATGGATCGTACGGATGAATTAGAATGGATCGTGCGAATGAATTAGAATGGATCGTACGAATGAGTAAGAATGGATCGTATGAATGAATTAGAATGGATCGTGCGAATAAATTAGAATGTATCGAACGAATGAATTAGAATGGATCATACGAATGAATTAGAATGGATCGTATGAATGACTTAGAATGGATCGTGCGAATGAATTAGAATGGATTATATGAATGAAATAGAATGGATCATACGAATGAAATAGAATGGATCGTACGAATGAATTAGAATGGATCATACGAATGAATTAGAATGGATCGTATGAATGAATTGGAATGGATCGTGAGAATGAATTAGAATGGATCGTACGAATGAAATAGAATAGATTCGCATGAATGTATCCATTCTAATTCATTCGTACGATCCATTCTAATTCATTCGTACGATCGTGCGAATAAATTAGAATGGATCGTATGAATGAATTACAATAGATTGTGCGAATGAATTAGAATAGATAGTATGAATGAATTAGAATGGATCGTATGAGTGAATTAGAATGGATACGAAGGAATTAGAATGGATCGTACGAAGGAATTAGAATGGAGAATAGATCGTGCGAATGAATTAGAATGGATCGTGCGATAAGAATGGATCGTACGGATAAATGAATTTGGATCGTGCTAATGAATTAGAATGGATCGTACGAATGAATTAGAATGGATCATACGAATGAGTAAGAATGGATCGTACGAACGAAATAGAATGGATCGTATGAATGAATTAGATTGGATCGTGCGAATGAATTAGAATGGATCGTACAAATGAATTAGAATGGATACATTCGTGCGAATGAATTAGAATGGATCATACGATGGAATTAGAATGGATCGTACGAATGAATTAGAATGGATCGTATGAATGAATTAGAATGGATCGTACGAATGAATTAGAATAGATACATTCGTGCGAATGAATTAGAATGGATCATACGAATGAATTATAGTTGATACATTCGTGTGAATGAATTAAAATGGATAATACGAATGAGTAAGAATGGATCGTAGAATTAGAATGGACCGTATGAATGAATTACAATGGATACATACGAATGAATTAGAATGGATCGTATGAATGAATTAGAATGGATCGTGCGAATGAATTAGAATGGATCGTACGAATGAAATAGAATGGATCGTATGAATGAATTAGAATGGATCGCACGAATGAATTAGAATGGATCGTACGAATGAATTAGAATGGATACATTCGTGCCAATGAATTAGAATAGATCTTACGAATGAGTAAGAATGGATCGTACGAATGAAATAGAATGGATTGTACGAATGAATTAGAATGGATTCATTCGTGCGAATGAATTAGAATGGATCGTATGAATGAATTAGAGTGGATACATTCGCACAAATGAATTAGAATTTATCGTACGAATGAATTAGAATGGATACATTCGTACAAATGAATTAGAATGGATCGTATGAATGAATTAAAATGGATCGTGCGAATAAATTAGAATGGATCGTATGAATGAATTAGAATTGATTGTGCGAATGAATTAGAATGGATCGTGCGAATAAATTAGAATGGATCGTATGAATGAATTAGAATGGATCGTGCGAATGAATTAGAATATGGATCGTACTAAGGAATTAGAATGGATCGTACGAATGAATTCGAATGTATCCTTTCTAATTCATTCGTATGATCCATTCTAATTCCTTCGTACGATCCATTCTAATTCATTCGTACGATCCAATCTAATTCATTCGCACGATCCATTCTAATTCATTCGTACGATCCAATCTAATTCATTCGTACGATCCATTCTAATTCATTAGCATGATCCATTCTAATTCATTCGTACGATTCATTCTAATTCATTCCATTCTAATTCATTCGTATGATCCATTCTAATTCATTCGTACAATCCATTCTAATTCATTCGCACGATCCATTCTAATTCATTCATACGATCCATTCTATTTCATTCGTACGATCCATTCTTACTCATTTGTACGATCCATTCTTACTCATTAGTACGATCTATTCTTACTCATTCGTACGATCCATTCTAATTCATTCGTACGACGCATTCTAATTCATTCGTACGATCCATTCTAGTTCATTAGCATGATCCAAATTCATTTATCCGTACGATCCATTCTTATCGCACGATCCATTCTAATTCATTCGTACGATCCATTCAAATTCATTCGCACAATCTATTCTAATTCATTCGTACGATCCATTCTAATTCATTCGCACGATCTATTCTAATTCATTCATACGATCCATTCTAATTCATTAATACGATCCAATCTAATTCATTCATACGATCCATTCTAATTCATTCGTACAATCCATTCTAATTCATTCGCACGATGCATTCTAATTCATTCATACAATCCATTCTAATTCTTTTGCACGAATGTATACATTCTAATTCATTCGTACGATCCATTCTAATTCATTCGTACGATCCATTCTAATTCATTCACACAATCCATTCTAATTCATTCACACTCATACGATCCATTCTAATTCATTCGCACGAATGTATCCTTTCTAATTCATTCGTACGATCCATTCTAATTCATTCGCACAATCTATTCTAATTCATTCGAACGATCCATTCTAAGTCATTCGTACGATCCATTCTAATTCATTCGTACGATCCATTCTAATTCATTCGCACGATCCATTCTATTTCATTCATACGATCCATTCTAATTCATTCGCACGAATGTATCCATTCCAATTCATTCGTACGATCCATTCTAATTCATTCGCACAATCTATTCTAATTCATTCGTACGATCAATTCTAATTCATTCGCACGTATCCATTCTAATTCATTCATACGATCCATTCTATTTCATTCGTACGATCCATTCTTACTCATTCGTACGATCCATTCTAATTCATTCGTACGAACCATTCTAATTCATTCGCACAATCTATACGTTCCATTCTAATTTATTCGTAAGATCCATTCTAATTCATTCGCACGATCCATTCTAATTCATTAATACGATCCAATCTAATTCATTCGTATGATCCATTCTAATTCATTCGTATTCCATTCTAATTCATTCGCACGATCCATTCGCATTCACTCAAACGATCCATTCTAATTCACTCATATGATCCATTCTAATTCATTCGCACGAATGTATCTATTCTATTTCATTCGTACGATCCATTCTAATTCATTCGTACGATCCATTCTTACTCATTCGTACGATCCATTTGCACGAAGGTATCCATTCTACTTCATTCGTACTATCCATTCTAATTCCTTCGTACGATCCATTCTAATTCCTTCGTACGATCCATTCTAATTCATTCGTACGATCTATTCTAATTAATTCGTACGATCCATTCTAATTCATTCGTACGATCCATTCTAATTTATTCGTACGATTCATTCTAATTCATTCGCACGATCCATTCTAATTCATTCATACGATCCATTCTAATTCATTCGTATGTATCCATTCTAATTCATTCATACGATCCATTCTAATTCTACGATCCATTCTTACACATTCGTATTATCCATTTTAATTCATTCACACGAATGTATCAACTCTAATTCATTCGTATGATCCATTCTAATTCATTCGCACGAATGTATCCATTCTAATTCATTCGTACGATCCATTCTAATTCATTCGTACGATCCATTCTAATTCATTCGTATGATCCATTCTAATTCATTCGCACGAACGTATCCATTCTAATTCATTCGTACGATCCATTCTAATTCATTCGCACGATCCATTCTAATTCATTCATACGATCCATTTTATTTCATTCGTACGATCCATTCTTACTCATTCGTACGATCCATTCTAATTCATTCGCACGATCCATTCTAATTCATTCGTACGATCCATTCTATTTCATTCATACGATCCATTCTAATTCATTCATACGATCCATTCTAATTCATTCGCACGATCAATTCTAATTCATTCGCATGATCCATTCTAATTCATTCGTACGATCGATTCTAATTCATTCATACGATCCATTCTAATTCATTCGCACGAATGTATCCATTCTAATTAGAATGGATCGTACGAATGAATTAGAATAGATTGTGCGAATGAATTAGAATGGATCGTACGAATAAATTCGAATGTATCCTTTCTAATTAATTCGTACGATCCATTCTAATTCATTCGCACGATCCATTCTAATTCATTCGTACGATCCATTCTAATTCATTCGTACAATCCATTCTAATTCATTCGCACGATCCATTCTAATTCATTCGTACGATTCATTCTAATTCAATCCATTCTAATTCATTCGTACGATCCATTGATACATTCGTGCGAATGAATTAGAATGGATCGTATGAATGAATTAGAATGGATCGTGCGAATGAATTAGATCGTATGAATGAATTAGAATGGATCGTGCGAATGAATTAGAATGGATCGTACGAATGAAATAGAATGGATTCGCATGAATGTATCCATTCTAATTCATTCGTACGATCCATTCTAATTCATTCGTATGATCTATTCTAATTCATTCGCATCATCCATTATAATTCATTCATACGATCCAATCTAATTCATTCGTACGATCCATTCTAATTCATTCGCACGAATGTATCAACTCAAATTCATTCGTACGATCCATTCTAATTCATTCATACATGTACGAATGAATTAGAATGGATACATTCGTGCGAATGAATTAGAATGGATCGTATGAATGAATTAGATTGGATCATATGCATGAATTAGAATGGATCGTGCGAATGAATTAGAATGGATCGTACGAATGAATTAGAATGGATCGAACGAATGAATTAGAATGGATCGTACAAATGAGTAAGAATGGATCGTACAAATGAATTAGAATGGATCGTACGAATGAATTAGAATGTATACATTCGTGCGAATGAATTAGAATGGATCATATGAATGAATTAGAATGGTTCGTTTGAGTGAATGTGAATGGATCATGCGAATGAATTAGAATGGATTGTACGAATGAATTAGAATGGATCGTACGAATGAATTAGAATGGATACATTCGTGCGAATCCATTCTATTTCATTCGTACGATCTATTCTAATTCATTCGCACGATCCATTCTAATTCATTCATACGATACATTCTAATTCATTCGTACGATCCATTCTAATTCATTCGTACAATCCATTCTAATTCATTCGCACAATCTATTCTAATTCTTTCGTACGATCCATTCTATTTCATTCGCACGATCCATTCTAATTCATTCATACGATCCATTCTAATTCATTCGTACGATCCATTCTAATTCATTCGCACGATCCATTCTAATTCATTCATACGATCCATTCTAATTTATTCGCACGATCTATTCTAGTTCATTCATACGATCCATTCTAATTCATTCGTACGATCCATTCTAATTCATTCGCATGATCCATTCTAATTCATTCATACGATCCATTCTATTTCATTCGCACGATCCATTCTAATTCATTCGCACAATCCATTCTAATTCCTTCGTATGATCCATTCTAATTCATTCGTACGATTCATTCTAATTCAATCCATTCTAATTCATTCGTACGATTCATTCTAATTCAATCCATTCTAATTCATTCGTACGATCCATTCTTACTCATTCGCACGATCCATTCTAATTCAATCCATTCTAATTAGAATGGATCGTACGAATGAATTAGAATGGATCGTACGACTGAATTAGAATGGATTGAATTAGAATGAATCGTACGAATGAATTAGAATGAATCATACCGTACGAATGAATTAGAATGGATCGTGCGAATGAATTAGAATGGATCGTATGAATGAATTAGAATGGATTGAATTAGAATGAATCGTACGAATGAATTAGCATTGATCGTGCTAATGAATTAGAATGGAACGTACGAATGAATTAGAATGGATCGTAGAATGGATCGTATGAATGAATTAGAATGGATCATATAAATGAATTAGAATAGATTGTGCGAATGGATTAGAATGGATCATACGATTGAGTAAGAATGGATTGTACGAATGAAATAGAATAGATCGTACGAATGAATTGGAATGGATCGTACGAATGAATTACATTGGATCGTTCGAATGAATTAGAATTGATTGTGCGAATGAATTAGAATGGATCGTACGAATGAATTAAAATGGATCGTGCGAATAAATTAGAATGGATCGTATGAATGAATTAGAATGGATCGTGCGAATGAATTAGAATGGATCGTACGAATGAATTAGAATGGATCGTACGAATGAATTAGAATGGATCGTACGAATGAGTAAGAATGGATCGTACGAATGAAAAAGAATGGATCGTATGAATGAATTAGAATGGATACATGCGAATGAATTAGAATTGATCGTACGAATGAATTAGAATAGATTGTGCGAATGAATTAGAATGGATCGTACGAATGAATTGGAATGGATACATTCGTGCGAATGAATTAGAATGGATCGTACGAATGAAATAGAATGGATCATGCGAATGAATTAGAATGGATCGTACGAATGAATTAGAATGGATCATACGAATGAATTAGAATGGATCATATGAATGAATTAGAATGGATCATACGAAGGAATTAGAATGGATCGTGCGAATAAATTAGAATGGATCGTATGAATGAATTAGAAGGGATCGTATGAATGAATTAGAATGGATCGTAGTAATGAATTAGAATGGATCCTACGAATGAATTAGAATAGATTGTGCGAATGAATTAGAATGGATCTGGATCGTGTATCCATTCTAATTCATTCGTACGACCCATTCTAATTCATTCGTACGATCCATTCTAATTCATTCGCACGATCCATTCTAATTCATTCGTACGATCCATTCTAATTCCTTCGTACGATCCATTCTAATTCATTCGTACGATCCATTCTAATTCATTCGTATGATCCATTCTAATTCCTTCGTATGATCCATTCTAATTCATTCGTACGGTATGATTCATTCTAATTTATTCGTACGATTCATTCTAATTCAATCCATTCTAATTCATTCGTACGATCCATTCTAATTCATTCGTACGATTCATTCTAATTCAATCCATTCTAATTCATTCGTACGATCCATTCTTACTCATTCGTACGATCCATTCTAATTCATTCGCACGAATGAATCCATTCTAATTCATTCGTATGATCCATTCTTATTCATTCGCATAAATGTATCTATTCTAATTCATTCGTTCGATCCATTCTATCTCATTCGTACAATCCATTCTATTTCATTCATACGATCCATTCTAATTCATTCGCACGATCCATTCTAATTCATTCGCATGATCCATTCTAATTCATTCGTACGATCGATTCTAATTCATTCGTACGATCCATTCTAATTCATTCACACAATCTATTCTAATTCATTCGTACGATCCATTCTAATTCATTCGCACGATCCATTCTAATTCATTCATACGATCCATTCTATTTCATTCGTACGATCCATTCTTACTCATTCGTACGATCCATTCTAATACATTTGCACGAAGGTATCCATTCTAATTCATTCATACTATCCATTCTAATTCCTTCGTACGATCCATTCTAATTCATTCGTACGATCCATTCTAATTCATTCGTACGATCCATTCTAATTCATTCGTACGATCCATTCTAATTCCTTCGTATGATCCATTCTAATTCATTCATACGATCCAATCTAATTCATTCATACGATCCATTCCAATTCATTAATACGATCCAATCTAATTCGTTCATACGATCCATTCTAATTCCTTCGTACGATCCATTCTATTTCATACGATCCATTCTAATTCATTCGTAAGATCCATTCTAATTCATTCATACGATCTATTCTAATTCATTCATACAATCCATTCTAATTCCTTCGTACGATCCATTCTAATTCATTCATACGATCCATTCTAATTCATTCGTACGATCTATTCTATTTCATTCATACAATCCATTCTAATTCATTAATACGATCCATTCTAATTCATTCGCACGATCCATTCTAATTCATTCACACTCATACGATCCATTCTAATTCATTCGTACGAATGAATTAGAGTGGATACATTCGTACAAATGAATTAGAATGGATCGTATGAATGAATTAGAGTGGATACATTCGTACAAATAAATTAGAATGGATCGTACGAATGAATTAGAATGGATACATTCGTGCGAATGAATTAGAATGGATCATATGAATGAATTAGAATGGATCGTATGAATAAATTAGAATGGATCGTACGAAGGAATTAGAATGGATTGTATGAATGAATTAGAATAGATCGTATGAATGAATTAGAATGGATCGTGCGAATGAATTAGAATGGATCATACGAATGAATTAGAATGGATCGTACGAAGGAATTAGAATGGATCGTACGAAGGAATTAGAATGGATACCTTCGTGCTAATGAATTAGTATGGATCGAACGAATGAGTAAGAATGGATCATACGAATGAAATAGAATGGATCATATGAATGAATTAGAATGGATCGTGCGAATGAATTAGAATGGATCGTACGAATGAATTAGAATGGATACATTCGTGCGAATGAATTAGAATGGATCGTATAAATGAATTAGAATGGATCGTGCGAATGAATTAGAATGGATCGTACGAATGTATTAGATTGGATCATACGAATGAATTAGAATGGATCATACGAATGAATTAGAATGGATCGTGCGAATGAATTAGAATGGATCATATGAATGAATTAGAATGGATCATACGAAGGAATTAGAATGGATCGTGCGAATAAATTAGAATGGATCGTATGAATGAATTAGAATAGATTGTGCGAATGAATTAGAATGGATCGTATGAATGAATTAGAGTGGATCGTATGAGTGAATTAGAATGGATACGAAGGAATTAGAATGGATCGTACGAAGGAATTAGAATGGAGAATGGAATGTGCGAATGAATTAGAATGGATCGTGCGATAAGAATGGATCGTACGGATAATTGAATTTGGATCGTGCTAATAAATTAGAATGGATCGTACGAATGAATTAGAATGGATCGTACGAATGAGTAAGAATGGATCGTATGAATGAAATAGAATAGATCGTATGAATGAATTAGAATGGATCGTGCGATTGAATTAGAATGGATCATACGAATGAATTAGAATGGATACATTCGTGCGAATGAATTAGAATGGATCATACGAAGGAATTAGAATGGATCGTACGAATGAATTAGAATGGATCGTACGAATGAATTAGAATGGATCGTACGAAAGAATTAGAATGGATACATTCGTGCGAATGAATTAGAATGGATCATACGAATGAATTAGAGTTGATACATTCGTGTGAATGAATTAAAATGGATAATACGAATGAGTAAGAATGGATCGTAGAATTAGAATGGATCGTATGAATGAATTAGAATGGATACATACGAATGAATTAGAATGGATCGTATGAATGAATTAGAATGGATCGTGCGAATGAATTAGAATGGATCGTACGAATGAAATAGAATGGATCGTATGAATGAATTAGAATAGATTGTGCGAATGGATTAGAATGGATCATACGATTGAGTAAGAATGGATTGTACGAATGAAATAGAATAGATCGTACGAATGAATTAGAATGGATCGTATGAATGAATTAGAATGGATCGTGCGAATAAATTAGAATGGATCGTACGAATGAATTAGAATGGATCGTACGAATGAATTAGAATGGATCGTATGAATGAATTAGAATGGATCGTAGTAATGAATTAGAATGGATCCTACGAATGAATTAGAATAGATTGTGCGAATGAATTAGAATGGATCTGGATCGTGTATCCATTCTAATTCATTCGTACGACCCATTCTAATTCATTCGCACGATCCATTCTAATTCATTCGTACGATCTAATCTATTTCATTCGTACAATCCATTCTAATTCATTCATACGATCCAATCTAATTCATTCATATGATCCATTCTAATTCATTCATACGATCTATTCTATTTCATTCATACGGTCCATTCTAATTCGTTTGTACGATCCTTTCTAATTCCTTCGTACGATCCATTCTATTTCATTCGTATGACCCATTCTAATTCATAAGTACGATCCATTCTAATTCATTCAAACGATCCATTCTAATTCATTCGTACGATCCATTGATACATTCGTGCGAATGAATTAGAATGGATCGTATGAATGAATTAGAGTGGTTACATTCGTACAAATTAATTAGAATGGATCGTACGAATGAATTAGAATGGATACATTCGTGCGAATGAATTAGAATGGATCATATGAATGAATTAGAATGGATCGTTTGAGTGAATTAGAATAGATTGTGCGAATGAATTAGAATGGATCGTACGATTGAATTAGAATGGATCGTGCGAATAAATTAGAATGGATCGTATGAATGGATTAGAATGGATCGTGCGAATGAATTAGAATATAGATCGTACGAATGAATTAGAATGGATCGTACGAATCAATTCGAATGTATCCATTCTAATTCATTCGTACGATCCATTCTAATTCATTCGCATAATCCATTCTAATTCATTCATACGATCCATTCTATTTCATTCGTACGATCCATTCTTACTCATTCGTATGATCCATTCTAATTCATTTGCACGAAGGTATCCATTCTAATTCATTCGTACTATCCATTCTATCTTATTCGTACAATCCATTCTATTTCATTCGTACGATCCATTCTAATTCATTCGCACGATTCATTCTAATTCATTCGCATGATCCATTCTAATTCATTCGTACGATCGATTCTAATTCATTCATACGATCCATTCTAATTCATTCGCACGAATGTATCCATTCTAATTCATTCGTACGGTCCATTCTAATTCATTCGCACAATCTATTCTAATTCATTCATACGATCCATTCTAATTTATTCGCACGATCCATTCTAATTCATTCATACGATCCATTCTAATTCATTCATATGATCCATTCTAATTCATTCGCACGATCCATTCTTACTCATTCGTACGATCCATTCTAATTCATTCGCACGATCCATTCTAATTCATTAATACGATCCATTCTAATTCATTCGCACGATCCATTCTAATTCCTTCACACTCATATGATCCATTCTAATTCATTCGCTTGAATGTGTCCGTTCTAATTCATTCGTACGATCCATTCTAATTCATTCGCACAATCTATTCTTATTCATTCATGCGAATGAATCCATTCTAATTCATTCGTCTGATCCATTCTAATTCATTCGCATGAATGTATCCATTCTAATTCATTCGTACGATCCATTCTATCTCATTCGTACAATCCATTCTATTTCATTCATACGATCCATTCTAATTCATTCGCACGATCCATTCTAATTCATTCGCATGATCCATTCTAATTCATTCGTACGATCGATTCTAATTCATTCATACGATCACTTCTTATTCATTCGCACGAATGTATCCATTCTAATTCATTCGTACGATCCATTCTTATTCATTCGCACGATCCATTCTAATTCATTCATACGATCCATTCTATTTTATTCGTACGATCCATTTTTACTCATTCGTAAGATCCATCCTCATTCATTTGCACGAAGGTATCCATTCTAATTCATTCGTACTATCCATTCTAATTCCTTCGTACGATCCATTCTAATTCCTTCGTACGATCCATTCTAATTCATTCGTACGATCCATTCTAATTCATTCGTACGATCCATTCTATTTCATTCATACGATCCATTTTAATTCATTCGTATGATCCATTCTAATTCATTCGCACGATCAATTCTAATTCATTTATACGATCCATTCTAATTCATTCGTACGATCCATTCTAATTCATTCGTACGATCCATTCTAATTCATTCGTACGATCCATTCTAATTCCTTCGTATGATCCATTCTAATTCATTCGTACGGTATGATTCATTCTAATTCATTCGTACGATTCATTCTAATTCAATCCATTCTAATTCATTCGTACGATCCATTCTAATTAATTCGTACGATCCATTCTAATTCATTCGTACGATTCATTCTAATTCAATCCATTCTAATTCATTCGTACGATCCATTCTTACTCATTCATACGATCCATTCTAATTCATTCGCACGAATGAATCCATTCAAATTCATTCGTATGATCCATTCTAATTCATTCGCATGAATGTATCCATTCTAATTCATTCGTACGATCCATTCTATCTTATTCGTATAATCCATTCTATTTCATTTGTACGATCCATTCTAATTCATTCGCACGATCCATTCTAATTCATTCGCATGATCCATTCTAATTCATTCGTACGATCGATTCTAATTCATTTATACGATCCATTCTAATTCATTCGCACGAATGTATCCATTCTAATTCATTCGTACGATCCATTCTAATTCATTCGTACAATCCATTCTAATTCATTCGCACGATCCATTCTTACTCATTCGTGCGATCCATTCTAATTCCTTCGTACGATCCATTCTAATTCCTTCGTATCCATTCTAATTCACTCAGACGATCCATTCTAATTCATTCATACGATCCATTCTAATTCATTCGCATGAATGTATCCATTCTAATTCATTCGTACGATCCATTCTAATTTATTCGCACAATCTATTCTAATTCATTCATACGATCCATCCTAATTCATTCGAACGAATGTATCCATTCTAATTCATTCGTACAATCCATTCTATTTCATTCGTACGATCTATTCTTACTCATTCGTACGATCCATTCGTATCCATTCTAATTCATTCGTACGATCCATTCTAATTCCTTCGTATGATCCATTCTAATTCATTCGTATGGTATGATTCATTCTAATTCATTCGTACGATTCATTCTAATTCAATCCATTGTAATTCATTCGTACGATCCATTCTAATTCATTCGTACGATCCATTCTAATTCATTCGTACGATTCATTCTAATTCAATCCATTCTAATTCATTCGTACGATCCATTCTTACTCATTCGTACGATCCATTCTAATTCATTCGCACGAATGAATCCATTCTAATTCATTCGTATGATTCATTCCAATTCATTCCCATGAATGTATCCATTCTAATTCATTCGTACGATCCATTCTATCTCATTCGTACAATCCATTCTATTTCATTCGTACGATCCATTCTAATTCATTCGCACGATCCATTCTAATTCATTCGCATGATCCATTCTAATTCATTCGTACGATCGATTCTAATTCATTCATACGATCCATTCTATCTCATTCGTACAATCCATTCTATTTCATTCGTACAATCCATTCTAATTCATTCGCACGATCCATTCTAATTCATTCGCATGATCCATTCTAATTCATTCGTACGATCGATTCTAATTCATTCATACGATCCATTCTAATTCATTCGCACGAATGTATCCATTCTAATTCATTCGTACGATCCATTCTAATTCATTCGTACAATCCATTCTAATTCATTCGCACGATCCATTCTTACTCATTCGTACGATCCATTCTAATTCATTCGCACGATCCATTCTAATTCCTTCGTATCCATTCTAATTCACTCATACGATCCATTCTAATTCATTCACACGATCCATTCTAATTCATTCGCATGAATGTATCCATTCTATTTCATTCGTACGATCCATTCTAATTCATTCGCACAATCTATTCTAATTCATTCATACGATCCATCCTAATTCATTCGCATGAATGTATCCATTCTAATTCATTCGTACAATCCATTCTATTTCATTCGTACGATCCATTCTTACTCATTCGTATGAATAGATCATATTCATTCGCACGAATCTATCCATTCTAATTCATTCGTACGATCCATTCTAATTCATTCGCACGATCCATTCTAATTCATTAATACGATCCAATCTAATTCATTCATACGATCTATTATAATTCATTCGCACGAATATATCCTTTCTAATTCATTCGTACGATCCATTCTAATTCATTCGCACAATCTATTCTAATTCATTAGTACGATCCATTCTAATTCATTCGTACGATCCATTCTATTTCATTAGCACGATCCAAATTCATTTATCCGTACGATCTATTCTATTTCATTCGTACGATCCATTCTTATCGCACGATCCATTCTAATTCATTCACACGATCCATTCTCCATTCTAATTCCTTCGTACGATCCATTCTAATTCCTTCGTATCCATTCTAATTCACTCATACGATCCATTCTAATTCATTCATACGATCCATTCTAATTCATTCGCATGAATGTATCCATTCTAATTCATTCGTACGATCCATTCTAATTCATTCGCACAATCTATTCTAATTCATTCATACGATCCATCCTAATTCATTCGCACGAATGTATCCATTCTAATTCATTCGTACAATCCATTCTATTTCATTCGTACGATCCATTCTTACTCATTCGTACGATCTATTCGTATCCATTCTAATTCATTCGTACTATCCATTCTAATTCCTTCGTACGATGCATTCTAATTCCTTCGTACGATCCATTCTAATTCATTCGTACGATCCATTCTAATTCATTCGTACGATCCATTCTAATTCCTTCGTATGATCCATTCTAATTCATTCGTACGAAGGAATTAGAATGGATCGTACGAAGGAATTAGAATGGATCGTACGAAGGAATTAGAATGGATCATACGAAGAAATTAGAATGGATCGTACGAATGAATAAGAATGGATCGTATGAATGAATTAGAATGGATCGTGCGAATGAATTAGAATGGATCGTATGAATGAAATAGAATGGATCGTATGAATTAGAATGGATCGTACGAATGAAATAGAATGGATCGTACGAATGAATTAGAATAGATTGTGCGAATGGATTAGAATGGATCATACGATTGAGTAAGAATGGATTGTACGAATGAAATAGAATAGATCGTACGAATGAATTAGAATGGATCATGCTAATGAATTAGAATTGATCGTACGAATGAATTAGAATAGATTGTGCGAATGAATTAGAATGGATCGTACGAATGAATTGGAATGGATACATTCCTGCGAATGAATTAGAATGGATCGTATGAATGAATTAGAGTGGAAACATTCATACAAATGAATTAGAATGGATCGTACGAATGAATTAGAATGGATACATTCGCGCGAATGAATTAGAATGGATCATATGAATGAATTAGAATGGATCGTTTGAGTGAATGCGAATGGATCGTGCGAATGATACATTCGTGCGTATCCATTCTATTTCATTCGTACGATCCATTCTAATTCATTCGCACGATCCATTCTAATTCATTCGTACGATCCATTCTAATTCATTCGCACAATCTATTCTAATTCATTCGTACGATCTATTCTAATTCATTCGCACGATCCATTCTAATTCCTTCATATGATCCATTCTAATTCATTCTACACGAATGTATCCATTCTAATTCATTCGTACGAATGGATCGTACGATTGAATTAGAATGGATACATTCGTGCGAAAGAATTAGAATAGATCGTATGAATGAATTAGAATGGATCGTACGAATGAATTAGAATGGATACATTCGTGCGAATGAATTAGAATGGATCGTGCGAATGAATTAGAATGGATTGAATTAGAATGAATTGTACGAATGAATTAGAATGAATCATACCGTACGAATGAATTAGAATGGATCATACGAAGGAATTAGAATGGATCGTACGAATGAATTTGAATGGATCGTACGAATGAATTAGAATCGATCGTACAAAGGAAATAGAATGGATCGTGCGAAGGAATTAGAATGGATAGTACGAATGAATTAGAATGGATACCTTCGTGCAAATGAATTAGAATGGATCGTACGAATGAGTAAGAATGGATCGTACGAATGAAATAGAATGGATCGTATGAATGAATTAGAATGGATCATACGAATGAATTAGAATGGATCGTACGAATGAAATAGAATGGATTCGCACGAATGTATCCATTCTAATTCATTCGTACGATCCATTCTAATTCATTCGTACAATCCATTCTAATTCATTCGCACGATCCATTCGCATTCACTCAAACGATCCATTCTAATTCATTCATATGATCCATTCTAATTCATTCGCACGAATGTATCCATTCTAATTCATTCGTACGATCCATTCTAATGCATTTGTACGAATGTGAATGGATCGTGCGAATGAATTAGAATGGATCGTACGAATGAATTAGAATAGATCGTACGAATGAATTAGAATGGATCGTATGAATGAATTAGAATGGATCGTGCGAATGAATTAGAATGGATCGTACGAATGAAATAGAATGGATTCGCACGAATGTATCCATTCTAATTCATTCGTACGATCCATTCTAATTCATTCGTACAATCCATTCTAATTCATTCGTACGATCCATTCTAATTCATTCGCACGATCCATTCTAATTCATTCATACGATCCATTCTATTTCATTCATACGATCCATTCTTACTTATTCGTACGATCCATTCTAATTCATTTGCACGAAGGTATCCATTCTAATTTATTCGTACTATCCATTCTATCTCATTCGTACAATCCATTCTATTTCATTCGTACAATCCATTCTAATTCATTCGCACGATCCATTCTAAATCATTCGCATGATCCATTCTAATTCATTCGTACGATCGATTCTAATTCATTCATACGATCCATTCTAATTCATTCGCACGAATGTATCCATTCTAATTCATTCGTACGATCCATTCTAATTCATTCGCACAATCTATTGTAATTCATTCATACGATCCATTCTAATTTATTCGCACGATCCATTCTAATTCATTCATACGATCCATTCTAATTCATTCATATGATCCATTCTAATTCATTCGCACGATCCATTCTTACTCATTCGTACGATCCATTCTAATTCAATCGCATGATCCATTCTAATTCATTAATACGATCCATTCTAATTCATTCGCACGATCCATTCTAATTAATTCACACTCATACGATCCATTCTAATTCATTCGCACGAATGTATCCTTTCTAATTCATTCGTACGATCCATTCTAATTCATTCGCACAATCTATTCTAATTCATTCGAACGATCCATTCTAATTTATTCGTACGATCCTTTCTAATTCATTCGTACGATCCATTCTAATTCATTCGCACGATCCATTCTAATTCATTCGCACGATCCATTCTAATTCATTAGCACGATCCATTCTAATTCATTCGTACGATCCATTCTAATTCATTTATACGATCCAATCTAATTCATTCATACGATCCATTCTAATTCTTTCGCACGAATGTATCCTTTCTAATTTATTCGTACGATCCATTCTAATTCATTAGCATGAAAAAACACGATCCACTCACATACGAATAAATTAGAATGAATTAGAATGGATTGTGTGAATGAATTAGAATGGATCGTATGAATGAATTAGAATGGATCGTGAGAATGAATTAGAATGGATCGTACGAATGAAGTAGAATGGATCATGCGAATGAATTAGAATAGATCATACGAATGAATTAGAATGGATCATATGAATGAATTAGAATGGATCGAACGAATGAATTAGAATGGATACATTCGTGCAAAAGAATTAGAATGGATTGTATGAATGAATTAGAATGGATCATGCGAATGAATTAGAATGGTTCGTACGAATGAATTAGAATGGATACATTCGTGCAAAAGAATTAGAATAGATCGTATGAATGAATTAGAATGGATCGTATGAATGAAATAGAATGGATCGTACGAATGAATTAGAATGGATCGTGCGAATGAATTAGAATGGATCGTACGAATGAATTAGAATGGATCGTACGAAGGAATTAGAATGGATCGTACGAATGAATTAGAAAGGATACATTCGAATTCATTCATACGATCCATTCTAATTCCTTCGTACGATCCATATTCTAATTCATTCGCACGATCCATTCTAATTCGTTCGCACGATCCATTCTAATTCATTCATACGATCCATTCTAATTCATTCACACAATCCATTCTAATTCATTCTAATTTATTCGTATGTGAGTGGATCGTGTTTTTTCGTGCTAATGAATTAGAATGGATCGTACGAATGAATTAGAATGGATACATTCGTGCGAAAGAATTAGAATGGATCGTATGAATGAATTTGAATGGATCGTACGAATGAATTAGAATGGATCGTACGAATGAATTAGAATGGATCGTTCGAATGAATTAGAATAGATTGTGCAAATGAATTAGAATGGATCGTACGAATGAATTAGAAAGGATACATTCGTGCGAATGAATTAGAATGGATCGTATGAGTGTGAATGAATTAGAATGGATCGTGCGAATGAATTAGAATGGAGCGTATTAATGAATAAGAATGGATCGTGCGAATGAATTAGAATGGATCGTACGAATGAGTAAGAATGGATCGTGCGAATGAATTAGAATGGATCATATGAATGAATTAGAATGGATCGTATGAATGAATTAGAATGGATCGTGCGAATAAATTAGAATGGATCGTATGAATGAATTACAATAGATTGTGCGAATGAATTAGAATGGATCGTACGAATGAATTAGAATGGATACATTCGTGCGAATGAATTAGAATGGATCGTATGAATGAATTAGAATCGATCGTACGAATGAATTAGAATGGATCATGCGAATGATTTAGAATGGATCGTGCGAATGAATTAGAATGGATCGTATGAATGAAATAGAATGGATTGTACGAATGAGATAGAATGGATAGTACGAATAAATTAGAATGGATACCTTCGTGCAAATGAATTAGAATGGATCGTACGAATAAGTAAGAATGGATCGTACGAATGAAATAGAATGGATCGTATGAATGAATTAGAATGGATCGTGCGAATGAATTAGAATGGATCGTACGAATGAATTAGAATGGATTGTACGAATGAATTAGAATGGATCGTACGAATGAATTAGAATGGATACATTCGTGCGAATCCATTCTATTTCATTCGTACGATCCATTCTAATTCATTAGCACGATCCATTCTAATTCATTCATACGATCCATTCTAATTCATTCGTACGATCCATTCTAATTCATTCGTACGATCCATTCTAATTCATTCGCACGATCCATTCGCATTCGTACAAATGCATTAGAATGGATCGTACGAATGAATTAGAATGGATACATTCGTGCGAATGAATTAGAATGGATCATATGAATGAATTAGAATGGATCGTTTGAGTGAATGCGAATGGATCGTGCGAATGAATTAGAATTGATTGTACGAATGAATTAGAATGGATCGTACGAATGAATTAGAATGGATACATTCGTGCGAATCCATTCTATTTCATTCGTACGATCCATTCTAATTCATTCATACGATCCATTCTAATTCATTCATACGATCCATTCTATTTCATTCATACGATCCATTCTTACTCATTCGTACGATCCATTCTAATTCATTTGCACGAAGGTATCCATTCTAATTCATTCGTACTATCCATTCTAATTCCTTCGTACGATCCATTCTATTTCCTTCGTACGATCCATTCTAATTCATTCGTACGATCCATTCTAATTCATTCGTACGATCCATTCTAATTCCTTCGTATGATCTATTCTAATTCATTCGTACGGTATGATTCATTCTAATTCATTCGTACGATTCATTCTAATTCAATCCATTCTAATTCATTCGCACGATCCATTCTAATTCATTCGCACGAATGTATCCATTCTAATTCATTCGTACGATCCATTCTAATTCATTCATACGATCTATTCTAATTGTTTCGCACGAATGTATCCATTCTAATTCAATCGTACGATCCATTCGTACGAATGAATTAGAATCGATACATTCGTGCGAATGAATTAGAATGGATCATATGAAGGAATTAGAATGGATCGTGCGAATGAATTAGAATAGATCGTACGAATGAATTAGAATAGATTGTGCGAATGAATTAGAATGGATCGTACGAATGAATTAGAATGGATCGTACGAATGAATTAGAATGGATCGTGCGAATGAATTAGAATGGATCGTACGAATGAAATAGAATGGATTCGCACAAATGTATCATTCGCACGATCCATTCGCATTCACTCAAACGATCCATTCTAATTCATTCATATGATCCATTCTAATTCATTCGCACGAATGTATCCATTCTAATTCATTCGTACGATCCATTCTAATTCATTTGTATGAATGTTTCCACTCTAATTCATTCATATGATCCATTCTAATTCATTCGCACGAATGTATCCATTCCAATTCATTCGTACGATCCATTCTAATTCATTCGCACAATCTATTCTAATTCATTCGTACGATCAATTCTAATTCATTAGCATGATCCATTCTAATTCATTCGTACGATCTATTCTATTTCATTCGTACAATCCATTCTTACTCAATCGTATGATCCATTCTAATCCATTCGCACAATCTATTCTAATTCATTCGTACGATCCATTCTATTTCATTCGTACGATCCATTCTAATTCATACGATCCATTCTATTTCATTCATACGATCCATTTTAATTCATTCGCACGATCCATTCTAATTCATTCATACGATCCATTCTTATTCATTCGTACGATCCATTCTAATTTCTTCGTATGATCTATTCTAATTCCTTCGTACGATCCATTCTAATTCCTTCGTACGATCCATTCTAATTCCTTCGTACGAATGAATTAGAATGGATCATACGAAGGAATTAGAATGGATCGTACGAATGAATTAGAATGGATCGTACGAATGAATTAGAATGGATCGTACGAAGGAATTAGAATGCATCGTACGAAGGAATTAGAATGGACAGTACGAATGAATTAGAATGGATACGAATGGATCGTACGAATGAGTAAGAATGGATCGTACGAATGAAATAGAATGGATTGTACGAATGAATTAGAATGGATACATTCGTGCGAATGAATTAGGATGGATCGTATGAATGAATTAGAATAGATTGTGCGAATGAATTAGAATGGATCGTACGAATGAATTAGAATGGATACATTCATGCGAATGAATTAGAATGGGTCGTATGAATGAATTAGAATGGATCGTATGAGTGAACTAGAATGGATACGAAGGAATTAGAATGGATCGTATGAAGGAATTAGAATGGAGAATGGATCGTGCGAATGAATTAGAATGGATCGTGCGATAAGAATGGATCGTACGAATGAAATAGAATAGATCGTACGGATAAATGAATTTGGATCGTGCTAATGAAATAGAATGGATCGTACGAATGAATTAGAATGGATCGTACTAATGAATTAGAATAGATTGTGCGAATGAATTAGAATGGATCGTACGAATGAATTAGAAAGGATATATTCGTGCGAATGAATTATAATAGATCGTATGAATGAATTAGATTGGATCGTATTAATGAATTAGAATGGATCGTGCGAATGAATTAGAATGGATCGTACAAATGAATTAGAATGGATAGATTCGTGCGAATGAATATGATCTATTCATACGAGTGAGTAAGAATGGATCGTACGAATGAAATAGAATGGATTGTACGAATGAATTAGAATGGATACATTCATGCGAATGAATTAGGATGGATCGTATGAATGAATTAGAATAGATTATGCGAATGAATTAGAATGGATCGTACGAATGAATTAGAATGGATACATTCATGCGAATGAATTAGAATGGATCGTGTGAATGAATTAGAATGGATCGTATGAGTGAATTAGAATGGATACGAAGGAATTAGAATGGATCGTGCGAATGAATTAGAATGGATCGTACGAATGAGTAAGAATGGATCGTGCGAATGAATTAGAATGGATTGTACGAATGAATTAGAATGGATCGTACGAATGAATTAGAATGGATACATTCGTGCGAATGAATTAGAATGGATCGTATGAATGAATTAGAATCGATCGTACGAATGAATTAGAATGGATCATGCGAATGAATTAGAATGGATCGTGCGAATGAATTAGAATGGATTGTATGAATGAAATAGAATGGATTGTACGAATGAGATAGAATGGATCGTGTGAATGAATTAGAATCGATCGTACGAATGAATTAGAATGGATCATGCGAATGAATTAGAATGGATCGTCCGAATGAATTAGAATGGATCGTACGAATGAAATAGAATGGATTGTACGAATGAGATAGAATGGATCGTACGAATGAATTAGAATGGATACATTCATGGGAATGAATTGGAATGGATCATACGAATGAATTAGAATGGATTCATTCGTGCGAATGAATTAGAATGGATCGTACGAATGAGTAAGAATGGATCGTACGAATGAATTAGAATGGATTGAATTAGAATGAATCGTACGAATGAATTAGAATGGATCGTACGAATGAATTAGAATGGATCGTACGAATGAATTACAATGGATTGAATTAGAATGAATCGTACGAATGAATTAGAATGAATCATACCGTACGAATGAATTAGAATGGATCATACAAAGGAATTAGAATGGATCGTACGAATGAATTAGAATGGATACAAATGGATCGTACGAATGAGTAAGAATAGATCGTACGAATGAAATAGAATGGATTGTACGAATGAATTAGAATGGATACATTCGTGCGAATGAATTAGGATGGATCGTATGAATGAATTAGAATAGATTGTGCGAATGAATTAGAATGGATCGTACGAATGAATTAGAATGGATACATTCATGCGAATGAATTAGAATGGATCGTATGAATGAATTAGAATAGATCGTATGAGTGAATTAGAATGGATACGAAGGAATTAGAATGGATCGTACGAAGAAATTAGAATGGATCGCACGAATGAGTAAGAATGGATCGTGCGAATGAATTAGAATGGATTGTACGAATGAATTAGAATGGATCGTACGAATGAATTAGAATGGATACATTCGTGCGAATGAATTAGAATGGATCGTATAAATGAATTAGAATCGATCGTACGAACGAATTAGAATGGATCATGCGAATGAATTAGAATGGATCGTGCGAATGAATTAGAATGGATCGTACGAATGAAATAGAATGGATTGTATGAATAAGATAGAATGGATCGTACGAATGAATTAGAATGGATACATTCATGCGAATGAATTAGAATGCATCATACGAATGAATTAGAATGGATTCATTCGTGCGAATGAATTAGAATGGATCGTATGAATGAGTAAGAATGGATCGTACGAATGAATTAGAATGGATTGAATTAGAATGAATCGTACGAATGAATTAGAATAGAACGTACGAATGAATTAGAATGGATCGTACGAATGAATTAGAATGGATTGAATTAGAATGAATCGTACGAATGAATTAGAATGAATCATACCGTACGAATGAATTAGAATGGATCATACAAAGGAATTAGAATGGATCGTACGAATGAATTAGAATGGATCGTACGAATGAATTAGAATGGATCGTACGAATGAATTAGAATGGATCGTATGAATGAATTAGAATTGATCGTGCGAATGAATTAGAATGGATCGTACGAATGAATTAAAATGGATCGTATGAATGAAATAGAATGGATCGTACGAATGAATTAGAATGGATCGTACGAATGAATTAGAATGGATACATTCGTGCGAAAGAATTAGAATGGATCGTGCGAATGAATTTGAATGGATCGTACGAATGAATTAGAATGGATCGTACGAATGAATTAGAATGGATCGTTCGAATGAATTAGAATAGATTGTGCAAATGAATTAGAATGGATCGTACGAATGAATTAGAAAGAATACATTCGTGCGAATGAATTAGAATGGATCGTATGAGTGTGAATGAATTAGAATGGATCGTGCGAATGAATTAGAATGGATCGTATTAATGAATAAGAATGGATCGTGCGAATGAATTAGAATGGATCGTACGAATGAGTAAGAATGGATCGTGCGAATGAATTAGAATGGATCATATGAATGAATTAGAATGGATCGTATGAATGAATTAGAATGGATCGTGCGAATAAATTAGAATGGATCGTATGAATGAATTAGAATAGATTGTGCGAATGAATTAGAATGGATCGTACGAATGAATTAGAATAGATACATTCGTGTGAATGAATTAGAATGGATCGTATAAATGAATTAGAATCGATCGTACGAATGAATTAGAATGGATCATACGAATGAATTAGAATGGATCGTCCGAATGAATTAGAATGGATCGTACGAATGAAATAGAATGGATTGTACGAATGAGATAGAATGGATCGTACGAATGAATTAGAATGGATACATTCATGCGAATGAATTAGAATGGATCATACGAATGAATTAGAATGGATTCATTCATGCGAATGAATTAAAATGGATCGTACGAATGAGTAAGAATGGATCGTACGAATGAATTAGAATGGATTGAATTAGAATGAATCGTATGAATGAATTAGAATGGATCGTACGAATGAATTAGAATGGATCGTACGAATGAATTAGAATGGATTGAATTAGAATGAATCGAACGAATGAATTAGAATGAATAATACCGTACGAATGAATTAGAATGGATCATACGAAGGAATTAGAATGGATCGTAAGAATGAATTAGAATGGATCGTACGAATGAATTAGAATGGATTGTACAAAGGAATTAGAATGGATCGTACGAAGGAATTAGAATGGATAGTACGAATGAATTAGATTGGATACCTTCGTGCAAATGAATTATAATGGATCGTACGAATGAGTAAGAATGGATCGTACGAATGAAATAGAATGGATCGTATGAATGAATTAGAATGGATCGTGCGAATGAATTAGAATGGATCGTACGAATGAATTAGAATAGATTGTGCGAATGAATTAGAATGGATCGTACGAATGAATTAGAATGGATCGTACGAATGAATTAGAATGGATCTTATGAACGAATTAGAATGGATCGTGCGAATGAATTAGAATGGATCGTACGAATGAAATAGAATGGATTTGCACGAATGTATCCATTCTAATTCATTCGTACGATCCATTCTAATTCATTCGTGCAATCCATTCTAATTCATTCGCACGATCCATTCTAATTCATTCATATGAATGTATCCATTCTAATTCAATCGTACGATCCATTCTAATTCATTTAGAATGGATCGTGCTAATGAATTAGAATGGATCGTGCGAATGAATTAGAATGGATCGTGCGAATGAATTAGAATGGTTCGTACGAATGAATTAGAATGGATTGTACGAATGAATTAGAATGGATCGTTCGAATGAATTAGAATTGATTGTGCGAAAGAATTAGAATGGATCGTACGAATGAATTAGAAAGGATACATTCGTGCGAATGAATTAGAATGGATAACTTCGTGCAAATGAATTAGAATGGATCGTACGAATGAGTAAGAATGGATCGTACGAATGAAATAGAATGGATCGTATGAATGAATTAGAATGGATCGTGCGAATGAATTAGAATGGATCGTACGAATGAATTAGAATAGATTGTGCGAATGAATTAGAATGGATCGTACGAATGAATTAGAATGGATCGTATGAATGAATTAGAATGGATCGTGCGAATGAATTAGAATGGATCGTACGAATGAAATAGAATGGATTCGCACGGATGTATCCATTCTAATTCATTCGTACAATCCATTCTAATTCATTCGCACGGTCCATTCGCATTCACTCAAACGATCCATTCTAATTCATTCATATGATCCATTCTAATCCATTCGCACGAATGTATCCATTCTAATTCATTCGTACGATCCATTCTAATTCATTTGTACGAATGTATCCACTCTAATTCATTCATACGATCCATTCTAATTCATTCGAACGAATATATCCATTCCAATTCATTCGTACGATCCATTCTAATTCATTCGCACAATCTATTCTAATTCATTCGTACGATCAATTCTAATTCATTAGCATGATCCATTCTAATTCATTCGTACGATCTATTCTATTTCATTCGTACAATCCATTCTTACTCAATCGTATGATCCATTCTAATCCATTCGCACAATCTATTCTAATTTATTCGTACGATCCATTCTAATTCATTCGCACGATCCATTCTAATTCATTCATACGATCCATTCTATTTCATTAGTACGATCCATTCTTACTCATTCGTACGATCCATTCTAATTCATTTGCACGAAGGTATCCATTCTAATTCATTCGCACGAATGTATCCTTTCTAATTCATTCGAATGATCCATTCTAATTCATTCGCACAATCTATTCTAATTCATTCGAACGATCCATTTTAATTTATTCGTACGATCCATTCTAATTCATTCGTACGATCCATTCTAATTCATTTGCACGATCCATTCTAATTCATTCGCACGATCCATTCTAATTCATTAGCACGATCCATTCTAATTCATTCGTATGATCCATTCTAATTCATTTATACGATCCAATCTAATTCATTCATACGATCCATTCTAATTCATTCATACGATCCATTCTAATTCATTCGTACGATTCATTCTAATTCATTCGTATGATCTATTCTAATTCATTCGCATGATCCATTATAATTCATTCATACGATCTAATCTAATTCATTCGTACGATCCATTCTAATTCATTCGCACGAATGTATCAACTCTAATTCATTCGTACGATCCATTCTAATTCATTCATACATGTACGAATGAATTAGAATGGATACATTCGTGCGAATGAATTAGAATGGATCGTATGAATGAATTAGATTGGATCGTATGCATGAATTAGAATGGATCGTGCGAATGAATTAGAATGGATCGTACGAATGAATTAGAATGGATCGAACGAATGAATTAGAATGGATACATTCGTGCAAAAGAATTAGAATGGATCGTACGAAGGAATTAGAATGGATCGTACGAAGGAATTAGAATAGATCATACGAAGAAATTAGAATGGATCGTACGAATGAATTAGAATGGATCGTATGAATGAATTAGAATGGATCTTGCGAATGAATTAAAATGGATCGTATGAATGAAATAGAATGGATCGTATGAATTAGAATGGATCGTACGAATGAAATAGAATGGATCGTACGAATGAATTAGAATAGATTGTACGAATGGATTAGAATGGATCATACGATTGAGTAAGAATGAATTGTACGAATGAAATAGAATAAATCGTACGAATGAATTAGAATGGATCATGCTAATGAATTAGAATTGATCGTGCGAATGAATTAGAATGGATCGTACGAATGAATTAGAATGGATCGTACGAATGAATTAGAATGGATCGTTCGAATGAATTAGAATAGATTGTGCGAATGAATTAGAATGGATCGTGCGAATGAATTAGAAAGGATACATTCGTGCGAATGAATTAGAATGGATACCTTCGTGCAAATGAATTAGAATGGATCGAACGAATGAGTAAGAATGGATCGTACGAATGAAATAGAATGGATCGTATGAATGAATTAGAATGGATCGTGCGAATGAATTAGAATGGATCGTACGAATGAATTAGAATAGATTGTGCGAATGAATTAGAATGGATCGTACGAATGAATTAGAATGGATCGTACGAATGAATTAGAATGGATCGTATGAATGAATTAGAATGGATCGTGCGAATGAATTAGAATGGATCGTACGAATGAAATAGAATGGATTCGCACGAATGTATCCATTCTAATTCATTCGTACGATCCATTCTAATTCATTCGTACAATCTATTGTAATTCATTCGCACGATCCATTCGCATTCACTAAAACGATCCATTCTAATTCATTCATATGATCCATTCTAATTCATTCGCACGAATGTATCCATTCTAATTCATTCATACGATCCATTCTAATTCATTTGTATGAATGTATCAACTCTAATTCATTCATAAGATCCATTCTAATTCATTCGCACGAATGTATCCATTCCAATTCATTGGTACGATCCATTCTAATTCATTCGCACAATCTATTCTAATTCATTCGTACGATCAATTCTAATTCATTAGCATGATCCATTCTAATTCATTCGTACGATCTATTCTATTTCATTCGTACAATCCATTCTTACTCAATCGTATGATCCATTCTAATCCATTCGCACAATCTATTCTAATTCATTCGTACGATCCATTCTAATTCATTCGCACGATCCATTCTAATTCATTCATACGATCCATTCTATTTCATTCGTACGATCAATTCTTACTCATTCGTACGATCCATTCTAATTCATTTGTATGAAGGTATCCATTCTAATTCATTCACACGAATGTATCCTTTCTAATTCATTCGTACGATCTGTTGGGGGTAGACAGAAACCACATATCTTGGGTAGCATTGCAAACGCATCTGAGATAAGAGTTCTCGAGGGAGCCCGTTCAAAAGGCTCGCCCTCCCAGCCCATCAGGAGCTCGCCCCCCCCACAGGGAGCTGGATGGACACCTCGTATCTGAGTGCAGCTCGCCTCTCCCAACCCCTCAGGAGCTCGCCCCACAGGGAGCTGGATGGACACCTTGTATCTGAGTGCAGCTCGCCTCTCCCAACCCCTCAGGAGCTCGCCCCACAGGGAGCTGGATGGACACCTTGTATCTGAGTGCAGCTCGCAGGAGTTCGCTCCCCCGTGCTCACCAAATCACCTTGACAGGGAGCGAGATCCACATTAGGCTGAAAGGGCCCAGGCCAAGAGCACCCTTAAGAGCTCGCCTGAGCTCGATGGAGCTCGCCTGAGATCGCCCAGAAGCTCGCTCAAGAGCTCGCCTGAGCTCGATGGAGCTCGCCTGAGATCGCCCAGAAGCTCGCTCAGGAGCTCGCCTGAGCTCGATGGAGCTCGCCCGAGATCGCCCAGAAGCTCGCTCAGGAGCTCGCCCCGTAGTTCGCCAAGCTCACCCAGGAGCTCGCCTAAGCTCGCTCAGGAGCTCGCCCCGGAGTTCGCCAAGCCCGCGCGAGAACTCGCTGGCAGTGATAGCGGGAGTTAGACCGTCATGCATAACGAAGACACCGGCATCGCGAACGCCCCTAGCTCGCGCAGGAGCTCGCCCCTAGCTCGCTCAGGAGCTCGCCCAAGCTCGCCAGAATTCCCCAGTTTATCGAGGAGGTTGCTCCCGCGAGGTCCGACTCTTGATAGATGTGGAAGAGAAGGCGGAGCAATAGAGGGCGAGCTCACCTTAGCTCCCCGTCGGAGGTCGCCCACAATGTATGAGAGGATGCCAGGTGTCAAAACCCCACGGAAGCTACGTGGACAAACGTGGTCCACGGAAGCTCGCTCGAATCAGTTCGAGACCTCCCAGACTTGAACATTCCAGAATGGCCACCTGGCCACGACAAGAAAGATTCCCTCCCCCACTCAAACCGCCTGGCAGGCCTGACGACAGAATGTCAGGGCGCGAGTACCAAGGACTGTCAGACCCACGCGAGCCAGAACGTGGGGGGTCTAGAAGGCGCCGGAAGAATCTCCACGTGTCGGGCCACGGTAGGCCGCCGATTGCTATAAATGCTCACCCCCAGGCTCCATAGTACAGGTTCGAAATCCCTTTTCCTTCCTCTTTGGTCCATTACAGCTCGCCGTTGTGCCACTGTGACTGACTTGAGCGTCGGAGGGTCTGCGCTCCTAAGGGAGCCAGCCGTTCTCACGTTCTCTTTTCTTTGTCTTGCAGGCAGCCCGCACGGACCAGCGAAAAATCCCCCGAATATTTGGCGCCGTCTGTGGGATCTTCGACTGGTTCCTGCGAGAACGCCCACGACCACGCGGTTGAGCGCAGTTCGCTCTCGTAACCTCAAGGATGGCTCCGGTGACAAGGGGACGCAGGCGACCGAGGACTCGTGCCAGATCTGCGCGCAGCGAGCCTCCGGTCGAGACCCCTCAGCCCCAGGTCCCGCTCAGCGACCAACTCTTGTTGGAGATGTTGGCCACCCAGCGGGCGATGATGGAGGAGCTGACACGATTATGTCAGGCTCCGGCGGCCAGCCGACGATCTGGGCCGGCGAAGACGGCGTCTCCGGTGCGACCACCGGCGTCAACATCGCGACCGCCCACGGTCGCTCCGGTGCGGCAGGTTTCCCAACCGGAACCCCCAGTCGGGAGAGCGGCTGTACGCGGGGTGCCGGAAACCCCGCTCACAAGGTTGCAGAAGCTAGTCACCCAGCGATCTAGCAACCAGGCGACCTCGCACGCGACCATTCCCTGCCGCCGTAGCCGGAGCGCCGATTCTGAGGGGTCGGAGGCAAGATCTCTAGAGCGGGATCGCGACCCACGCCATCGACGACGAGGGAAAGAGCCCGCGGTGGAAATATCTTCAGGAGCTCGAGAGGCAACGGCCTCCCACAGACCAACTGACGCGCCGAAGGAATCCGTGGGTGGACAGCAAGGAGCCCGCCGAGCGGTTGCCCCCGAGGGTCGCCGCGGGGTGGGGCCGACCTCGCCACAAGGGAGCGTACGAGACCGCCTAGGACCTGCGCAGCCGCCTCTGGGAGTTCTCCCCGGGCGCTGGCGGCGACCTAGTGCGCCAGTAGATTTACTTGAAGACCTTGCCGCCCACGGAGGTAGCTCGCCTTTCACCAGCGAGGTCCACCAAGGGGGTTTTCCGCACCACTGGACCCCCCCGAAGTTTGTATTGTTCGACGGGTCGCAGGATCCCGTTGACCATCTCTTGGCTTACAGAAAGCTTCTGTTTTTCCGGGACCAAGACCACGTCTTGTGCCGAGCATTCCCGAGCAGTTTGACCGGCTCGGCATTGAACTGGTTCCACAAGTTGCCGCCCGGCACGATCCCCGACTTTCCAACTCTCTCTAGGCTATTCCTGGAGCAGTATCGCTGCAATAGGCAGCCCCCGAAGAGAATCGAGTCTCTGTTTACTTTAACCATGGGAGCTCGCGAGACGCTCCGGTGCTTCGCAACGCGATTCCGGAGCGCCTACCTCGCTCTGGAAGACGCGGCGGGCCAAGATCGTACCGTGGTGAGCGCTTTCAGAAGCGCCCTCCCCGAGGGTTGCAAGCTTCATGACGCTCTAGTGATCAAGGACCCTCGCACGATGGTTGAACTATTTGCCCTGGTCCAGCAACACATCAAGCTCGAAGACGCTGTGCTAGACCGAAAGGGAAAGGCAGTCGAGCAGCGACCTCCTCCGGCCCCGCGACCGCTCGTCGTCAAGGCCGTGGAGAGAAGGGAGGTGCCCCTGGCGGTGGCTTTGCCTGGACCGCCCGCTGTTCCTGCTGAACAGCCCGCTGAAGCCCCCACGGCTGTCGCTGGAAGGCCGGCGAACTGGCGCCTGCCTCCAGGACCCGGGGAGCGGGATTTCACCGTGCTGACCCACTCGCCAGGACAAATCTTCCATCAGATTCGGAATGAACCTTTCTTCCAGTACCCGCCACCCCTACAGGTCGGAGAGCCTGGCTCTACCGACAACTCGCGGCGGTGCGCCTTTCATCGAAGCCCTGGGCATCACACTAACAGATGCCGGGCTCTCAAGAACCACCTCGAGGATTTGGTCACCCAGGGCCACTTGAATCAGTTTATTTCGCCTCCAAGGAGGTTCGAGGTAGTACCGACACGGGCCCCTCGGGAGGGAGATCGCCCGGGGCCCGCTGAGCCCGCCCTGCCTCCGCCTCCCGCGGAAGGACCGGTGATCTGCCATACCATTAGCGGGCGGCTGTGTGGCCCGAGATCCAGTAATGAAGCCCGCCGACGAGTCAGGGAGATGGAGCGGGCACAAAAGGTATTTTCCGTCTCGCTAACTCCTACTTTACTTCAAGCACCAAGGGTGGAAGCCCGCGATTTTCTCTGGTTTTCGGAAGATGACATGACTGGGGTCGTTGCGCCCCACAATGACCCCCTCGTCATACGCCTGATGATGGCTAACATCGAGGTGAGGCGAGCTCTGGTTGATCCGGGGAGCGCCGTGGACATCCTTTTTCTGTCGGCCTACCTGCGAATGGGGTTGAGACTCGCCGACCTGTCTCCCTCGACGAGCTCCCTCAGTGGGTTCACCGGAGAGGTCGCCAGAGTGGCAGGGGAGATAACCCTTACGGTGACCGCTGGCCCGGAGGCTCGCCAAGTCCGCTTCGCGGTAGTGGATGGAAGTTCCGCATTTAACGCCATCCTTGGGCGGCCTTGGCTAAGGCAAATGAATGCGGTAGCTTCACCCAACCATCAGGCCCTCAAATTCCCGACCGCGAGCGGGGTCGTAGTAATTCGGGGTGATCAGGTAGCCGCTACCCGATGCGAGCAGGATGTCCTTCACCTCAGGGACATGGAGGTCGCCGAGGCCAAGAGGCCCGCACCCTCCTAGCAATTACCGCCCGCTACGAGCGAGCTATTGGGGAGCCCGCTGGAGGCCTCCTCGCTTAAGTCCCCTACTCCACCCCCGGGTGGGAGCGGTGTGGACCTTAAGTTGGAGGAGGGAGGACGCCCGACAACCCCCCAAGAGAGGAAGTTTTCCAATTGCCGAACCACTTCAAGAGGTCGACATTGGCGGCAAGGAAGGGCCAAGAGTTGTTAGCCTCGGGACCTCGCTAACCAAGGGCGAGGTCCTGGCCATAACCAACTTGCTCAGGGAATACCGTGACGTATTCGCCTGGAGCTTCGCGGACATGCCAGGGATTGACCCGGAGGTCGCCTGTCATCGTCTGCACACCATGAAGGAGTTCCCGCCGGTCAAGCAGAAAGCTCGGCACATACCTGCTGCAAAGTCCATTGCAGTGGCGGCAGAGATAGACAAGCTGGAGCGAGCCGGCTTCATCCGCGAGGCGCACTTCCCCGAGTGGATCTCCAATATCGTGGCGGTGCCAAAGAAGAGCGGAGCGGTCAGGGTGTGCATCGACTTCTCCGACCTCAACAAGGCATGCCCGAAGGATGGATTTCCTCTTCCGAGAATAGGCGCACTGGTCGACGCAGCTGTCGGTTTCCAGGCCCTGTCCTTCATGGATGGATATTCTGGGTATAACCAGATACCTCTCCACGCCGACGATCAGGAGAAGACCGCCTTCTACTCCGGAGCGGGCTACCAGAAGTTGTACTGCTATCGAGTGATGCCGTTCGGACTTAAGAACGCTGGAGCGACCTACCAAAGGCTAGTCACTCAGATGTTCAAAGATCAGATCGGCAGAAACGTCGAAGTTTATGTAGACGACCTCCTGGTGAAGAGTCGGGAGAGGGAGGGGCATGTTGCCGATCTCTGCGAAACCTTCGAGGTACTGAGAAAGTACCAAATGAGGCTAAACCCGGCGAAGTGCGCATTCGGGGTGACGTCGGGGAAATTCCTCGGGTACCTGGTCACCCACAGGGGGATCGAGGCCGACCCTGGGCAAATCCGAGCACTTGTCGAGATGCCCGCGCCGATGACCCGGCAGGAAGTCCAGAGGCTGAGCGGGCGAATCGCCGCGCTCAATCGGTTCATCTCCAAATCCTCAGACAACTGCCGACCTCTTTTTGAGCTGCTACGAAAAGGAGCAAGCATTTGTTGGGATGAGAAGTGCGAGCACGCCTTCCAAAAGATCAAGGACTACCTGGCGAGCCCACCGATCTTAGCGGCACCCAAAGAGGGCGCCGAACTCGGCGTGTACCTTGCGGTCACTGAGAATGCGGTGAGCGGGGTCCTGGTTGTGGAAGAAGCAAAGGTGGAGCGGCCTGTCTACTTTGTAAGCCACACGATGCTTCCCGCCGAGCTCCGGTATCGACCAATCGAGAAGGTCGCATTGGCCTTGGTCCTTACCGCGAGAAAGCTCCACCCCTACTTCTCGGCGCACCCTGTCAGGGTCATCACAGAGCACCCTCTAAAGAGCGCGCTCTCCAGGCCCTCAGTAGCCGGCAGGCTCTACCGTTGGTCCGCCGAGCTCGCCGCCTATGGCTTGGAGTATGTCCCTCGAGTTGCGGTCAAAGAACAGGCGCTCGCCGATTTCTTGGCGGACTTCCCCATAGAAGAACCGGTCCAGTACCGGGAGGATGAGCCAACTGAGGCACACCCTGGGAAGGCGAGGTTCTTGGACAATCAAGGCGAGCATCCTCCAACTAAGCGTTCAGAGGAGGCAGGCTGGGAATTATTCGTCGATGGATCCTCCAACGCTTTGGGGGCTGGGATCGGGGTCGCACTGATCGCCCAGTCGGTACTTCTGGAGAAGTCAGTCCGACTGGATTTCGCCGCTACCAACAATGAGGCGGAATATGAGGCGCTGCTGGCCGGCCTGGAGCTCGCCAAAGAGGTAGGCGCCGAACGCCTGAAGGTCTTTAGCGATTCCCAGCTAATTGTTTGCCAAGTCAATGGGGAGTACGCCTCTCGGGACGCACGAATGGCGGGCTACGTGGATCTGGTGAAGCACAAGGCCGCGGAGTTCGAAAAGATCTCCTTCGAGCAAATTCCGCGAGCCGATAATAGGCGAGCTGATGCTTTGGCAAATGCCGCCTCTTTGCTGGGAACATCAGAGGCTCGCCAGATTCTCATCGAAGTCCAAAATCAGTCTCGGCTCCAACTGATGGAGCCCGCTGTTAACCAAGTCTCCGCCAACGTACCACTCAGCGGGTGGACCGCCCCCATTTTTCGCTTTCTCCAGAAGGGCGAGCTACCAGAGGATAGAGAGGAAGCCCGGCGAGTGGAGAAATGCACTGGGCGCTATCTCATTCGCTGGGATCGCCTTTTTCGAAGATCCTTTGGCGGGCCAAGTCTCCGTTGCGTCGAGAGCCCGGAAACCGAAGAAGTTCTAAAGTGCATTCACTCTGGCGAGCTGGGAAACCACGCTGGTGGGCGGTCTCTTGCTGCGAAAGTACGAAGGCAAGGATACTGGTGGCCCACTCTGGAGCAAGACGCTTTGAAGGTCGCCCAGAGGTGCATCCAGTGCCAGAAGCACGCCACCACGAACCATATGCCCGCAGAAGAACTGCATCCTCTGGCGAGCCCCTGGCCTTTCCAGCAATGGGGGTTGGACATTGTGGGACCTTTCCCTGTGTCAGCTCGGCAAAAGAAATTCATCCTAGTAGCTACGGACTACTTCACCAAATGGGTGGAAGCGGTCCCGCTAGCTAAGATAGGTGAGAAGCAAGTCAAGGACTTCCTTTGGAAGAATATCTTCTGCCGCTTTGGGCTGCCACGAGTGCTGATCACCGACAATGGTCGCCAGTTCGACAATCGCTTGATCAGAAGCTTTTGTGTTGAATATGGGGTCGACCTAAGGTTCTCATCCCCGAGGTACCCTCAAAGCAACGGGCAGGCCGAAGCGACGAATCGCGTGATCTTGGACAACCTCAAGAAGAGGCTGGAAGGGAAAAAAGGATTGTGGGAGCAGGAGCTCGATGGAGTCTTATGGGCCTATCGCACTACTCCACGTCGCTCAACTAACGAATCCCCTTTCAGTCTCACTTTTGGTTGCGAAGCCGTGCTACCCATAGAGGCCGAGCTGCCCACTGAAAGAAGGTTTGCGTCGGCGGAGGTCGACAACGACAAACTGCTAGTCGACTCCCTTGATCAACTCGAAGAAAGACGAGAGCGCGCCAATCTACACCTCGCCGGATACCGACAAGAGATGAAGCGCGCCTATGATAAAAGAGTCCGCCATCGGGCATTCAAAGCCGGGGACATGGTGATGAGGAAGGTGTTCGCAAACACTCAAGAGCCTAATGCAGGAAAGCTCGCGGCGAACTGGGAAGGCCCTTACATAATACGCGAAGCGCGAGGCCAGGGGGCTTACCAGTTGATGACCGCTGAAGGCGACCTGTTAGAGCGGCCTTGGAATGCTTTACACCTTCGCAAGTTCTATGCCTAAGGAAATTTTTGTAAAATTTTCTTTTTGAGGAGGTTATGAATGAATGATGGGATTTTCCACAAAGAATTCCACCCGGAAGCTCACCGCACCAAGAGCTCGCTTAATCTACAAAACAGTCCGCCGTTGTGCGGACTTAAAGCAAGACCGGGATCCTCAGAGGCAGCCAGTGGGCGACCTTGAGCTTCCCGGAGCAGTCCGCCGTTGTGCGGGCTTAAAGCAAGACCGGAATCCTCAGAGGCAGCCAGTGGGCGACCTTGAGCTTCCCGGGGCAGTCCGCCGTTGTGCGGACTTAAAGCAAGACCGGGATCCTTAGAGGCAGCCAGTGGGCGACCTTGAGCTTCCCGGGGCAGTCCGCCGTTGTGCGGACTTAAAGCAAGACCGGGATCCTCAGAGGCAGCCAGTGGGCGACCTTGAGCTTCCCGGGGCAGTCCGCCGTTGTGCGGACTTAAAGCAAGACCGGGATCCTCAGAGGCAGCCGGTGGGCGACCTTGAGCTTCCCGGGGAAGTCCGCTGCCTAGTGGACTCTAAACCTAACCAGGATCCTTCGCGTTCACCTGCCATGAACGGAAGCATCCTGGCGTTGGCAAACCCCTCAAAGGGCGAGCCCGCCAAACAGGATCATCGAGAGAAATTAACCGGGCAGGGGGCAGCTAGCACTTATTAGTTTCCTTTAAAAATAAAAATCATTTAAGTCTCTGAGTGTAGGGAAGTTTTTGAAGTCTTTTGGTTCGTTTTAACGTTTTCCGGGCTCAGAGACTATCGAGTTTTTACGAGCATGCCGAGTTTTTCGTTTGCATATACTTAAAAATAAAAGGGTTGAATCGAATTAGCTGCCTCGCCCGGGGTATCGCTCTCGAGGTCGCTGCGAACTCCCAAAGCGGACTCATAAAAGGCACATAGAAAGAAAGAAACGCATATGCGGGCCCAGAAAGATAATTTCATTGATTGGCAAAAATTACAAAAGTAGTTACAAGGCAGCAAGCTCAAGGCTTGCTTGTCTCCGCCCCACTGTCGTCCCCTCGGCGCCGCTTCTTCGACCTTTCGGTCTTGTATTTCTCCACAGCGGCCAGGGCGCCTTTCTTGAGGAGATCGTCCAGTTGGGCTTGGAGGCGGCCTTGCTGAGCCCGAAGGCCGTTGGCGTGTGTCTCCTTCAAGGCCGCAATCTCCATCTTCAGAGCAGCGACCTCGCCTTGAAGTTGAGCCGCCTCCCGCTGTGCGACCTCCCGGGCGGACACAGCTTCGTCTCGCTCCGCCTTGGCCTTGAGGAGGGCAGTAGCGGACAGGCCTTTGGCTACCTCGGCCATGGCGAGGCCTGACGCCAGGGTTTTGACCCTGCGGTGCAGTGCCTCTGACTCCACCCTCAGCTCCTCGGAGCTCTTGGCTCGCTGAAGCTCGTGGATGTGCTCGTCTACCTTGCGCTCGGACCCCCGAAGGGAATCATCGAACAAGGCGGCCAGTGCCTTCCCGTCCCCAGCGACCTCCGCGGCCAGCGCCTGGCTCTGCTTCTTCGCCTGCATAAGGAAGGTGAAAGGGTTAGCAAAAATTGAGACTAAGATTTATAAGGAGACAGGTGCGGTGAGTACCTCGGCAAGGCGTTCGCTTATGGAAGCGAAGGGAGCCCGCGCGAAAACGTTGCGGCCCAGCAGCTGCCGCACGTAGTGGGGCGCCCTCCCCTCCTCCGCAGAGGAGCCCGCGCTGGGACCCCCGGGAGCTCCGGAAGGAGGGGGCACGCCAGGAGGAGTGGGGGCTATCACCTCCCCCGGGCGAGCTCTGGCTCCTGGCGGGCTCGGAGGGACCGCGGTGGCCCCCTTGGCCTCTGGCTCCGAGCTGAAGGACTCGGAGTCGGAGCCAATGTCTACAAAGCTAGGGGACCTGTAGACCAGGTCCCCTAAGCCCTGCTGGGAGCCCGCTCCCTCCTGGCCTTCTGCAGGAGGCGAGGCCGGAGGGGCAGGAGCTGGAGCGGCCGCCGGTGTAGAGGCCGCGGGAGTTGGAGCCAAGGCCGGCAAGGAGGTCGCAGCGACGGCGTCGGACTCGCCCTGCTGGACCCCTGCCCCGTCGGCGGGAGATGGAGGCTCCTGCCCGCTCGATCCCGGCCCTGGTGCGGGAGCTGATGGAGTCGCGGGCTTCTCCCCTTGGGCGGGAGCAACAGGCTCCGCCCGAGGAGCTTGAGGGGCGGGCTCTTCTTCCTCGGAGCCTGTTGCCTCCTCCGCAGAGTCCGTCCAGCTGGGCTCCGAGTCCAAGCCCGCCTCCTCCAGCGCTTTCCGCCGTTGCTCCGCCTGGACGTTAGAAGGCGCGGGCCCCGCGCGTTTGGCCTTCTTCTTCCCGCGGGCCTCCATCTCCGGCGTCAGCACTGCTACACGAAGCGGGACGGTCAGATCGCCCGGGAAGTAGCCCATTAGAATTTGAGCCATCCCGGATTCGACTTCCGCCATGGTAAGCGGGAGGTCGATGTTCGGGTCGTCGGGCTCAACCATTTGGATCTTGCGGCGGACAATTGGAGTTGGGGCGGGAGGCTGACCTGGGCCGGCGTCCGGGCGAGGAGGTTGCGGAGGAGCGGAAGCTTCGCCCTGGTGAAGCATCTCCATGGTATCGGGGTCGTTGAGGCGGATGGGCGAAGCCCGCCTCCGGACCGTCTTCTTACGGGGGTTGCCTCCCGAGCTCCTGGCCCCCTTGCTGGCCCCTTTGGAGGGAGGGGCGTTCTGCATCGGCGGAATAGCGCCGACCTCCTCCTCTTTCTTCTTCCGGACGGTCTTCTGCTTCAGCAGAATAGCGCCGGTCTTCCCGTCCTTCAGCTGGAAGGCGAAGTCGGGGGCGGTGATCTTCTCCGGAGTCCGCCCACCGAGGTAGTGGAGGATCGCATCGTCCAGAGATCGCTCCCGGTCGGGAGCGATGCACTTCTTCTTCCCCGCCTTGTAGAAGGAGATCTCCCGGAAGACCGCTGTCGGGGGAACCCCGGGGTGAGCCGGGACTCCGCTGTGCCGCCCGCGCCAGTCGCCGACCGCCACGAAAGGATAGTCCTTCCAGTGGCGGTCCTTGCTCTCGATGGTGGAGAAGGGGAGCACCTCGCCAGGCCGCCCGGCGAGGTAGAAGTAGCCGCAGCCCGCGGTGCTGAAGACCGGTGAGGGCTTGAGGAGCCACTTTTTGAGCAAGTAGCTCAGTGGGATCCTCGCCTTCAGAGCGGTCTCCAGCTGGGACAGCCCGTAGAGTATCCCCCAGGAGTTTCCTGAGAGTTGGGCGGGGCAAAGCCCCGACAACTCCAGGAGCTCCCCGGCGAGATGACTCAGGGGGAACCGTAGCCCGGACCACAGCAGCCCGACATAAGCTACTGTGCCTTGGGGCGGTCTCCCCGAGAGTGGCATCTCGGTGACGAGGATCTCCCGAGGGAGATCGATCGCCGCCCGGATACTGTCCCCGACAGGCACCCCGACGGGGTTTTGCAGCCAGACCACCGCCCTTTCGGTGGCGGGCTCAGCGGCCTGGGCGGCAGCAGCAGCGGCAGCAACAGCAGCAGCAATGTCAGCAGCGGAAGCCATGAGAGCAGAAGGGCTAAAGCGAGCTGAAAGCGCTAGAAGCAAAGGGAGAAGGGAGAGCTGTTTTCACGCAGCAGTAAAAATTGCCCCCCGTCCCCTATTTAAAGGCGAGCGAGAGATAGGTGAATCGATCCGCAATTAATGCCCAAGCGCGCTCGGCGAGGCGACGTGACGGCGATCAAAGCGACAGCTCGCTTCTCTCAAATCGTCGAGCACCACGTAGACCACGCGTGGAAAAAGCTGCGCCGGCGCCAGCACTGTCCTTTATTGACAGAGAAAGGGACAAATGAGGAGGAGACACGCGTCTCGCGCCGATCGGGGTCTCATGATGAGATTCGCTGTATCAGCGTTGAGCCTCGCGCCGCAGTTAAGGTGAAGCGACCGTTGGAGATTCGGTGCGATACCCAAGTCACAAGATCGCCCGCGGCAGGCGCCCCAAGCTCGCCCGAAGCAGACCCTGACCGCGTGTGACAAGCTCGCACCGGAAGGAGATCGCTCGTGGCTGACGCTCGTGGCCCGCCCAGCGTTTGTGAAATACTGGGAGTCAAAACTCTCGACGCAGATCGCTCGCGGCAGGTGCCCGCAGCTCGCCCGAGGCAGACCCTGGCCGCGTGTGACAAGCTCGCACCGGGAGGAGATCGCTCGTGGCTGACGCTCGTGGCCCGCCCAGCGTTTGTGAAATACTGGGAGTCAAAACTCTCGACGCAGATCGCTCGCGGCAGGTGCCCGCAGCTCGCCCGAGGCAGACCCTGGCCGCGTGTGACAAGCTCGCACCGGGAGGAGATCGCTCGTGGCTGACGCTCGTGGCCCGCCCAGCGTTTTTGAAAAGTACAGGGAGTCAAAACTCTCGACGCAGATCGCTCGCGGCAGGTGCCCGCAGCTCGCCCGAGGCAGACCCTGGCCGCGTGTGACAAGCTCGCACCGGGAGGAGATCGCTCGTGGCTGACGCTCGTGGCCCGCCCAGCGTTTTTGAAAAGTACTGAGAGTCAAAACTCTCGATGCAGACCGCCCACGGCAGGCGCCCAAGCTTGCCCGAAGCTGATCCTGACCGCAGGTGAGGAGCTCGCATCGCAGAAGATCGCTCATGGCTGATGCTCGTGGCCCGCCCAGCGTTTGTGAAATACTGGCAGTCAAAGCTCTCGGCACAGGCCGCCATCGCTACTATCTCCGCCCCGCAAGGAAACTGTTACGGCAGACATTGATATCAGGCACATTGCCGGGGATAGGAGTTCGCTAAGACTCCTGAGCAAGCATCGAGTTTCCTCGATCACTCCCTCAGGAGGGGGTAATGTTGGGGGTAGACAGAAACCACATATCTTGGGTAGCATTGCAAACGCATCTGAGATAAGAGTTCTCGAGGGAGCCCGTCCAAAAGGCTCGCCCTCCCAGCCCATCAGGAGCTCGCCCCCCCCACAGGGAGCTGGATGGACACCTCGTATCTGAGTGCAGCTCGCCTCTCCCAACCCCTCAGGAGCTCGCCCCACAGGGAGCTGGATGGACACCTTGTATCTGAGTGCAGCTCGCCTCTCCCAACCCCTCAGGAGCTCGCCCCACAGGGAGCTGGATGGACACCTTGTATCTGAGTGCAGCTCGCAGGAGTTCGCTCCCCCGTGCTCACCAAATCACCTTGACAGGGAGCGAGATCCACATTAGGCTGAAAGGGCCCAGGCTAAGAGCACCCTTAAGAGCTCGCCTGAGCTCGATGGAGCTCGCCTGAGATCGCCCAGAAGCTCGCTCAAGAGCTCGCCTGAGCTCGATGGAGCTCGCCTGAGATCGCCCAGAAGCTCGCTCAGGAGCTCGCCTGAGCTCGATGGAGCTCGCCCGAGATCGCCCAGAAGCTCGCTCAGGAGCTCGCCCCGTAGTTCGCCAAGCTCACCCAGGAGCTCGCCTAAGCTCGCTCAGGAGCTCGCCCCGGAGTTCGCCAAGCCCGTGCGAGAACTCGCTGGCAGTGATAGCGGGAGTTAGACCGTCATGCATAACGAAGACACCGGCATCGCGAACGCCCCTAGCTCGCGCAGGAGCTCGCCCCTAGCTCGCTCAGGAGCTCGCCCAAGCTCGCCAGAATTCCCCAGTTTATCGAGGAGGTTGCTCCCGCGAGGTCCGACTCTTGATAGATGTGGAAGAGAAGGCGGAGCAATAGAGGGCGAGCTCACCTTAGCTCCCCGTCGGAGGTCGCCCACAATGTATGAGAGGATGCCAGGTGTCAAAACCCCACGGAAGCTACGTGGACAAACGTGGTCCACGGAAGCTCGCTCGAATCAGTTCGAGACCTCCCAGACTTGAACATTCCAGAATGGCCACCTGGCCACGACAAGAAAGATTCCCTCCCCCACTCAAATCGCCTGGCAGGCCTGACGACAGAATGTCAGGGCGCGAGTACCAAGGACTGTCAGACCCACGCGAGCCAGAACGTGGGGGGTCTAGAAGGCGCCGGAAGAATCTCCACGTGTCGGGCCACGGTAGGCCGCCGATTGCTATAAATGCTCACCCCCAGGCTCCATAGTACAGGTTCGAAATCCCTTTTCCTTCCTCTTTGGTCCATTACAGCTCGCCGTTGTGCCACTGTGACTGACTTGAGCGTCGGAGGGTCTGCGCTCCTAAGGGAGCCAGCCGTTCTCACGTTCTCTTTTCTTTGTCTTGCAGGCAGCCCGCACGGACCAGCGAAAAATCCCCCGAACACGATCCATTCTAATTCATTCGCACAATCTATTTAATTCATTCGTACGATCCATTCTAATTCATTCGTACGATCCATTCTAATTCATTCGCACGATCCATTCTAATTCATTCGCACGATCCATTCTAATTCATTAGCACGATCCATTCTAATTCATTCGTACGATCCATTCTAATTCATTTATACGATCCAATCTAATTCATTCATACGATCCATTCTAATTCATTCATACGATCCATTCTAATTCATTCGTACGATCCATTCTAATGAATTAGAATGGATCGTGCGAATGAATTAGAATGGATCGTACGAATGAGTAAGAATGGATCGTGCGAATGAATTATAATGGATCATATGAATGAATTAGAATGGATCGTATGAATGAATTAGAATGGATCGTGCGAATAAATTAGAATGGATCGTATGAATGAATTAAAATAGATTGTGCGAATGAATTAGAATGGATCGTACGAATGAATTAGAATGGATATATTCGTGCGAATGAATTAGAATGGATCGTATGAATGAATTAGAATCGATCGTACGAATGAATTAGACTGGATCATGCGATTGAATTAGAATGGATCGTGCGAATGAATTAGAATGGATCGAACGAATGAAATAGAATGGATTGTACGAATGAGATAGAATGGATCGTACGAATGAATTAGAATGGATACATTCATGCGAATGAATTAGAATGGATCATACGACTGAATTAGAATGGATTCATTCGTGCGAATGAATTAGAATGGATCGTACGAATGAGTAAGAATGGATCGTACGAATGAATTAGAATGGATTGAATTAGAATGAATCGTATGAATGAATTAGAATGGATCGTACGAATGAATTAGAATGGATCGTACGAATGAATTAGAATGGATTGAATTAGAATGAATCGTACGAATGAATTAGAATGAATCATACCATATGAATGAATTAGAATGGATCATACGAAGGAATTAGAATGGATCGTACGAATGAATTAGAATGGATCGTACGAAGGAATTAGAATGGATCTTACGAAGGAATTAGAATGGATAGTACGAATGAATTAGAATGGATACCTTCGTGCAAATGAATTAGAATGGATCGTACGAATGAGTAAGAATGGATCGTACGAATGAAATAGAATGGATCGTATGAATGAATTAGAATGGATCGTGCGAATGAATTAGAATGGATCGTACGAATGAATTAGAATAGATTGTGCGAATGAATTAGAATGGATCGTACGAATAAATTAGAATGGATCGTACGAATGAATTAGAATGGATTGTATGAATGAATTAGAATGGATCATGTGAATGAATTAGAATGGATCATGCGAATGAATTAGAATGAATCGTACGAATGAATTAGAATGGATCGTATGAATGAATTAGATTGGATCGTATTAATGAATTAGAATGGATCGTACGAATAAATTAGAATAGATCGTACGAATGAATTAGAATGGATACGAATGGATCGTACGAATGAGTAAGAATGGATCGTACGAATGAAATAGAATGGATTGTATGAATGAATTAGAATGGATACATTCGTGCGAATGAATTAGGATGGATCGTATGAATGAATTAGAATAGATTGTGCGAATGAATTAGAATGGATCGTACGAATGAATTAGAATGGATACATTCATGGGAATGAATTAGAATGGATCGTATGAATGAATTAGAATGGATCATATGAGTGAATTAGAATGGATACGAAGGAATTAGAATAGATCGTACGAAGGAATTAGAATGGAGAATGGATCGTGCGAATGAATTAGAATGGATCGTGCGATAAGAATGGATCGTACGAATGAAATAGAATAGATCATACGGATAAATGAATTTGGATCGTGCTAATGAATTAGAATGGATCGTACAAATGAATTAGAATGGATCGTACTAATGAATTAGAATAGATTGTGCGAATGAATTAGAATGGATCGTACGAATGAATTAGAAAGAATATATTCGTGCGAATGAATTAGAATAGATCGTATGAATGAATTAGATTGGATCGTATTAATGAATTAGAATGGATCGTGCAAATGAATTAGAATGGATCGTACGAATGAATTAGAATGGATAGATTCGTGCGAATGAATTTGAATGGATCATACGAAGGAATTAGAATGGATCGTACGAAGGAATTAGAATAGATCATACGAAGAAATTAGAATGGATCGTACGAATGAATTAGAATGGATCATATGAATGAATTAGAATGGATCGTTTGAGTGAATGCGAATGGATCGTGCGAATGAATTAGAATGGATTGTACGAATGAATTAGAATGGATCATACGAATGAATTAGAATGGATACATTCGTACGATCCATTCTAATTCATTCGCACGATCCATTCTAATTCATTCATACAATCCATTCTAATTTATTCGTACGATCCATTCTAAGTCATTCGTACGATCCATTCTAATTCATTCGCACAATCTATTCTAATTCACTCGTACGATCCATTCTAATTCATTCGCACGATCCATTCTAATTCATTCATACAATCCGTTCTATTTCATTCGTACGATCCATTCTTACTCATTCGTACGATCCATTCTAATTCATTTGCATGAAGGTATCCATTCTAATTTATTCGTACTATCCATTCTAATTCCTTCGTACGATCCATTCTAATTCCTTCGTACGATCCATTCTAATTCATTCGTACGATCCATTCTAATTCATTCGTACGATCCATTCTAATTCCTTCGTATGATGCATTCTAATTCATTCGTACGGTATGATTTATTCTAATTCATTCTTACGATTCATTCTAATTCAATCCATTCTAATTCATTTGCACGATCCATTCTAATTCATTCGCACGAATATATCCATTCTAATTCATTCGTACGATCCATTCTAATTCATTCATACGATCTATTCTAATTCTTTCGCACGAATGTATCCATTCTAATACATTCGTACGATCCATTCGTACGAATGAATTAGAATGGATACATTCGTGCGAATGAATTAGAATGGATTATATGAAGGAATTAGAATGGATCGTGCGAATGAATTAGAATTGATCGTACGAATGAATTAGAATAGATTGTGCGAATGAATTAGAATGGATCGTACGAATGAATTAGAATGGATCGTACGAATGAATTAGAATGGATCATATGAATGAATTAGAATGGATCGTGCGAATAAATTAGAATGGATCGTACGAATGAAATAGAATGGATTCGCACGAATGTATCCTTTCTAATTCATTTGTACGATCCATTCTAATTCATTCGTACAATCCATTCTAATTCATTCGCACGATCCATTCGCATTCACTCAAACGATCCATTCTAATTCATTCATATGATCCATTCTAATTCATTCGCACGAATGTATCCATTCTAATTCATTCGTACGATCCATTCTAATTCATTTGTACGAATGTATCCACTCTAATTCATTCATACGATCCATTCTAATTCTTTCGCACGAATGTATCCATTCCAATTCATTCGTACGATCCATTCTAATTCATTCGCACAATCTATTCTAATTCATTCGTACGATCAATTCTAATTCATTAGCATGATCCATTCTAATTCATTCGTACGATCTATTCTATTTCATTCGTACAATCCATTCTTACTCAATCGTATGATCCATTCTAATCCATTCGCACAATCTATTCTAATTCATTCGTACGATCCATTCTATTTCATTCGTACGATCCATTCTAATTCATATGATCCATTCTATTTCATTCATACTATCCATTTTAATTCATTCGCACGATCCATTCTAATTCATTCATACGATCCATTCTAATTCATTCGTACGATCCATTCTAATTTCTTCGTATGATCTATTCTAATTCCTTCGTACGATCCATTCTAATTCCTTCGTACGATCCATTCAAATTCATTCGCACGAATCTATCCATTCTAATTCATTCGTACGATCCATTCTAATTCATTCGCACGATCCATTCTAATTCATTAATACGATCCAATCTAATTCATTCATACGATCTATTCTAATTCATTCGCACGAATATATCCTTTCTAATTCATTCGTACGATCCATTCTAATTCATTCGCACAATCTATTCTAATTCATTAGTACGATCCATTCTAATTCATTCGTACGATCCATTCTAATTCATTAGCACGATCCAAATTCATTTATCCGTACGATCTATTCTATTTCATTCGTACGATCCATTCTTATCGCACGATCCATTCTAATTCATTCGCACGATCCATTCTCCATTCTAATTCCTTCGTACGATCCATTCTAATTCCTTCGTATCCATTTTAATTCACTCATACGATCCATTCTAATTCATTCATACGATCCATTCTAATTCATTCGCATGAATATATCCATTCTAATTCATTCGTACGATCCATTCTAATTCATTCGCACAATCTATTCTAATTCATTCATACGATCCATCCTAATTCATTCGCACGAATGTATCCATTCTAATTCATTCGTACAATCTATTCTATTTCATTCGTACGATCCATTCTTACTCATTCGTACGATCCATTCGTATCCATTCTAATTCATTCGTACGATCTATTCTAATTCATTCGTACGATCCATTCTAATTCATTAATACGATCCAATCTAATTCATTCATACGATCCATTCTAATTCATTCGTACGATCCATTCTAATTCATTCGCATAATCTATTCTAATTCATTCGTATGATCCATTCTAATTCATTCGCACGATCCATTCTAATTCATTCATACGATCCATTCTATTTCATTCGTACGATCCATTCTTACTCATTCGTACGATCCATTCTAATTCATTTGCACGAAGGTATCCATTCTAATTCATTCGTACAATCCATTCTAATTCCTTCGTACGATCCATTCTAATTCCTTCGTACGATCCATTCTAATTCATTCGTACGATCCATTCTAATTCATTCGTACGATCCACTCTAATTCCTTCGTATGATCCATTCTAATTCATTCGTACGGTATGATTCATTCTAATGCATTCGTACGATTCATTCTAATTCAATCCATTCTAATTCATTCGTACGATCCATTCTAATTCATTCATACGATTCATTCTAATTCAATCCATTCTAATTCATTCGTACGATCCATTCTTACTCATTCGTACGATCCATTCTAATTCATTCGCACGAATGAATCCATTCTAATTCATTCGTATGATCCATTCTAATTCATTCGCATGAATGCATCCAATCTAATTCATTCGTACGATCCATTCTAATTCATTCGTACGATTCATTCTAATTCAATCCATTCTAATTCATTCGTATGATCCATTCTTACTCATTCGTATGATCCATTCTAATTCATTCGCACGAATGAATCCATTCTAATTCATTCGTATGATCCATTCTAATTCATTCGCATGAATGTATCCATTCTAATTCATTCGTACGATCCATTCTATCTCATTTGTACAATCCATTCTATTTCATTCGTACGATCCATTCTAATTCATTCGCACAATCCATTCTAATTCATTCGAACGAACCATTCTATTTCATTGGTACGATCCATGCTAATTCATTCGTACGATCCATTCTAATTCATTCGTACATTCGTACGATGGAATTAGAATGGAGAATGGATCGTGCGAATGAATTAGAATGGATCGTGCGATAAGAATGGATCGTACGAATGAATTAGAATGGATACATTCGTGCGAATGAATTAGAATGGATCATATGAATGAATTAGATTGGATCGTATGAATGAATTAGAATGGATCGTACGAATGAATTAGAATGGATACATTCATGCAAAAGAATTAGAATGGATCGTATGAATGAAATAGAATAGATCGTACGAATGAATTAGAATGGATCATGCTAATGAATTAGAATTGATCGTACGAATGAATTAGAATAGATTTTGCGAATGAATTAGAATGGATCATACGAATGAATTGGAATGGATACATTCGTGCGAATGAATTAGAATGGATCGTATGAATGAATTAGAGTGGATACATTCGTACAGATGAATTAGGATGGATCGTATGAATGAATTAGAGTGGATACATTCGTACGAATGAATTAGAATAGATTGTGCGAATGAATTAGAATGGATCGTACGAATGAATTAGAATGGATCGTACGAATGAATTAGAATGGATCGTATGAATGAATTAGAATGGATCGTACGAATAAAATAGAATGGATTCGCACGAATGTATCTATTCTAATTCATTCGTACGATCCATTCTAATTCATTCGCACGATCCATTCTAATTCATTCGCACGAATGTATCCATTCTAATTCATTCGTATGATCCATTCTAATTCATTCATACGAATTAATTAGAATGGATACATTCGTGCGAATGAATTAGAATGGATCGTGCGAATGAATTAGAATGGATCGTACGAATGAATTAGAATGGATACATTCGTGCGAATCCATTCTATTTCATTCGTACGATCCATTCTAACTCATTCGCACGATCCATTCTAATTCATTCATACGATCCATTCTAATTTATTCGTACGATCCATTCTAATTCATTCGTATGATCCATTCTAATTCATTCGCACAATCTATTCTAATTCATTCGTACGATCCATTCTAAATCATTCGCACGATCCATTCTAATTCATTCGAACGATCCATTCTATTTTATTCGTACGATCCATTCTTTCATTCGTACGATCCATTCTAATTCATTCGTACGATCCATTCTAATTCCTTCGTATGATCCATTCTAATTCATTCGTACGGTATGATTCATTCTAATTCATTCGTACGATTCATTCTAATTATATCCATTCTAATTCATTCGTACGATCCATTCTAATTCATTCGTACGATCCATTCTAATTCATTCGTACGATCAATTCTAATTCATTCGTACGATTCATTCTAATTCAATCCATTCTAATTCATTCGTACGATCCATTCTTACTCATTCGTACGATCCATTCTAATTCATTCGCACGAATGAATCCATTCTAATTCATTCGTATGATCTATTCTAATTCATTCGCATGAATGTATCCATTCTAATTCATTCGTACGATCCATTCTATCTCATTCGTACAATCCATTCTATTTCATTCATACGATCCATTCTAATTCATTCGCACGATCCATTCTAATTCATTCGCATGATCCATTCTAATTCATTTGTATGATCGATTCTAACTCATTCGTACGATCCATTCTAATTCATTTGCACGAATGTATCTATTCTAATTCATTCGTACGATCCATTCTAATTCATTCGCACAATCTATTCTAATTAATTCATACGATCCATTCTAATTTATTCGCACGATCCATTCTAATTCATTCATACGATCCATTCTAATTCATTCATATGATCCATTCTAATTCATTCGCACGATCCATTCTTACTCATTCGTACGATCCATTCTAATTCATTCGCACGATCCATTCTAATTCATTAATACGATCCATTCTAGAATAGATCGTGCGAATGAATTAAAATTGATCGTACGAATGAATTTGAATGGATCGTACGAATGAATTAGAATGGAACGTACAAATGAATTAGAATGGATCATAGAATGGATCGTACGAATGAATTAGAATAGATTCTATGAATGAATTAGAATGGATCGTGCGAATGAATTAGAATGGATCGTACGAATGAATTAGAATGGATCGTACGAATGAATTAGAATGGATACATTCGTGCAAAAGAATTAGAATGGATCGTATGAATGAAATAGAATAGATCGTACGAATGAATTAGAATGGATCATGCTAATGAATAAGAATTGATCGTACAAATGAATTAGAATAGATTGTGCGAATGAATTAGAATTGTTCGTACGAATGAATTGGAATGGATACATTCGTGCGAATGAATTAGAATGGATCGTATGAATGAATTAGAGTGGATACATTCGTACAAATGAATTAGGATGGATCGTATGAATGAATTAGAGTGGATACATTCGTACGAATGAATTAGAATAGATTGTGCGAATGAATTAGAATGGATCGTACGAATGAATTAGAATGGATCGTACGAATGAATTAGAATGGATCGTAAGAATGAATTAGAATGGATCGTGCGAATGAATTAGAATGGATCATACGAATGAAATAGAATGGATTCGCACGAATGTATCCATTCTAATTCATTCGTACGATCCATTCTAATTCATTCGCATGATCCATTCTAATTCATTCGCATGAATGTATCCATTCAAATTCATTCGTATGATCCATTCTAATTCATTCATACGAATTCATTCATACGATTCATTCTAATTCAATCCATTCTAATTCATTCGTACGATCCATTCTAATTCATTCATACGATCCATTCTAATTCATTCGTACGATTCATTCTATTTCATTCGCACGATCCATTCTAATTCATTCGTACGATCCAATCTAATTCATTCGTACGATCCATTCTAATTCATTCGCACGATCCATTCTAATTCATTTGCATGAAGGTATTAGATTGGATCGTATGAATGAATTAGAATGGATACATTCGTGCGAGTGAATGCGAATGGATCGTGCGAATGAATTATAATGGATTGTACGAATGAATTAGAATGGATCGTACAAATGAATTAGAATGGATCGTACGAATGAATTAGAATGGTTCAAATTAGAATGGATCGTGCGAATAAATTAGAATATGGATCGTACGAATGAATTAGAATGGATCGTGCGAATGAATTAGAATGGATCGTACGAATGAATTAGAATGGATCGTACGAATGAATTAGAATGGATTCATTTGTGCGAATGAATTAGAATGGATCGTACGAATGAGTAAGAATGGATCGTACGAATGAATTAGAATGGATTGAATTAGAATGAATCGTACGAATGAATTAGAATGGATCGTACGAATGAATTAGAATGGATTGAATTAGAATGAATCGTACGAATGAATTAGAATGAATCATACCGTACGAATGAATTAGAATGGATCATACGAAGGAATTAGAATGGATCGTGCGAATAAATTAGAATGGATCGTATGAATGAATTAGAATAGATTGTACGAATGGATTAGAATGGATCATACGATTGAGTAAGAATGGATTGTACGAATGAAATAGAATAGATCGTACGAATGAATTAGAATGGATCGTGCGAATAAATTAGAATGGATCGTATGAATGAATTAGAATAGATCGTGCGAATGAATTAGAATATAGATCGTACGAATGAATTAGAATGGATCGTATAAATGAATTAGAATGGATCGTGCGAATGAATTAGAATGGATCGTACGAATGAAATAGAATGGATTCGCACGAAGGTATCCATTCTAATTCATTCGTACGATCCATTCTAATTCATTCGTACAATCCATTCTAATTCATTCGCACGATCCATTCGCATTCACTCAAACGATCCATTCTAATTCATTCATATGATCCATTCTAATTCATTCGTACGATCCATTCTAATTCATTTGCACAATCTATTCTAATTCATTCGTACGATCCATTCTAATTCATTCGCACGATCCATTCTAATTCATTCGTACGATCCATATTCTAATTCATTCACACGATCCATTCTAATTCGAACCATTCTAATTCATTTGTACGATCCATTCTAATTCATTCGTACGATCCATTCTAATTCATTCGTACGATCCATTCTAATTCATTCGTACAATCCATTCTAATTCATTCGCACGATCCATTCGCATTCACTCGCACGAATGTATCCATTCTAATTCATTCGTACTATCCAATCTAATACCTTCGTGCAAATGAATTAGAATGGATCGTGCGAATGAATTAGAATGGATCGTACGAATGAATTAGATTGGATCGTACGAATGAATTAGAATGGATCGTGCGAATGAATTAAAATGAATCGTACGAATGAATTAGAATGGATCGTACGAATGAATTAGAATGGATCGTACGAATGAATTAGAATGGATTGAATTAGAATGAATCGTACGAATGAATTAGAATGAATCATACCGTACGAATGAATTTGAATAGACATACGAAGGAATTAGAATGGATCGTACGAATGAATTAGAATGGATCGTACGAATGAATTAGAATGGATCGTACGAAGGAATTAGAATGGATCGTACGAAGGAATTAGAATGGATAGTACGAATGAATTAGAATGGATACCTTCATGCAAATGAATTAGAATGGATCGTACGAATGAGTAAGAATGGATCGTACGAATGAAATAGAATGGATCGTATGAATGAATTAGAATGGATCGTGCGAATGAATTAGAATGGATCGTACGAATGAATTAGAATAGATTGTGCGAATGAATTAGAATGGATCGTACGAATGAATTAGAATGGATCGTACGAATGAATTAGAATGGATCGTACGAATGAATTAGAATGGATCGTGCGAATGAATTAGAATGGATCGTACGAATGAAATAGAATGGATTCGCACGAATGTATCCATTCTAATTCATTCGTACGATCCATTCTAATTCATTCGTACAATCCATTCTAATTCATCCGCACGATCCATTCGCATTCACTCAAACGATCCATTCTAATTCATTCATATGATCCATTCAAATTCATTCGCACAAATGTATCCATTCTAATTCATTCGTACGATCCATTCTAATTCATTCGTACGATCCATTCTTACTCATTCGTACGATCCATTCTAATTCTTTCGTTCGATCCATTCTAATTCATTCGTACGATCCATTCTAATTCATTCGCACGGTCCATTCTAATTCATTCATACGATCCATTGTAATTTATTTCCACGATCCATTCTAATTCATTCATACGATCCATTCTAATTCCTTCGTACGATCCATTCTAATTCATTCGCACAATCCATTCTAATTCATTCGTACGATCCATTCTAATTCATTCGCACAATCTATTCTAATTCATTCGAACGATCCATTCTAATTCATTCGTACGATCCATTCTAATTCATTCGTACGATCTATTCTATTTCATTCGTACAATCCATTCTTACTCAATCGTATGATCCATTCTAATCCATTCGCACAACCTACTCTAATTCATTCGTACGATCCATTCTATTTCATTTGCACGAAGGTATCCATTCTAATTCATTCGTACTATCCATTCTAATTCCTTCGTACGATCCATTCTAATTCATTCGTACGATCCATTCTAATTCATTCGCACGATCCATTCTAATTCATTCGTACGATCCATTCTATTTCATTCATACGATCCATTCTAATTCATTCATACGATCCATTCTAATTCATTCGCACGATCCATTCTAATTCATTCGTACGATCGATTCTAATTCATTCATACGATCCATTCTAATTCATTCGCACGAATGTATCCATTCTAATTCATTCGTACGATCCATTCTAATTCATTCATATGATCCATCCTAATTCATTCGCACGAATGTATCCATTCTAATTCATTCGTACAATCCATTCTATTTCCTTCGTACGATCCATTCTTACTCATTCGTACGATCCATTCGTATCCATTCTAATTCATTCGTACGATCTATTCTAATTCATTCGCACGATCCATTCTAATTCATTCATACGGTCCATTCTAATTCATTCGTACGATCCATTCTACTTCATTCATACGATCCATTCTAATTCATTCATATGATCCATTCTAATTCCTTCGTACGGTATGATTCATTCTAATTCATTCGTACGATTCATTCTAATTCAATACATTCTAATTTATTCGTACGATCCATTCAATTTCATTCGTACGATCCATTCTAATTCATTCATACGATCCATTCTAATTCATTCGTACGATCCATTCTAATTCATTCGTACAATCCATTCTAATTCATTCGCACGATCCATTCGCATTCACTCAAACGATCCATTCTAATTCATTCATATGATCCATTCTAATTCATTCGCACGAATGTATCCATTCTAATTCATTCGTACGATCCATTCTAATTCATTTGTACGAATGTATCCACTCTAATTCATTCATACGATCCATTCTAATTCATTCGCACGAATGTATCCATTCCAATTCATTCGTACGATCAATTCTAATTCATTCGCACGATCTATTCGAGAATGGATCGTAATAATGAATTAGAATGGATCGTGCGAATGAATTAGAATGGATCGTACGAATGAGTAAGAATGGATCGTGCGAATGAATTAGAAAGGATCATATGAATGAATTAGAATGGATTGTATGAATAAATTAGAATGGATCGTACGAATGAATTCGAATGGATCGTACGAATGAATTAGAATGGATCGTTTGAGTGAATGCGAATGGATCGTGCGAATGAATTAGAATGGATTATACGAATGAATTAGAATGGATCGTACGAATGAATTAGAATGGATACATTCGTGCGAATCCATTCTATTTCATTCGTACGATCCATTCTAATTCATTCGCACGATCCATTCTAATTCATTCATACGATCCATTCTAATTCATTCGTACTATCCATTCTAATTCATTCATGCGAATGAATTAGAATGGATCATACGAATGAGTAAGAATGGATCGTACGAATGAAATAGAATGCATTGTACGAATGAATTAGAATGGATCGTACGAATGAATTAGAATAGATTGTATGAATGAATTAGAATGGATACATTCGTGCGAATGAATTAGAATGGATCGTACGAATGAATTAGAATAGATCGTGCAAATGAATTAGAATGGATCGTACGAATGAATTAGAATAGATTGTGCGAATGAATTCGAATGGATCGTATGAATGAATTAGATTATGATCCATTTTATTTCATTCGTATGATTCATTCTAATTCCTTCGTACAATCTAATTCATTCATACGATCCATTCTAATTCATTCGCATGAATGTATCCATTCAAATTCATTCGTACGACCCATTCTAATTCATTCGCACGATCCATTCTAATTCATTCGTATGGTCCATTCTAATTCATTTATACGATCCAATCCAATTCATTCATACAATCCATTCTAATTCATTTGCACGAATTTATCCATTCTAATTCATCCGTACGATCCATTCTAATTCATTCGCACAATCTATTCTAATTCATTCGCACAATCTATTCTAATTCATTCGTACGATCCATTCGAATTCATTCGTACGATCCATTCTAATTCATTCGTACGATTCATTCTAATTCAATCCATTCTAATTCATTCGTACGATCCATTCTTACTCATTCGTACGATCCATTCTAATTCATTCGCACGAATGAATCCATTCTAATTCATTCGTATGATCCATTCTAATTCATTCACATGAATGTATCCATTCTAATTCATTCGTACGATCCATTCTATCTCATTCGTACAATCCATTCTATTTCATTCATACGATCCATTCTAATTCATTCGCACAATCCATTCTAATTCATTCGCATGATCCATTCTAATTCATTCGTACGATCGATTCTAATTCATCCATACGATCCATTCTAATTCATTCGCACGAATGTATCCATTCTAATTCATTCGTACGATCCATTCTAACTCATTCACACAATCTATTCTAATTCATTCATACGATCCATTCTAATTTATTCGCACGTTCAATTCTAATTCATTCATACGATCCATTCTAATTCATTCATATGATCGATTCTAATTCATTTGCACGATCCATTCTTACTCATTCGTACGATCCATTCTAATTCATTCGCACGATCCATTCTAATTCATTAATACGATCCATTCTATTTCATTTGCACGATCCATTCTAATTCATTCACACTCATACGATCCATTCTAATTCATTCGCACGAATGTATCCTTTCTAATTCATTCGTACGGTCCATTCTAATTCATTCGCACAATCTATTCTAATTCATTCGAACGATCCATTCTAATTCATTCGTACGATCCATTCTAATTCATTCGTACGATCCATTCTAATTCATTCACACAATCCATTCTAATTCATTCTAATTTATTCGTATGTGAGTGGATCGTGTTTTTTCGTGCTAATGAATTAGAATGGATCGTACGAATGAATTAGAATGGATACATTCATGCGAAAGAATTAGAATGGATCGTATGAATGAATTAGATTGGATCGTATAAATGAATTAGAATGGATCGTACGAATGAATTAGAATGGATCATGCTAATGAATTAGAATGGATCGTGCGAATGAATTAAAATGGATCGTAGGAATGAAATAGAATGGATCGTATGAATTAGAATGGATCGTACGAAGGAAATAGAATGGATCGTACGAATGAATTAGAATAGATTGTGCGAATGGATTAGAATGGATCATACGATTGAGTAAGAATGGATTGTACGAATAAAATAGAATAGATCGTACGAATGAATTAGAATGGATCATGCTAATGAATTAGAATTGATCGTACGAATGAATTAGAATAGATTGTGCGAATGAATTTGAATGGATCGTACGAATGAATTGGAATGGATACATTCGTGCGAATGAATTAGAATGGATCGTATGAATTAGAATGGATCTTACGTTTGAGTAAGAATGGATTGCACGAATGAAATAGAATAGATCGTACGAATGAATTAGAATGGATCATGCTAATGAATTAGAATTGATCGTACGAATGAATTAGAATAGATTGTGCGAATGAATTACAATGGATACATTCGTGCGAAAGAATTAGAATGGATCGTATGAATGAATTAGATTGGATCGTATAAATGAATTAGAATGGATCGTACGAATGAATTAGAATGGATCGTGCTAATGAATTAGAATGGATCGTGCGAATGAATTAGAATGGATCGTGCGAATGATTTAGAATGGATCGTACGAATGAATTAGAATGGATCGTACGAATGAATTAGAATGTATCGTTCGAATGAATTAGAATAGATTGTGTGAATGAATTAGAATGGATCGTACGAATGAATTAGAATGGATCGTGCGAATAAATTAGAATGGATCGTATGAATGAATTAGAATGGATCGTGCAAATGAATTAGAATATGGATCGTACGAAGGAATTAGAATGGATCGTACGAATGAATTCGAATGTATCCTTTCTAATTCATTCATACGATCCATTCTAATTCCTTCGTATGAATTAGAATGGATCGTACGAATGAATTAGAATGGATCGTTCGAATGAATTAGAATAGATTGTGCGAATGAATTAGAGTGGATCGTACGAATGAATTAGAAAGGATACATTCGTGCGAATGAATTAGAATGGATCGAATGAGTGTGAATGAATTAGAATGGATCGTGCGAATGAATTAGAATGGATCGTATTAATGAATTAGAATGGATCGTGCGAATGAATTAGAATGGATCGTATGAATGAGTAAGAATGGATCGTGCGAATGAATTAGAATGGATCATATGAATGAATTAGAATGGATCGTATGAATGAATTAGAATGGATCGTGCGAATAAATTAGAATGGATCGTACGAATGAATTAGAATGGATCGTACGAATGAATTAGAATGGATTCATTTGTGCGAATGAATTAGAATGGATCGTACGAATGAGTAAGAATGGATCGTACGAATGAATTAGAATGGATTGAATTAGAATGAATCGTATGAATGAATTAGAATGGATCGTACGAATGAATTAGAATGGATCGTACGAATGAATTAGAATGGAATGAATTAGAATGAATCGTACGAATGAATTAGAATGAATCATACCGTACGAATGAATTAGAATGGATCATACGAAGGAATTAGAATGGATCGTGCGAATAAATTAGAATGGATCGTATGAATGAATTAGAATAGATTGTGCGAATGGATTAGAATGGATCATACGATTGAGTTAGAATGGATTGTACGAATGAAATAGAATAGATCGTACGAATGAATTAGAATGGATCGTGCGAATAAATTAGAATGGATCGTATGAATGAATTAGAATTGATCGTGCGAATGAATTAGAATATAGATCGTACGAATGAATTAGAATGGATCGTACGAATGAATTAGAATGTATCGTGCGAATAAATTAGAATGGATCGTACGAATAAATTAGAATAGATTGTGCGCATGAATTAGAATGGATCATACAAATGAATTAGAATGGATCGTACGAATGAATTAGAATGGATCGTATGAATGAATTAGAATGGATCGTGCGAATGAATTAGAATGGATCGTATGAATGAAATAGAATGGATTCGCACGAATGTATCCATTCTAATTCATTCGTACGATCCATTCTAATTCATTCGTACAATCCATTCTAATTCATTCGCACGATCCATTCACATTCACTCAAATGATCCATTCTAATTCATTCATATGATCCATTCTAATTCATTCGTACGATCCATTCTAATTCATTCGTACGATCCATTCTAATTCATTCGCATAATCTATTCTAATTCATTCGTACGATCCATTCTAATTCATTCGCACGATCCATTCTAATTCATTCGTACGATCCATATTCTAATTCATTCGCACGATCCATTCTAATTCGAACCATTCTAATTCATTCGTACGATCCATTCTATCTCATTCGTACAATCCATTCTATCTCATTCACACAATCTATTCTAATTCATTCATACGATCCATTCTAATTTATTTGCACGATCCATTCAAATTCATTCATACGATCCATTCTAATTCATTCGTACGATCCATTCTAATTCATTCATACGATCCATTCTAATTCATTCGTACCATCCATTCTAATTCATTCGTACGATCCATTCTAATTCATTAATACGATCCAATCTAATTCATTCATACGATCCATTCTAATTCATTCGTACGATCCATTCTAATTCATTCGCACGATCCATTCTAATTTATTCGCACGATCATTTCTAATTCATTCATACGATCCATTCTAATTCATTCGTACGATCCATTCTAATTCATTCGTACGATCCAATCTAATTCATTCGTACGATCCATTCTAATTCTAATTCATTCGTACAATCCATTCTAATTCATTTGTACGAATGAATTAGAATGGATCGTACGAATGAGTAAGAATGGATCGTACGAATGAATTAGAATGGATTGAATTAGAATGAATCGTACGAATGAATTAGAATGGATCGTACGAATGAATTAGAATGGATCGTACGAATGAATTAGAATGGATTGAATTAGAATGAATCGTACGAATGAATTAGAATGAATCATACCGTACGAATGAATTAGAATGGATCATACGAAGGAATTAGAATGGATCGTACGAATGAATTAGAATGGATCGTAGGAATGAATTAGAATGGATCGTACGAAGGAATTAGAATGGATCGTACGAAGGAATTAGAATGGATAGTACGAATGAATTAGAATGGATACCTTCGTGCAAATGAATTAGAATGGATCGTACGAATGAGTAAGAATGGATCGTACGAATGAAATAGAATGGATCGTATGAATGAATTAGAATGGATCGTGCGAATGAATTAGAATGGATCGTACGAATGAATTAGAATAGATTGTGCGAATGAATTAGAATGGATCGTACGAATGAATTAGAATGGATCGTATGAATGAATTAGAATGGATCGTGCGAATGAATTAGAATGGATCGTACGAATGAAATTGAATGGATTCGCACGAATGTATCCATTCTAATTCATTCGTACAATCCATTCTAATTCATTCGTACAATCCATTCTAATTCATTCGCACGATCCATTCGCGCGAATGAATTAGAATGGATCGTACGAATGAGTAAGAATGGATCGTGCGAATGAATTAGAATGGATCATATGAATGAATTAGAATGTATCGTATGAATGAATTAGAATGGATATTGCGAATAAATTAGAATGGATCGTATGAATGAATTAGAATAGATTGTGTGATTGAATTAGAATGGATCGTACGAATGAATTAGAAAGGATACATTCGTGCGAATGAATTAGAATGGATCGTATGAATGAATTAGAATCGATCGTACGAATGGATTAGAATGGATCATGCGAATGAATTAGAATGGATTGAATTAGAATGAATCGTACGAATGAGTAAGAATGGATCCATTCTATTTCATTCGTACGATCCATTCTAATTGATTCAGACGATCCTTTCTAATTCCTTCGTACGAATGAATTAGAATGGATTGCATGAATGAATTAGAATAGATCGTACGAATGAATTAGAATGGATCGTACAAAATGTATCCATTCTAATTCATTCGTACGATCCATTCTAATTCATTCGTATGATCCATTCTTACTCATTCGTACGATCCAATCTAATTCATTCATACGATCCATTCTATGATCCATTCTAATTCATTCGTACGTTCCATTCTAATTCATTCGTACGATCCATTCAAATTCATTAATACGATCCATTCTAATTCATTCGCACGATCCATTCTAATTCATTCATACGATCCATTCTAATTCATTCGTACGATCCATTCTAATTCATTCGTACGATCCATTCTAATTCATTCATACGATCTATTCTAATTCATTCACACGATCCATTCTAATTCATTCATACAATCCATTCTATTTCTTTTGCACGAATGTATCCATTCTAATTCATTCGTACGATCCATTCTATTTCATTCGTACGATCCATTCTAATTCTTTCGTACAATCCATTCTAATTCATTCGCATGATCTATTCTAATTCATTCGTACGATCCATTCTAATTCATTCGTACGATTCATTCTAATTCAATCCATTCTAATTCATTCGTACGATCCATTCTTACTCATTCGTACGATCCATTCTAATTCATTCGCACGAATGAATCCATTATAATTCATTCGTATGATCCATTCTAATTCATTAGCATGAATGTATCCATTCTAATTCATTCGTACGATCCATTCTAATTCATTCGTACGATCCATTCTAATTCATTCGTATGATCCATTCTAATTCATTCATACGATCCATTCTAATTCCTTCGTATGATCCATTCTAATTCATTTGCACGATCCATTCTTATTCATTCGTACGATCAATTCTAATTCATTCATATGATCCATTCTAATTCATTCGTACGACCCATTCTAATTCATTCGCACGATCCATTCTAATTCATTCGCACAATCTATTCTAATTCATTCGTACGATCAATTTTAATTCATTCGCACGATCCATTCAAATTCATTCATACGATCCATTCTATTTCATTCGTACGATCCATTCTTACTCATTCGTACGATCCATTCTAATTCATTTGCACGAATGTATCCATTCTAATTCATTCGTACTATCCATTCTAATTCCTTCGTACGATCCATTCTAATTCCTTCGTACGATCCATTCTAATTCATTCGTACGATCCATTCTAATTCATTCGTACGATCCATTCTAATTCCTTTGTATGATCCATTCAAATTTATTCGCACGAATCTATCCATTCTAACTCATTCGTACGATCCATTCTAATTCATTTGCACGATCCATTCTAATTCATTACTACGATCCATTCTAATTCATTCATACGATCCATTCTAATTCATTCGTACGATCCATTCTAATTCATTTGCACGATCCATTCTAATTCATTCATACGATCCATTCTAATTCATTCGCATAATCTATTCTAATTCATTCGTACGATCCATTTTAATTCATTCGCACGATCCATTCTAATTCATTCATACGATCCATTCTATTTCATTCATACGATCCATTCTTACTCATTCGTACGATCCATTCTAATTCATTTGCACGAAGGTATCCATTCTAATTCATTCGTACTATCCATTCTAATTCCTTCGTACGATCCATTCTAATTCCTTCGTACGATCCATTCTAATTCATTCGTACGATCCATTCTAATTCATTCGTACGATCCATTCTAATTCCTTTGTATGATCCATTCAAATTTATTCGCACGAATCTATCCATTCTAATTCATTCGTACGATCCATTCTAATTCATTTGCACGATCCATTCTAATTCATTACTACGATCCATTCTAATTCATTCATACGATCCATTTTAATTCATTCGTACGATGCATTCTAATTCATTCGCACGATCCATTCTAATTCATTCATACGATCCATTCTAATTCATTCGTACGATCTATTCTATTTCATTCGTACAATCCATTCTTACTCAATCGTATGATCCATTCTAATCCATTCGCACAATCTATTCTAATTCATTCATACGATCCATTCTATTTCATTCGTATGATCCATTCTAATTCATTCGCACGATCTATTCTAATTCATTCATACGATCCATTCTAATTCATTCGTATGTATCCATTCTAATTCATTCATACGATCCATTCTAATTCTACGATCCATTCTTACTCATTCGTATTATCCATTTTAATTCATTCACACGAATGTATCAACTCTATTTCATTCGTATGATCCATTCTAATTCATTCGCACGAATGTATCCATTCTAATTCATTCGTACGATCCATTCTAATTCATTCGTACGATCCATTCTAATTCATTCGTACGATCCATTCTAATTCCTTCGTATGATCCATTCTAATTCATTCGCACGAATGTATCCATTCTAATTCATTCGTACGATCCATTCTAATTCATTCGCATGATCCATTCTATTTCATTCGTACGATCCATTCTTACTCATTCGTACGATCCATTCTAATTCATTCGTACGATCCATTCTAATTTATTAGCACGATCCAAATTCAAGTATCCGTACGATCCATTCTTATCGCACGATCCATTCTAATTCATTCGCACGATCCATTCTCCATTCTAATTCCTTCGTACGATCCATTCTTATTCCTTCATATCCATTCTAATTCACTCATACGATCCATTCTAATTCATTCATACGATCCATTCTAATTCATTCGCACAATCTATTCTAATTCATTCATACGATCCATTCTAATTTATTCGCACGATCCATTCTAATTCCTTCGTATGATCCATTCTAATTCATTCATATTATCCATTCTAATTCATTCGCACGATCCATTCTAATTCATTCGTATGATCCATTCTAATTCATTCGTATGATCCAATCTAATATATTCGTACGATCCATTCTAATTCATTCGCACGATCCATTCTAATTCATTCATATGATCCATTCTATTTCATTCGTACGATCCATTCTTACTCATTCGTACGATCCATTTAAATTCATTCGTACGATCCATTCAATTCATTAGCACGATCCAAATTCATTTATCCGTACGATCCATTCTTATCGCACGATCCATTCTCCATTCTAATTCCTTCGTACGATCCATTCTAATTCCTTCGTATCCATTCTAATTCACTCATACGATCCATTCTAATTCATTCATACGATCCATTCTAATTCATTCGCACAATCTATTCTAATTCATTCATACGATCCATTCTAATTCATTCATACGATCCATTCTAATTCATTCATATGATCCATTCTAATTCATTCGCACGATCCATTCTTACTCATTCGTACGATCCATTCTAATTCATTCGCGCGAATGGATCGTGCGAATAAATTAGAATGGATTGTACGAATGAATTAGAATGGATCGTACGAATGAATTAGAATGGATACATTCGTGCGAATCCATTCTAATTCATTCGTACGATCCATTCTAATTTATTCGCACGATCCATTCTAATTCATTCGTACGATCCATTCTAATTCATTCGTATGATCCATTCTAATTCATTCGCACAATCTATTCTAATTCATTCGCACAATCTATTCTAATTCATTCTTACGATCCATTCTAATTCATTCGCACGATCCATTCTAATTCATTCATACGATCCATTCTATTTCATTCGTATGATCCATTCTTACTCATTCGTACGATCCATTCTAATTCATTTGCACGAAGGTATCCATTCTAATTCCTTCGTACGATCCATTCTAATTCATTCGTACGATCCATTCTAATTCATTCGTACGATCCATTCTAATTCATTCGTACGATCCATTCTAATTCTTTCGTATGATCCATTCTATTTCATTCGTACGGTATGATTCATTCTAATTCATTCGTATGATTCATTCTAATTCAATCCATTCTAATTCATTCGTACGATCCATTCTAATTCATTCGTACGATCCATTCTAATTCATTCGTACGATTCATTCTAATTCAATCCATTCTAATTCATTCGTACGATCCATTCTTACTCATTCGTACGATCCATTCTAATTCAATCGTACAAATGAATTAGAATGGATTGTACGAATGAATTAGAATTAGAATGGATAGTACGAATGAATTAGATTGGATCGTACAAATGAATTAGAATGGATCGTGCGAATGAATTAGAATGGATCGTACGAATGAATTTGAATGGATCGTATGAATGAATTAGAAATGATCGTGCGAATGAATTAGAATGGATCGTGCGAATGAATTAGAATGGATCGTACGAATGAATTTGAATGGATCGTATGAATGAATTAGATTGGATCGTATTAATGAATTAGAATGGATCGTATGAATGAATTAGAATGGATCATACGAATGAATTAGAATGGATCGTACGAATGAATTAGAATGGATCGTATGAATGAATTAGAATGGATCGTGCGAATAAATTAGAATGGATCGTATGAATGAATTAGAATAGATTGTGCGAATGAGATAGAATGGATTGTACGAATGAGATAGAATGGATCGTACGAATGAATTAGAATGGATACATTCATGCTAATGAATTAGAATGGATCATACGAATGAATTAGAATGGATTCATTCGTGCGAATGAATTAGAATGGATCGTACGAATGAGTAAGAATGGATCGTACGAATGAATTAGAATGGATTGAATTAGAATGAATCGTACGAATGAATTAGAATGGATCGTACGAATGAATTAGAATGGATCGTACGAATGAATTAGAATGGTTCGAATTAGAATGGATCGTGCGAATGAATTAGAATATGGATCGTATGAATGAATTAGAATGGATCGTGCGAATAAACTAGAATGGATCGTATGAATGAATTAGAATAGATTGTGCGAATGAGATAGAATGGATTGTACGAATGAGATAGAATGGATCGTACGAATGAATTAGAATGGATACATTCATGCTAATGAATTAGAATGGATCATACGAATGAATTAGAATGGATTCATTCGTGCGAATGAATTAGAATGGATCGTACGAATGAGTAAGAATGGATCGTACGAATGAATTAGAATGGATTGAATTAGAATGAATCGTACGAATGAATTAGAATGGATCGTACGAATGAATTAGAATGGATCGTACGAATGAATTAGAATGGTTCGAATTAGAATGGATCGTGCGAATGAATTAGAATATGGATCGTACGAATGAATTAGAATGGATCGTGCGAATGAATTAGAATGGATCGTACGAATGAATTAGAATAGATTGTGCGAATGAATTAGAATGGATCGTACGAATGAATTAGAATGGATCGTACGAATGAATTAGAATGGATCATATGAATGAATTAGAATGGATCGTTTGAGTGAATGCGAATGGATCGTGCGAATGAATTAGAATGTATTGTACGAATGAATTAGAATGGATCGTACGAATGAATTAGAATGGATACATTCGTGCGAATCCATTCTATTTCATTCTTACGATCCATTCTAATTCATTCGCACGATCCATTCTAATTCATTCATACAATTCATTCTAATTCATTCGTACGATCCATTCTAATTCATTCGCACAATCTATTCTAATTCATTCGTACGATCCATTCTAATTCGTTCGCACGATCCATTCTAATTCATTCGCACAATCTATTCTAATTCATTCGTACGATCCATTCTAAAACATTCGCACGATCTATTCTAATTCATTCATACGATCCATTCTATTTCATTCGTACGATCCATTCTAATTCAGTCGTACGATCTATTCTAATTCATTCGTACGATTCATTCTAATTCAATCCATTCTAATTCATTCGTACGATCCATTCTTACTCATTCGTACGATCCATTCTAATTCATTCGCACGAATGAATCCATTCTAATTCATTCGTATGATCCATTCTAATTCATTCGCATGAATGCATCCATTCTAATTCATTCGTACGATCCATTCTAATTCATTCATATGATCCATTCTAATTCATTCGTATGATCCATTCTAATTCATTCGCACGAATGTATCCATTCTAATTCATTCGTACGATCCATTCTAATTCATTCGCACAATCTATTCTAATTCATTCATACGATCTATTCTAATTTATTCGTACAATCCATTCTAATTCATTCATACGATCCATTCTAATTCGTAGAATGGATCGTACGAATGATATAGAATGGATACATTCGTGCGAATGAATTAGAATGGATTGTACGAATAGATCGTATGAATGAATTAGAATGGATCGTACGAAGGAAATAGAATAGATCATACGAAGAAATTAGAATGGATCGTACGAATGAATTAGAATGGATCGTATGAATGAATTAGAATGGATCGTGCGAATGAATTAAAATGGATCGTACGAAGGAATTATAATGGATCATGCGAATGAATTAGAATAGATCATACGAATGAATTAGAATGGATCGTACGAATGAATTAGAATGGATACATTCGTGCAAAAGAATTAGAATGGATTGTTTGAATGAATTAGAATGGATCGTTTGAGTGAATGCGAATGGATCGTGCGAATGAATTAGAATGGATTGTACGAATGAATTAGAATAGATCATATGAATGAATTAGAATGGATCGTACGAATGAATTAGAATGGATCGTATGAATGAATTAGAATGGATCGTACGAATGTATTAGAATGGATCGTACGAATGAATTAGAATGGATCGTATGAATGAATTAGAATGGATCGTGCGAATTCATTCGCACAATCTATTCTAATTCATTCGAACGATCCATTCTAATTCATTCGTACGATCCATTCTAATTCATTCGTACGATCTATTCTATTTCATTCGTACAATCCATTCTTACTCAATCGTATGATCCATTCTAATCCATTCGCACAATCTACTCTAATTCATTCGTACGATCCATTCTATTTCATTTGCACGAAGGTATCCATTCTAATTCATACAATCCATTCTAATTCATTCATACGATCCAATCTAATTCATTCATACGATCCATTCTAATTCATTCGCACGAATGTATCTATTCTAATTCATTCGCACGATCCATTCTAATTCATTCATACAATCCATTCTAATTCATTCGTACGATCCATTCTAATTCATTTGTACGAATGTATCCACTCTAATTCATTCAATGTATCCACTCTAATTCATTCATGCGATCCATTCTAATTCCTTCGTACGATCCATTCTATTTCATTCGTATGATCCATTCTATTTCATTCATATAATCCATTTTAATTCATTCGCACGATCCATTCTAATTCATTCATATGATCCATTCTAATTCATTCGTATGATCCATTCTAATTCATTCGTTCGATCCATTCTAATTTATTCGCACGATCCATTCTAATTCATTCATACGATCAATTCTTACTCATTCGTACGATCCATTCTAATTCATTCGCACGATCCATTCTAATTCATTCATACGATCCATTCTTACTCATTCGTACGATCAATTCTAATTCATTCGCACGATCCATTCTAATTTATCCGTACGATCCATTCTATTTCATTCGTACGATCCATTCTTACTCATTCGTACGATCCATTCTAATTCATTCGCACGAATGTATCCATTCTAATTCATTCGTATGATCCATTCTAATTCATTCATACGATCCATTCTAATTCTACGATCCATTCTTACTCATTCGTATTATCCATTTTAATTCATTCACACGAATGTATCAACTCTAATTCATTCGTATGATCCATTCTAATTCATTCGCACGAATGTATCCATTCTAATTTATTCGTACGATCCATTCTAATTCATTCGCACGATCCATTCTAATTCATTCATACAATCCATTCTAATTCTTTTGCACGAATGTATCCATTCTAATTCATTCGTTCGATCCAATCTAATTCATTCGTACGATCCATTCTAATTCATTCGTACGATCCATTCTAATTCATTCGCATGATCCATTCTAATTCATTCATACGATCCATTCTAATTCATTCGTACGATCCATTCTAATTCATTCGTACGATCCATTCTATTTCATTCGCACAATCTATTCTAATTCATTCGTACGATCCATTCTAATTCATTCGCACGATCCATTCTAATTCATTCATACGATCCATTCTATTTCATTCGTACGATCCATTCTTACTCATTCGTACGATCCATTCTAATTCATTCGTACGATCCATTCTAATTCATTCGCACGATCCATTCTAAATCATTAATACGATCCCATCTAATTCATTCATACGATCTATTCTAATTCATTCGCACGAATATATCCTTTCTAATTCATTCGCACGATCCATTCTAATTCATTCGCACAATCTATTCTAATTCATTAGTACGATCCAATCTAATTCATTCATACGATCCATTCTAATTCATTAGCACGATCCAAATTCATTTATCCGTACGATCTATTCTATTTCATTCGTACGATCCATTCTTATCGCACGATCCATTCTAATTCATTCGCACGATCCATTCTCCATTCTAATTCCTTCGTACGATCCATTCTAATTCCTTCGTATCCATTCTAATTCACTCATACGATCCATTCTAATTCATTCATACGATCCATTCTAATTTATTCGCATGAATGTATCCATTCTAATTCATTCGTACGATCCATTCTAATTCATTTGCACAATCTATTCTAATTCATTCATACGATCCATCTTAATTCATTCGCACGAATGTATCCATTCTAATTCATTCGTACAATCCATTCTATTTCATTCGTACGATCCATTCTTACTCATTCGTACGATCCATTCGTATCCATTCTAATTCATTCGTACGATCTATTCTAATTCATTCGTACGATCCATTCTAATTCATTAATACGATCCAATCTAATTCATTCATACGATCCATTCTAATTCATTCGTACGATCCATTCTAATTCATTCGCACGATCCATTCTAATTCATTCATACGATCTATTCTAATTCATTCGTACGATCCATTCTAATTCATTCGCACGATCCATTCTCATTCATTCGCACGAATGTATCCATTCTAATTCATTCGTATGATCCATTCTAATTCATTCACACGATCCATTCTAATTCATTCATACAATCCATTCTATTTCTTTTGCACGAATGTATCCATTCTAATTCATTCGTACGATCCATTCTATTTTATTCGTACGATCCATTCTAATTCATTCGTACAATCCATTCTAATTCATTCGCACGATCTATTCGAATTCATTCGCACGAATGTATCCACTCTAATTCATTCATACGATCCATTCTAATTCCTTCGTACGATCCATTCTATTTCATTCGTATGATCCATTCTATTTCATTCATATAATCCATTCTAATTCATTCGCACGATCCATTCTAATTCATTCATACGATCCATTCTAATTCATTTGTACGAATGTATCCATTCTAATTCATTCGTACGATCCATTCTAATTCATTCGTACGATCCATTCTAATTCATTCGTACGATCCATTCTAATTCATTCGTACGATCTATATTCTAATTCATTCGCACGATCCATTCTAATTCATTCATACGATCCATTCTAATTCATTCATACGATCCATTCTAATTCTTTCATACGATCCATTCTAATTTATTCGCACAATCCATTCTAATTCATTCGGACGATCCATTCTAATTCATTCGCATGATCCATTCTAATTCATTCGTACGATCGATTCTAATTCATTCATACGATCCATTCTAATTCATTCGCTTGAATGTATCCATTCTAATGCATTCGTACGATCCATTCTAATTCATGCGAATGAATTAGAATGGATCGTATGAATGAATTAGAATCGATCGTACGAATGAATTAGAATGGATCGTGCGAATGAATTAGAATGGATCGTGCGAATGAATTAGAATGGATCGTGCGAATGAATTAGAATGGATCGTATGAATGAATTAGAATGGATCGTATGAATGAATTAGAATGGATCGTGCGAATGAATTAGAATGGATCGTACGAATGAATTAGAATGGATCGTACGAATGAATTAGAATGGATCGTACGAAGGAATTAGAATGGATCGTACGAATGAATTAGAATGGATCGTGCGAATGAATTAGAATGGATCGTGCGAATGAATTAGAATAGATTGTGCGAATGAATTAGAATGGATCGTACGAATGAATTGGAATGGATACATTCGTGCGAATGAATTAGAATAGATCGTATGAATGAATTCGAGTGGATACATTTGTACAAATGAATTAGAATGGATCGTACGAATGAATTAGAATGGATACATTCGTGCGAATGAATTAGAATGGATCATATGAATGAATTAGAATGGATCGTTTGAGTGAATGCGAATGGATCGTGCGAATGAATTAGAATGGATTGTACGAACGAATTAGAATGGATCGTACGAATGAATTAGAATGGATACATTCGTACGAATCCATTCTATTTCATTCGCACGATCCATTCGCATTCACTCAAAAGATCCATTCTAATTCATTCATATGATCCATTCTAATTCATTCGCACGAATGTATCCATTCTAATTCATTCGTACGATCCATTCTAATTCATTTGTACGAATGTATCCACTCTAATTCATTCGTACGATCCATTCTAATTCATTCGCACGAATGTATCCATTCCAATTCATTCGTACGATCCATTCTAATTCATTCGCACAATCTATTCTAATTCATTCGTACGATCAATTCTAATTCATTAGCATGATCTATTCTAATTCATTCGTACGTTCTATTCTATTTCATTCGTACAATCCATTCTTACTCAATCGTATGAATGAATTAGAATGGATCGTACGAAGGAATTAGAATGGATCGTACGAAGGAATTAGAATGGATAGTATGAATGAATTAGAATGGATACCGTCGTACAAATGAATTAGAATGGATCGTACGAATGAGTAAGAATGGATCATACGAATGAAATAGAATAGATCGTATGAATGAATTAGAATGGATTGTGCGAATGAATTAGAATGGATCGTATGAATGAATTAGAATAGATTGTGCGAATGAATTAGAATGGATCGTACGAATGAATTAGAATGGATCGTACGAATGAATTAGAATGGATCGTATGAATGAATTAGAATGGATCGTGCGAATGAATTAGAATGGATCGTACAAATGAAATAGAATGGATTCGCACGAATGTATCCATTCTAATTCATTCGTACGATCCATTCTAATTCATTCATACAATCCATTCTAATTCATTCGCACGATCCATTCGCATTCACTTAAACGATCCATTCTAATTCATTCATATGATCCATTCTATTTCATTCGCACGAATGTATCCATTCTATTTCATTCGTACGATCCATTCTAATTCATTCGCACGATCCATTCTAATTCATTCATACGATCCATTCTAATTCATTCGTACGATCCATTCTAATTCATTCGTACGATCCATTCTAATTCATTCGCACAATCTATTCTAATTCATTCGTACGATCCATTCTATCTCATTCGTACAATCCATTCTATTTCATTCGTACGATCCATTCTAATTCATTCACACGATCCATTCTAATTCATTCGCACGATCCATTCTAATTCATTCATACGATCCATTCTATTTCATTCGTACGATCCATTCTTACTCATTCGTACGATCCATTCTAATTCATTTGCACGAAGGTATCCATTCTAATTCATTCGTACTATCCATTCTAATTCCTTCGTACGATCCATTCTAATTCCTTCGTACGATCCATTCTAATTCATTCGTACGATCCATTCTAATTCATTCGTACGATCCATTCTAATTCCTTCGTATGATCCATTCTAATTCATTCGTACGGTATGATTCATTCTAACTCATTCGTACGATTCATTCTAATTCAATCCATTCTAATTCATTCTTACGATCCATTCTAATTCATTCATACGATCCATCCTAATTCATTCGCACGAATGTATCAATTCTAATTCATTCGTACAATCCATTCTATTTCATTCGTACGATCCATTCTTACTCATTCGTACGATCCATTCGTATCCATTCTAATTCATTCGTACGATCTATTCTAATTCATTCGTACGATCCATTCTAATTCATTAATACGATCCAATCTAATTCATTCATACGATCCATTCTAATTCATTCGTACGATCCATTCTAATTCATTCGCACGATCCATTCTAATTCATTCGCACGATCCATTCTAATTCATTCATACGATCCATTCTAATTCATTCGCACGATCCATTCTAATTCATTCGCACGAATGTATCCATTCTAATTCATTCGTATGATCCATTCTAATTCATTCACACGATCCATTCTAATTCATTCATACAATCCATTCTATTGTTTTTGCACGAATGTATCCATTCTAATTCATTCGCACGATCCATTCTATTTCATTCACACGATCCATTCTAATTCATTCGTACAATCCATTCTAATTCATTCGCACGATCTATTCGAATTCATTCGCACGAATGTATCCACTCTAATTCATTCATACGATCCATTCTAATTCCTTCGTACGATCCATTCTATTTCATTCGTATGATCCATTCTATTTCATTCATACGAATGAATTAGAATGGATCGTATGAATGAATTAGATTGGATCGTATGCATGAATTAGAATGGATCGTGCGAATGAATTAGAATGGATCGTACGAATGAATTAGAATGGATCGAACAAATGAATTAGAATGGATCGTGCGAATGAATTAGAATGGATCGTACGAATGAATTAGAATAGATTGTGCGAATGAATTAGAATGGATCGTACGAATGAATTAGAATGGATCTACGAATGGATCGTACGAATGAGTAAGATTGGATCGTACGAATGAAATAGAATGGATTGTACGAATGAATTAGAATGGATACATTCGTGCGAATGAATTAGGATGGATCGTATGAATTAATTAGAATAGATTGTGCGAATGAATTAGAATGGATCGTACGAATGAATTAGAATGGATACATTCATGCGAATGAATTAGAATGGATCGTATGAATGAATTAGAATGGATCGTACGAATGTATTAGAATGGATACATTCGTGCGAATGATTTAGAATGGATCATACGAATGAATTAGAATAGATTATGTGAATGAATTAGAATGGATCGTATGAATTAGAATTGATCATACGAATGAATTAGAAATACGAAGGATTTAGAATGGATCGTACGAATGAATTAGAATGGATCGTACGAATGAATTAGAATGGATACATTCGTGCGAATGAATTAGAATGGATCATACGAAGGAATTAGAATGGATCGTACGAATGAATTAGAATGGATCGTACGAATGTATTAGAATGGATACATTCGTGCGAATGAATTAGAATGGATCATACGAAGGAATTAGAATGGATCGTACGAATGAATTAGAAAGGATCGTACGAATGAATTAGAATGGATCGTACGAATGAATTAGAATGGATTCATTCGTGCGAATGAATTAGAATGGATCATACGAATGAATTAGAGTTGATACATTCGTGTGAATGAATTAAAATGGATAATACGAATGAGTAAGAATGGATCGTAGAATTAGAATGGATCGTATGAATGAATTAGAATGGATCGTGCGAATGAATTAGAATGGATCGTACGAATGAATTAGAATGGATCGTAGTAATGAATTAGAATGAATCCTACGAATGAATTAGAATAGATTGTGCAAATGAATTAGAATGGATCTGGATCGTGTATCCATTCTAATTCATTCGTACGACCCATTCTAATTCATTCGCACGATCCATTCTAATTCATTCGTACGATCTATTCTATTTCATTCTTACAATCCATTCTAATTCATTCATACGATCCAATCTAATTCATTCATACGATCCATTCTAATTCATTCGTACGATCTATTTTATTTCATTCATACGATCCATTCTAATTTGTTTGTACGATCCTTTCTAATTCCTTCGTACGATCCATTCTATTTCATTCGTATGACCCATTCTAATTCATAAGTACGATCCATTCTAATTCATTCAAACGATCCATTCTAATTCATTCGTACGATCCATTCTAATTCATTCGCACGATCCATTCTAATTCATTCATACGATCCAATCTAATTCATTCATACGATCCATTCTAATTCATTCGCACGAATGTATCCATTCTAATTCATTCGCACGATCCATTCTAATTCATTCATACGATCCATTCTATTTCATTCGTACGATCCATTCTATCTCATTCGTACGATCCATTCTAATTTATTCGTACGATCCATTCTAATTCATTCGTACGATCCATTCTAATTCCTTCGTATGATCCATTCTAATTCATTCGTACGGTATGATTCATTCTAATTCATTCGTACGATTCATTCTAATTCAATCCATTCTAATTCATTCGTACGATCCATTCTAATTTATTCGTACGATCCATTCTGATTCATTAGTACGATTCATTCTAATTCAATCCATTCTAATTCATTTGTACGATCCATTCTTACTCATTCGTACGATCCATTCTAATTCATTCGCACGAATGAATCCATTCTAATTCATTCGTACGATCCATTCTAATTCATTCGCATGAATGTATCCAATCTAATTCATTCGTACGATCCATTCTAATTCATTCGCACGATCCATTCTAATTCATTCGCATGATCCATTCTAATTCATTCGTACGATCGATTCTAATTCATTCATACGATCCATTCTAATTCATTCGCACGAATGTATCCATTCTAATTCATTCGTACGATCCATTCTAATTCATTCGCACAATCTATTCTAATTCATTCATACGATCCATTCTAATTTATTCGCACGATCCATTCTAATTCATTCATACGATCCATTCTAATTCATTCATATGATCCATGCTAATTCATTCGCACGATCCATTCTTACTCATTCGTACGATCCATTCTAATTCATTCGTACGATCCATTCTAATTCATTCGCACAATCTATTCTAATTCATTCGAACGATCCATTCTAATTCATTCGTACGATCCATTCTAATTCATTCGCACGATCCATTCTAATTCATTCGCACGATCCATTCTAATTCATTAGCACGATCCATTATAATTCATTCGTACGATCCATTCTAATTCATTTATACAATCCAATCTAACTCATTCATACGATCCATTCTAATTCTTTCGCACGAATGTATCCATTCTAATTCATTCGTACGATCCATTCTAATTCATTAGCACGAAAAAACACGATCCACTCATATACGAATAAATTAGAATGAATTAGAATGGATTGTGTGAATGAATTAGAATGGATCGTATGAATGAATTAGAATGGATCGTGCGAATGAATTAGAATGGATCGTGCGAATGAATTAGAATATGGATCGTATGAAGGAATTAGAATGGATCGTACGAATGAATTCGAATGTATCCATTCTAATTCATTCGTACGATCCATTCTAATTCCTTCGTACGATCCATTCTAATTCATTCGGACGATCCATTCTAATTCATTCGCACGATCCATTCTAATTCATTCGTACGATCCATTCTATTTCATTCATACGATCCATTCTAATTCATTCATACGATCTATTCTAATACTTTCGCACGAATGTATCCATTCTAATTCATTCGTACGATCCATTCTAATTCATTCGCACGATCCATTCTAATTCATTCATACAATCCATTCTAATTCTTTTGCACGAATGTATCCATTCTAATTCATTCGTTCGATCCATTCTAATTCATTCGTACGATCCATTCTAATTCATTCGCACGACCCATTCTAATTCATGCATACGATCCAGTCTAATTCATTCATACGATCCATTCTAATTCATTCGCACGAATGTATCCATTCTAATTCATTTGTACATGTATGAATGAATTAGAATGGATCGTACGAATGAATTAGAGTTGATACATTCGTGCGAATGAATTAGAATGGATCGTACGAATGAATTAGATTGGATCGTATGAATGAATTATAATAGATCATGCGAATGAATTAGAATAGATCATACGAATGAATTAGAATGGATCGTACGAATGAATTAGAATGGATACATTCGTGCAAAAGAATTAGAATGGATTGTATGAATGAATTAGAATGGATCGTGCGAATGAATTAGAATGGATACATTCGTGCGAATGAATTAGAATGGATCGTATGAATGAATTAGATTGGATCGTATGAATGAATTAGAATGGATCGTGCGAATGATTTAGAATTGATCGTACGAATGAATTAGAATGGATCGTTTGAATGAATTAGAATGGATCGTACTTATGAATTAGAATGGGTCATACGAATGAAATAGAATAAATCGTACGAAGGAATTAGAAAGGATCGTACAAACGAATTAGAATGATCGTATGAATGAAATAGAATAGATCGTACGAATGAATTAGAATGGATCGTATGAATGAATTAGATTGGATCGTATGAATGAATTAGAATGGATTGTACGAATGAAATAGAATAGATCGTACGAATGAATTAGAATGGATCGTGTGAATGAATTAGAATGGGTCATACGAATGAATTAGAATGGATCGTATGAATGAAATAGAATGGATCGTACGAATGAATTAGAATGGATCGTGCGAATGAACTAGAATGGAGCGTACGAATGAATTAGAATGGATCGTACGAAGGAATTAGAATGGATCATACGAATGAATTAGAAAGGATACATTCGAATTCATTTATACGATCCATTCTAATTCCTTCGTACGATCCATATTCTAATTCATTCACACGATCCATTATAATTCATTCGCACGATCCATTCTAATTCATTCATACGATCCATTCTAATTCTTTCACACAATCCATTCTAATTCATTCTAATTTATTCGTATGTGAGTGGATCGTGTTTTTTCGTGCTAATGAATTAGAATGGATCATACGAATGAATTAGAATGGATCATATGAATGAATTAGAATGGATCGTATGAATGAATTAGAATGGATCGTACGAATGAATTAGAATAGATTGTGCGAATGAATTAGAATGGATCGTACGAATGAATTAGAATGGATCGTACGAATGAATTAGAATGGATCGTATGAATGAATTAGAATGGATCGTACGAATGAATTAGAATGGATCGTGCGAATGAATTAGAATATAGATCGTACGAATGAATTAGAATGGATCGTACGAATGAATTAGAATGGATCGTACGAATGAATTAGAATGGATCGTACGAATGAATTAGAATGGATACATTCGTACAAATGAATTAGAATGGATCGTATGAATGAATTAGAATGGATCGTGCGAATGAATTAGAATGGATTATATGAATGAAATAGAATGGATCATACGAATGAAATAGAATGGATCGTACGAAGGAACTAGAATGGATCGTATGAATGAATTAGAGTGGATACATTCGTGCGAATGAATTCGAATAGATCGTGCGAATGAATTAGAATGGATTGTACGAATGAATTAGAATGGATCGTACGAATGAAATAGAACGGATTGTACGAATGAATTAGAATGGATACATTTGTGCAAAAGAAATAGAATGGATTGTATGAATGAATTAAATGGATCGTGTGAATGAATTAGAATGGATCATACGAATGAATTAGAATGGATACATTTGTGCGAATGAATGAGAATGGATCGTGCGAAGGAATTAGAATGGATCGTACGAATGAATTAGAATGGATCGTATGAATGAATTAGAATGGATCGTACGATCCATTCTAATTCATTCGCACGATCCATTCTAATTCATTCATACGATCCAATCTAATTCATTCATACGATCCATTCTAATTCATTCGCACGAATGTATCCATTCTAATTCATTCGCACGATCCATTCTAATTCATTCATACAATCCATTCTATTTCATTCGTACGATCCATTCTTACTCATTCGTATGATCCATTCTAATTCATTTGCACGAAGGTATCCATTCTAATTCATTCGTACTATCCATTCTAATTCCTTCGTACGATCCATTCTAATTCCTTCGTACGATCCATTCTAATTTATTCGTACGATCCATTCTAATTCATTCGTACGATCCATTCTAATTCCTTCGTATGATCCATTCTAATTCATTCGTACGGTATGATTCATTCTAATTCATTCGTACGATTCATTCTAATTCAATCCATTCTAATTCATTCGTACGATCCATTCTAATTCATTCGTACGATTCATTCTAATTCAATCCATTCTAATTCATTCGTACGATCCATTCTTACTCATTCGTACGATCCATTCTAATTCATTCGCACGAATGAATCCATTCTAATTCATTCGTATGATCCATTCTAATTCATTCGCATGAATGTATCCATTCTAATTCATTCGTATGATCCATTCTATCTCATTCGTACAATCCATTCTATTTCATTCGTACGTTCCATTCTAATTCATTCGCACGATCCATTCTAATTCATTCGCATGATCCATTCTAATTCATTCATACGATCGATTCTAATTCATTCATACGATCCATTCTAATTCATTCGCACGAATGTATCCATTCTAACTCATTCGTACGATCCATTCTAATTCATTCGCACAATCTATTCTAATGCATTCATACGATCCATTCTAATTTATTCGCACGATCCATTCTAATTCATTCATACGATCCATTCTAATTCATTCATATGATCCATTCTAATTCATTCACACGATCCATTCTTACTCGTTCGTACGATCCATTCTAATTCATTCGCACGATCCATTCTAATTCATTAATACGATCCATTCTAATTCATTCGCACGATCCATTCTAATTCATTCACACTCATACGATCCATTCTAATTCATTCGCACGAATGTATCCTTTCTAATTCATTCGTACGATCCATTCTAATTCATTCGCACAATCTATTATAATTCATTTGAACGATCCATTCTAATTCATTCGAACGATCCATTCTAATTCATTCGTACGATCCATTCTAATTCATTCGCACGATCCATTCTAATTCATTCGCACGATCCATTCTAATTCATTAGCACGATCCATTATAATTCATTCGTACGATCCATTCTAATTCATTTATACAATCCAATCTAACTCATTCATACGATCCATTCTAATTCTTTCGCACGAATGTATCCATTCTAATTCATTCTTACGATCCATTCTAATTCATTAGCACGAAAAAACACGATCCACTCATATACGAATAAATTAGAATGAATTAGAATGGATTGTGTGAATGAATTAGAATGGATCGTATGAATGAATTAGAATGGATCGTGCGAATGAATTAGAATGGATCGTGCGAATGAATTAGAATATGGATCGTATGAAGGAATTAGAATGGATCGTACGAATGAATTCGAATGTATCCATTCTAATTCATTCGTACGATCCATTCTAATTCCTTCGTACGATCCATTCTAATTCATTCGGACGATCCATTCTAATTCATTCGCACGATCCATTCTAATTCATTCGTACGATCCATTCTATTTCATTCATACGATCCATTCTAATTCATTCATACGATCTATTCTAATACTTTCGCACGAATGTATCCATTTTAATTCATTCGTACGATCCATTCTAATTCATTCGCACGATCCATTCTAATTCATTCATACAATCCATTCTAATTCTTTTGCACGAATGTATCCATTCTAATTCATTCGTTCGATCCATTCTAATTCATTCGTACGATCCATTCTAATTCATTCGCACGACCCATTCTAATTCATGCATACGATCCAGTCTAATTCATTCATACGATCCATTCTAATTCATTCGTACGATCCATTCTAATTCATTCGTACGATCCATTCTAATTCATTCGCACAATCTATTCTAATTCATTCGTACGATCCATTCTAATTCATTCGCACGATCCATTCTAATTCATTCATACAATCCATTCTAATTCTTTTGCACGAATGTATCCATTCTAATTCATTCGTTCGATCCATTCTAATTCATTCGTACGATCCATTCTAATTCATTCGCACGACCCATTCTAATTCATGCATACGATCCAGTCTAATTCATTCATACGATCCATTCTAATTCATTCGCACGAATGTATCCATTCTAATTCATTTGTACATGTATGAATGAATTAGAATGGATCGTACGAATGAATTAGAGTTGATACATTCGTGCGAATGAATTAGAATGGATCGTACGAATGAATTAGATTGGATCGTATGAATGAATTATAATAGATCATGCGAATGAATTAGAATAGATCATACGAATGAATTAGAATGGATCGTACGAATGAATTAGAATGGATACATTCGTGCAAAAGAATTAGAATGGATTGTATGAATGAATTAGAATGGATCGTGCGAATGAATTAGAATGGATACATTCGTGCGAATGAATTAGAATGGATCGTATGAATGAATTAGATTGGATCGTATGAATGAATTAGAATGGATCGTGCGAATGATTTAGAATTGATCGTACGAATGAATTAGAATGGATCGTTTGAATGAATTAGAATGGATCGTACTTATGAATTAGAATGGGTCATACGAATGAAATAGAATAAATCGTACGAAGGAATTAGAAAGGATCGTACAAACGAATTAGAATGGATCGTATGAATGAAATAGAATAGATCGTACGAATGAATTAGAATGGATCGTATGAATGAATTAGATTGGATCGTATGAATGAATTAGAATGGATTGTACGAATGAAATAGAATAGATCGTACGAATGAATTAGAATGGATCGTGTGAATGAATTAGAATGGGTCATACGAATGAATTAGAATGGATACACGATCCAGATCCATTCTAATTCATTCACACAATCTATTCTAATTCATTCGTAGGATCCATTCTAATTCATTACTACGATCCATTCTAATTCATTCATATGATCCATTCTAATTCATTCGTACGATCCATTCTAATTCATTCGCACGATCCATTCTAATTCATTCATACGATCCATTCTAATTCATTCGTACGATCTATTCTATTTCATTCGTACAATCCATTCTTACTCAATCGTATGATCCATTCTAATCCATTCGCACAATCTATTCTAATTCATTCGTACGATCCATTCTATTTCATTCGTACGATCTATTCTATTTCATTCGTACAATCCATTCTAATTCATTCATACGATCCAATCTAATTCATTCATACGATCCATTCTAATTCATTCGTACGATCTATTCTATTTCATTCATACGATCCATTCAAATTCGTTTGTACGATCCTTTCTAATTCCTTCGTACGATCCATTCTATTTCATTCGTATGACCCATTCTAATTCATAAGTACGATCCATTCTAATTCATTCAAACGATCCATTCTAATTCATTCGTACAATCCATTCTAATTCATTCATACGATCCATTCTAATTCATTCGTATGATCCATTCTAAATCATTCATACGATCCATTCTAATTCATTCATACGATCCAATCTAATTCATTCATACGATCCATTCTAATTCATTCGCACGAATGTATCCATTCTAATTCATTCGCACGATCCATTCTAATTCATTCATATAATCCATTCTAATTCTTTTGCACGAATGTATCCATTCTAATTCATTCGTACGATCCATTCTAATTCATTCGTATGATCTATTCTAATTCATTCGCATGATCCATTATAATTCATTCATACGATCCAATCTAATTCATTCGTACGATCCATTCTAATTCATTCGCACGAATGTATCAACTCTAATTCATTCGTACGATCTATTCTAATTCATTCATACATGTACGAATGAATTAGAATGGATACATTCGTGCGAATGAATTAGAATGGATCGTATGAATGAATTAGATTGGATCGTATGCATGAATTAGAATGGATCGTGCGAATGAATTAGAATGGATCGTACGAATGAATTAGAATGGATTGAACGAATGAATTAGAATGGATACATTCGTGCAAAAGAATTAGAATAGATTGTATGAATGAATTAGAATGGATCATGCGAATGAATTAGAATGGATCGTACGAATGAATTAGAATGGATACATTCGTGCGAAAGAATTAGAATAGATCGTATGAATGAATTAGAATGGATCGTATGAATGAAATATAATGGATCGTACGAATGAATTAGAATGGATCGTGCGAATGAACTAGAATGGAGCGTACGAATGAATTAGAATGGATCGTACGAAGGAATTAGAATGGATCGTACGAATGAATTAGAAAGGATACATTCGAATTCATTTATACGATCCATTCTAATTCCTTCGTACGATCCATATTCTAATTCATTCGCACGATCCATTATAATTCATTCGCACGATCCATTCTAATTCATTCATACGATCCATTCTAATTCTTTCACACAATCCATTCTAATTCATTCTAATTTATTCGTATGTGAGTGGATCGTGTTTTTTCGTGCTAATGAATTAGAATGGATCATACGAATGAATTAGAATGGATCATATGAATGAATTAGAATGGATCGTATGAATGAATTAGAATGGATCGTACGAATGAATTAGAATAGATTGTGCGAATGAATTAGAATGGATCGTACGAATGAATTAGAATGGATCGTACGAATGAATTAGAATGGATCGTATGAATGAATTAGAATGGATCGTACGAATGAATTAGAATGGATCGTGCGAATGAATTAGAATATAGATCGTACGAATGAATTAGAATGGATCGTACGAATGAATTAGAATGGATCGTACGAATGAATTAGAATGGATCGTACGAATGAATTAGAATGGATACATTCGTACAAATGAATTAGAATGGATCGTATGAATGAATTAGAATGGATCGTGCGAATGAATTAGAATGGATTATATGAATGAAATAGAATGGATCATACGAATGAAATAGAATGGATCGTACGAAGGAACTAGAATGGATCGTATGAATGAATTAGAGTGGATACATTCGTGCGAATGAATTCGAATAGATCGTGCGAATGAATTAGAATGGATTGTACGAATGAATTAGAATGGATCGTACGAATGAAATAGAACGGATTGTACAAATGAATTAGAATGGATACATTTGTGCAAAAGAAATAGAATGGATTGTATGAATGAATTAGAATGGATCGTGTGAATGAATTAGAATGGATCATACGAATGAATTAGAATGGATACATTTGTGCGAATGAATGAGAATGGATCGTGCGAAGGAATTAGAATGGATCGTACGAATAAATTAGAATGGATCGTATGAATGAATTAGAATGGATCGTACGATCCATTCTAATTCATTCGCACGATCCATTCTAATTCATTCATACGATCCAATCTAATTCATTCATACGATCCATTCTAATTCATTCGCACGAATGTATCCATTCTAATTCATTCGCACGATCCATTCTAATTCATTCATACAATCCATTCTATTTCATTCGTACGATCCATTCTTACTCATTCGTATGATCCATTCTAATTCATTTGCACGAAGGTATCCATTCTAATTCATTCGTACTATCCATTCTAATTCCTTCGTACGATCCATTCTAATTCCTTCGTACGATCCATTCTAATTTATTCGTACGATCCATTCTAATTCATTCGTACGATCCATTCTAATTCCTTCGTATGATCCATTCTAATTCATTCGTACGGTATGATTCATTCTAATTCATTCGTACGATTCATTCTAATTCAATCCATTCTAATTCATTCATACGATCCATTCTAATTCATTCGTACGATCCATTCTAATTCATTCGTACGATTCATTCTAATTCAATCCATTCTAATTCATTCGTACGATCCATTCTTACTCATTCGTACGATCCATTCTAATTCATTCGCACGAATGAATCCATTCTAATTCATTCGTATGATCCATTCTAATTCATTCGCATGAATGTATCCATTCTAATTCATTCGTATGATCCATTCTATCTCATTCGTACAATCCATTCTATTTCATTCGTACGTTCCATTCTAATTCATTTGCACGATCCATTCTAATTCATTCGCATGATCCATTCTAATTCATTCATACGATCGATTCTAATTCATTCATACGATCCATTCTAATTCATTCGCACGAATGTATCCATTCTAACTCATTCGTACGATCCATTCTAATTCATTCGCACAATCTATTCTAATGCATTCATACGATCCATTCTAATTTATTCGCACGATCCATTCTAATTCATTCATACGATCCATTCTAATTCATTCATATGATCCATTCTAATTCATTCACACGATCCATTCTTACTCGTTCGTACGATCCATTCTAATTCATTCGCACGATCCATTCTAATTCATTAATACGATCCATTCTAATTCATTCGCACGATCCATTCTAATTCATTCACACTCATACGATCCATTCTAATTCATTCGCACGAATGTATCCTTTCTAATTCATTCGTACGATCCATTCTAATTCATTCGCACAATCTATTATAATTCATTCGAACGATCCATTCTAATTCATTCGAACGATCCATTCTAATTCATTCGTACGATCCATTCTAATTCATTCGCACGATCCATTCTAATTCATTCGCACGATCCATTCTAATTCATTAGCACGATCCATTATAATTCATTCGTACGATCCATTCTAATTCATTTATACAATCCAATCTAACTCATTCATACGATCCATTCTAATTCTTTCGCACGAATGTATCCATTCTAATTCATTCTTACGATCCATTCTAATTCATTAGCACGAAAAAACACGATCCACTCATATACGAATAAATTAGAATGAATTAGAATGGATTGTGTGAATGAATTAGAATGGATCGTATGAATGAATTAGAATGGATCGTGCGAATGAATTAGAATGGATCGTGCGAATGAATTAGAATATGGATCGTATGAAGGAATTAGAATGGATCGTACGAATGAATTCGAATGTATCCATTCTAATTCATTCGTACGATCCATTCTAATTCCTTCGTACGATCCATTCTAATTCATTCGGACGATCCATTCTAATTCATTCGCACGATCCATTCTAATTCATTCGTACGATCCATTCTATTTCATTCATACGATCCATTCTAATTCATTCATACGATCTATTCTAATACTTTCGCACGAATGTATCCATTTTAATTCATTCGTACGATCCATTCTAATTCATTCGCACGATCCATTCTAATTCATTCATACAATCCATTCTAATTCTTTTGCACGAATGTATCCATTCTAATTCATTCGTTCGATCCATTCTAATTCATTCGTACGATCCATTCTAATTCATTCGCACGACCCATTCTAATTCATGCATACGATCCAGTCTAATTCATTCATACGATCCATTCTAATTCATTCGCACGAATGTATCCATTCTAATTCATTTGTACATGTATGAATGAATTAGAATGGATCGTACGAATGAATTAGAGTTGATACATTCGTGCGAATGAATTAGAATGGATCGTACGAATGAATTAGATTGGATCGTATGAATGAATTATAATAGATCATGCGAATGAATTAGAATAGATCATACGAATGAATTAGAATGGATCGTACGAATGAATTAGAATGGATACATTCATGCAAAAGAATTAGAATGGATTGTATGAATGAATTAGAATGGATCGTGCGAATGAATTAGAATGGATACATTCGTGCGAATGAATTAGAATGGATCGTATGAATGAATTAGATTGGATCGTATGAATGAATTAGAATGGATCGTGCGAATGATTTAGAATTGATCGTACGAATGAATTAGAATGGATCGTTTGAATGAATTAGAATGGATCGTACTTATGAATTAGAATGGGTCATACGAATGAAATAGAATAAATCGTACGAAGGAATTAGAAAGGATCGTACAAACGAATTAGAATGGATCGTATGAATGAAATAGAATAGATCGTACGAATGAATTAGAATGGATCGTATGAATGAATTAGATTGGATCGTATGAATGAATTAGAATGGATTGTACGAATGAAATAGAATAGATCGTACGAATGAATTAGAATGGATCGTGTGAATGAATTAGAATGGGTCATACGAATGAATTAGAATGGATACACGATCCAGATCCATTCTAATTCATTCACACAATCTATTCTAATTCATTCGTAGGATCCATTCTAATTCATTACTACGATCCATTCTAATTCATTCATATGATCCATTCTAATTCATTCGTACGATCCATTCTAATTCATTCGCACGATCCATTCTAATTCATTCATACGATCCATTCTAATTCATTCGTACGATCTATTCTATTTCATTCGTACAATCCATTCTTACTCAATCGTATGATCCATTCTAATCCATTCGCACAATCTATTCTAATTCATTCGTACGATCCATTCTATTTCATTCGTACGATCTATTCTATTTCATTCGTACAATCCATTCTAATTCATTCATACGATCCAATCTAATTCATTCATACGATCCATTCTAATTCATTCGTACGATCTATTCTATTTCATTCATACGATCCATTCTAATTCGTTTGTACGATCCTTTCTAATTCCTTCGTACGATCCATTCTATTTCATTCGTATGACCCATTCTAATTCATAAGTACGATCCATTCTAATTCATTCAAACGATCCATTCTAATTCATTCGTACAATCCATTCTAATTCATTCATACGATCCATTCTAATTCATTCGTATGATCCATTCTAAATCATTCATACGATCCATTCTAATTCATTCATACGATCCAATCTAATTCATTCATACGATCCATTCTAATTCATTCGCACGAATGTATCCATTCTAATTCATTCGCACGATCCATTCTAATTCATTCATACAATCCATTCTAATTCTTTTGCACGAATGTATCCATTCTAATTCATTCGTACGATCCATTCTAATTCATTCGTATGATCTATTCTAATTCATTCGCATGATCCATTATAATTCATTCATACGATCCAATCTAATTCATTCGTACGATCCATTCTAATTCATTCGCACGAATGTATCAACTCTAATTCATTCGTACGATCTATTCTAATTCATTCATACATGTACGAATGAATTAGAATGGATACATTCGTGCGAATGAATTAGAATGGATCGTATGAATGAATTAGATTGGATCGTATGCATGAATTAGAATGGATCGTGCGAATGAATTAGAATGGATCGTACGAATGAATTAGAATGGATTGAACGAATGAATTAGAATGGATACATTCGTGCAAAAGAATTAGAATAGATTGTATGAATGAATTAGAATGGATCATGCGAATGAATTAGAATGGATCGTACGAATGAATTAGAATGGATACATTCGTGCGAAAGAATTAGAATAGATCGTATGAATGAATTAGAATGGATCGTATGAATGAAATATAATGGATCGTACGAATGAATTAGAATGGATCGTGCGAATGAACTAGAATGGAGCGTACGAATGAATTAGAATGGATCGTACAAAGGAATTAGAATGGATCGTACGAATGAATTAGAAAGGATACATTCGAATTCATTTATACGATCCATTCTAATTCCTTCGTACGATCCATATTCTAATTCATTCGCACGATCCATTATAATTCATTCGCACGATCCATTCTAATTCATTCATACGATCCATTCTAATTCTTTCACACAATCCATTCTAATTCATTCTAATATATTCGTATGTGAGTGGATCGTGTTTTTTCGTGCTAATGAATTAGAATGGATCATACGAATGAATTAGAATGGATCATATGAATGAATTAGAATGGATCGTATGAATGAATTAGAATGGATCGGACGAATGAATTAGAATAGATTGTGCGAATGAATTAGAATGGATCGTACGAATGAATTAGAATGGATCGTACGAATGAATTAGAATGGATCGTATGAATGAATTAGAATGGATCGTACGAATGAATTAGAATGGATCGTGCGAATGAATTAGAATATAGATCGTACGAATGAATTAGAATGGATCGTACGAATGAATTAGAATGGATAGTACGAATGAATTAGAATGGATCGTACGATTGAATTAGAATGGATACATTCGTACAAATGAATTAGAATGGATCGTATGAATGAATTAGAATGGATCGTGCGAATGAATTAGAATGGATTATATGAATGAAATAGAATGGATCATACGAATGAAATAGAATGGATCGTACGAAGGAACTAGAATGGATCGTATGAATGAATTAGAGTGGATACATTCGTGCGAATGAATTCGAATAGATCGTGCGAATGAATTAGAATGGATTGTACGAATGAATTAGAATGGATCGTACGAATGAAATAGAACGGATCGTACGAATGAATTAGAATGGATACATTTGTGCAAAAGAAATAGAATGGATTGTATGAATGAATTAGAATGGATCGTGTGAATGAATTAGAATGGATCATACGAATGAATTAGAATGGATACATTTGTGCGAATGAATGAGAATGGATCGTGCGAAGGAATTAGAATGGATCGTACGAATGAATTAGAATGGATCGTATGAATGAATTAGAATGGATCGTACGATCCATTCTAATTCATTCGCACGATCCATTCTAATTCATTCATACGATCCAATCTAATTCATTCATACGATCCATTCTAATTCATTCGCACGAATGTATCCATTCTAATTCATTCGCACGATCCATTCTAATTCATTCATACAATCCATTCTATTTCATTCGTACGATCCATTCTTACTCATTCGTATGATCCATTCTAATTCATTTGCACGAAGGTATCCATTCTAATTCATTCGTACTATCCATTCTAATTCCTTCGTACGATCCATTCTAATTCCTTCGTACGATCCATTCTAATTCATTCGTACGATCCATTCTAATTCATTCGTACGATCCATTCTAATTCCTTCGTATGATCCATTCTAATTCATTCGTACGGTATGATTCATTCTAATTCATTCGTACGATTCATTCTAATTCAATCCATTCTAATTCATTCATACGATCCATTCTAATTCATTCGTACGATCCATTCTAATTCATTCGTACGATTCATTCTAATTCAATCCATTCTAATTCATTCGTACGATCCATTCTTACTCATTCGTACGATCCATTCTAATTCATTCGCACGAATGAATCCATTCTAATTCATTCGTATGATCCATTCTAATTCATTCGCATGAATGTATCCATTCTAATTCATTCGTATGATCCATTCTATCTCATTCGTACAATCCATTCTATTTCATTCGTACGTTCCATTCTAATTCATTCGCACGATCCATTCTAATTCATTCGCATGATCCATTCTAATTCATTCATACGATCGATTCTAATTCATTCATACGATCCATTCTAATTCATTCGCACGAATGTATCCATTCTAACTCATTCGTACGATCCATTCTAATTCATTCGCACAATCTATTCTAATGCATTCATACGATCCATTCTAATTTATTCGCACGATCCATTCTAATTCATTCATACGATCCATTCTAATTCATTCATATGATCCATTCTAATTCATTCACACGATCCATTTTTAGTCGTTCGTACGATCCATTCTAATTCATTCGCACGATCCATTCTAATTCATTAATACGATCCATTCTAATTCATTCGCACGATCCATTCTAATTCATTCACACTCATACGATCCATTTCATTCGCACGAATGTATCCTTTCTAATTCATTCGTACGATCCATTCTAATTCATTCGCACAATCTATTATAATTTATTCGAACGATCCATTCTAATTCATTCGTACGATCCATTCTAATTCATTCGTACGATCCATTCTAATTCATTCGCACGATCCATTCTAATTCATTCGCACGATCCATTCTAATTCATTAGCACGATCCATTCTAATTCATTCGTACGATCCATTCTAATTCATTTATACGATCCAATCTAATTCATTCATACGATCCATTCTAATTCTTTCGCACGAATGTATCCATTCTAATTCATTCGTCCGATCGATTCTAATTCATTAGCACGAAAAAACACGATCCACTCACATACGAATAAATTAGAATGAATTAGAATGGATTGTGTGAATGAATTAGAATGGATCGTATGAATGAATTAGAATGGATCGTGCGAATGAATTAGAATGGATCGTGCGAATGAATTAGAATATGGATCGTACGAAGGAATTAGAATGGATCGTACGAATGAATTCGAATGTATCCTTTCTAATTCATTCGTACGATACATTCTAATTCCTTTGTACGATCCATTCTAATTCATTCGTACGATCCATTCTAATTCATTCGCACGATCCATTCTAATTCATTCGTACGATCCATTCAATTTCATTCATACGATCCATTCTAATTCATTCATACGATCTATTCTAATTCTTTCGCACGAATGTATCCATTCTAATTCATTCGTACGATCCATTCTAATTCATTCGCACGATCCATTCTAATTAATTCGCACCATCCATTCTAATTCATTCATACGATCCAATCTAATTCATTCATACGATCCATTCTAATTCATTCGCACAATCTATTCTAATTCATTCGTACGATCCATTCCAATTCATTCGCACGATCCATTCTAATTCATTCATACGATCCATTCTATTTCATTCGTACGATCCATTCTTACTCATTCGTACGATCCATTCTAATTCATTTGCACAAAGGTATCCATTCTAATTTATTCGTACTATCCATTCTAATTCCTTCGTACGATCCATTCTAATTCCTTCGTACGATCCATTCTAATTCATTCGTACGATCCATTCTAATTCATTCGTACGATCCATTCTAATTCCTTCGTATGATCCATTCTAATTCATTCGTACGGTATGATTCATTCTAATTCATTCGTACGATTCATTCTAATTCAATCCATTCTAATTCATTCGTACGATCCATTCTAATTCATTTATACGATCCCTCCTAATTCATTCGCACGAATGTATCCATTCTAATTCATTCGTACAATCCATCCTATTTCATTCGTACAATCCATTCTTACTCATTCGTACGATCCATTCGTATCCATTCTAATTCATTCGTACGATCTATTCTAATTCATTCGTACGATCCATTCTAATTCATTAATACGATCCAATCTAATTTATTCATACGATCCATTCTAATTCATTCGTACGATCCATTCTAATTCATTCGCACGATCCATTCTAATTCATTCGCACGATCCATTCTAATTCATTCATGCGATCCATTCTAATTCATTCGCACGAATGTATCCATTCTAATTCATTCGTATGATCCATTCTAATTCATTCACACGATCCATTCTAATTCATTCATACAATCCATTCTATTTCTTTTGCACGAATGTATCCATTCTAATTCATTCGTACGATCCATTCTATTTTATTCGTACGATCCATTCTAATTCACTCGTACAATCCATTCTAATTCATTCGCACGATCTATTCGAATTCATTCGCACGAATGTATCCACTCTAATTGATTCATACGATCCATTCTAATTCCTTCGTACGATCCATTCTATTTCATTCGTATGATCCATTCTATTTCATTCATACGAATGAATTAGAATGGATCGTATGAATGAATTAGATTGGATCGTATGTATGAATTAGAATGGATCGTGCGAATGAATTAGAATGGATCGTACGAATGAATTAGAATGGATCGAACGAATGAATTAGAATGGATCGTGCGAATGAATTAGAATGGATCGTACGAATGAATTAGAATAGATTGTGCGAATGAATTAGAATGGATATTTTCTTGCAAATGAATTAGAATGGATTGTATGAATGAATTAGAATGGATCGTGCGAATGAATTTGAATGGATACATTCGAGCGAATGAATTAGAATGGATCGTATGAATGAATTAGATTGGATCGTATGAATGGTAATAAGAATGGATCATGCGAATGAATTGGAATGGATCGTACGAATGAATTAGAATGGATCGTTTGAATGAATTAGAATGGATCGTACTTATGAATTAGAATGGGTCATACGAATGAAATAGAATGGATCGTACGAAGGAATTAGAAAGGGTCGTACAAACGAATTAGAATGGATCGTATGAATGAAATAGAATAGATCGTGCGAATGAATTGGAATGGATCGTATGAATGAATTAGATTGGATCGTATGAATGAATTAGAATGGATTGTACGAATGAAATAGAATAGATCGTACGAATGAATTAGAATGGATCGTGCGAATTAATTAGAATGGGTCGTAGGAATGAATTAGAATGGATACACGATCCAGATCCATTCTAATTCATTCGCACAATCTATTCTAATTCATTCGTAGGATCCATTCTAATTCATTACTTCGATCCATTCTAATTCATTCATACAATCCATTCTAATTTATTCGTACGATCCATTCTAATTCATTCGCACGATCCATTCTAATTCATTCATACGATCCATTCTATTTCATTCGTACGATCCATTCTTACTCATTCGTACGATCCATTCTAATTCATTTGCACGAAGAAATTAGAATGGATTAGAATGGATCGTACGAATGAATTGGAATGGATACATTCGTGCGAATGAATTAGAATGGATCGTATGAATGAATTAGAGTGGATACATTCGTACAAATGAATTAGAATGGATCGTACGAATGAATTAGAATGGATACATTCGTGCGAATGAATTAGAATGGATCATATGAATGAATTAGAATGGATCGTTTGAGTGAATGCGAATGGATCGTGCGAATGAATTAGAATGGATTGTACGACTGAATTAGAATGGATCGTACGAATGAATTAGAATGGATACATTCATGCGAATCCATTCTATTTCATTCGTACGATCCATTCTAATTCATTCGCACGATCCATTCTAATTCATTCATACGATCCATTCTAATTCATTCGTACGATCCATTCTAATTCATTCGTACGATCCATTCTAATTCATTCGCACAATCTATTCTAATTCATTCGTACGATCCATTCTAATTCATTCGCACGATCCATTCTAATTCATTCATACGATCCATTCTATTTCATTCGTACGATCCATTCGAATTCATTTGCACGAAGGTATCCATTCTAATTCATTCGTACTATCCATTCTAATTCCTTCGTATGATCCATTCTAATTCCTTCGTACGATCCATTCTAAGTCATTCGTACGATCCATTCTAATTCATTCATACGATCCATTCTAATTCCTTCGTATGATCCATTCTAATTCATTCGTACGGTATGATTCATTCTAATTCATTCGTATGATTCATTCTAATTCAATCCATTCTAATTCATTCGTACGATCCATTCTAATTCATTCGTACGATCCATTCTAATTCATTCGTACGATTCATTCTAATTCAATCCATTCTAATTCATTCGTACGATCCATTCTTACTCATTCGTACGATCCATTCTAATTCATTCGCACGAATGAATCCATTCTAATTCATTCGCACGAATGAATCCATTCTAATTCATTCGTATGATCCATTCTAATTCATTCGCATGAATGTATCCATTCTAATTCATTCGTACGATCCATTCTATCTCATTCGTACAATCCATTCTATTTCATTCGTACGATCCATTCTAATTCATTCGCACGATCCATTCTAATTCATTCGCATGATCCATTCTAATTCATTTGTACGATCGATTCTAATTCATTCATACGATCCATTCTAATTCATTCGCACGAATGTATCCATTCTAATTCATTCATACGATCCATTCTAATTCTTTCGCACAATCTATTCTAATTCATTAATACGATCCATTCTAATTCATTCGTACGATACATTCTAATTCCTTTGTACGATCCATTCTAATTCATTCGTACGATCCATTCTAATTCATTCGCACGATCCATTCTAATTCATTCGTACGATCCATTCAATTTCATTCATACGATCCATTCTAATTCATTCATACGATCTATTCTAATTCTTTCGCACGAATGTATCCATTCTAATTCATTCGTACGATCCATTCTAATTCATTCGCACGATCCATTCTAATTAATTCGCACCATCCATTCTAATTCATTCATACGATCCAATCTAATTCATTCATACGATCCATTCTAATTCATTCGCACAATCTATTCTAATTCATTCGTACGATCCATTCCAATTCATTCGCACGATCCATTCTAATTCATTCATACGATCCATTCTATTTCATTCGTACGATCCATTCTTACTCATTCGTACGATCCATTCTAATTCATTTGCACAAAGGTATCCATTCTAATTTATTCGTACTATCCATTCTAATTCCTTCGTACGATCCATTCTAATTCCTTCGTACGATCCATTCTAATTCATTCGTACGATCCATTCTAATTCATTCGTACGATCCATTCTAATTCCTTCGTATGATCCATTCTAATTCATTCGTACGGTATGATTCATTCTAATTCATTCGTACGATTCATTCTAATTCAATCCATTCTAATTCATTCGTACGATCCATTCTAATTCATTTATACGATCCCTCCTAATTCATTCGCACGAATGTATCCATTCTAATTCATTCGTACAATCCATCCTATTTCATTCGTACAATCCATTCTTACTCATTCGTACGATCCATTCGTATCCATTCTAATTCATTCGTACGATCTATTCTAATTCATTCGTACGATCCATTCTAATTCATTAATACGATCCAATCTAATTTATTCATACGATCCATTCTAATTCATTCGTACGATCCATTCTAATTCATTCGCACGATCCATTCTAATTCATTCGCACGATCCATTCTAATTCATTCATGCGATCCATTCTAATTCATTCGCACGAATGTATCCATTCTAATTCATTCGTATGATCCATTCTAATTCATTCACACGATCCATTCTAATTCATTCATACAATCCATTCTATTTCTTTTGCACGAATGTATCCATTCTAATTCATTCGTACGATCCATTCTATTTTATTCGTACGATCCATTCTAATTCACTCGTACAATCCATTCTAATTCATTCGCACGATCTATTCGAATTCATTCGCACGAATGTATCCACTCTAATTGATTCATACGATCCATTCTAATTCCTTCGTACGATCCATTCTATTTCATTCGTATGATCCATTCTATTTCATTCATACGAATGAATTAGAATGGATCGTATGAATGAATTAGATTGGATCGTATGTATGAATTAGAATGGATCGTGCGAATGAATTAGAATGGATCGTACGAATGAATTAGAATGGATCGAACGAATGAATTAGAATGGATCGTGCGAATGAATTAGAATGGATCGTACGAATGAATTAGAATAGATTGTGCGAATGAATTAGAATGGATATTTTCTTGCAAATGAATTAGAATGGATTGTATGAATGAATTAGAATGGATCGTGCGAATGAATTTGAATGGATACATTCGAGCGAATGAATTAGAATGGATCGTATGAATGAATTAGATTGGATCGTATGAATGGTAATAAGAATGGATCATGCGAATGAATTGGAATGGATCGTACGAATGAATTAGAATGGATCGTTTGAATGAATTAGAATGGATCGTACTTATGAATTAGAATGGGTCATACGAATGAAATAGAATGGATCGTACGAAGGAATTAGAAAGGGTCGTACAAACGAATTAGAATGGATCGTATGAATGAAATAGAATAGATCGTGCGAATGAATTGGAATGGATCGTATGAATGAATTAGATTGGATCGTATGAATGAATTAGAATGGATTGTACGAATGAAATAGAATAGATCGTACGAATGAATTAGAATGGATCGTGCGAATTAATTAGAATGGGTCGTAGGAATGAATTAGAATGGATACACGATCCAGATCCATTCTAATTCATTCGCACAATCTATTCTAATTCATTCGTAGGATCCATTCTAATTCATTACTTCGATCCATTCTAATTCATTCATACAATCCATTCTAATTTATTCGTACGATCCATTCTAATTCATTCGCACGATCCATTCTAATTCATTCATACGATCCATTCTATTTCATTCGTACGATCCATTCTTACTCATTCGTACGATCCATTCTAATTCATTTGCACGAAGAAATTAGAATGGATTAGAATGGATCGTACGAATGAATTGGAATGGATACATTCGTGCGAATGAATTAGAATGGATCGTATGAATGAATTAGAGTGGATACATTCGTACAAATGAATTAGAATGGATCGTACGAATGAATTAGAATGGATACATTCGTGCGAATGAATTAGAATGGATCATATGAATGAATTAGAATGGATCGTTTGAGTGAATGCGAATGGATCGTGCGAATGAATTAGAATGGATTGTACGACTGAATTAGAATGGATCGTACGAATGAATTAGAATGGATACATTCATGCGAATCCATTCTATTTCATTCGTACGATCCATTCTAATTCATTCGCACGATCCATTCTAATTCATTCATACGATCCATTCTAATTCATTCGTACGATCCATTCTAATTCATTCGTACGATCCATTCTAATTCATTCGCACAATCTATTCTAATTCATTCGTACGATCCATTCTAATTCATTCGCACGATCCATTCTAATTCATTCATACGATCCATTCTATTTCATTCGTACGATCCATTCGAATTCATTTGCACGAAGGTATCCATTCTAATTCATTCGTACTATCCATTCTAATTCCTTCGTATGATCCATTCTAATTCCTTCGTACGATCCATTCTAAGTCATTCGTACGATCCATTCTAATTCATTCATACGATCCATTCTAATTCCTTCGTATGATCCATTCTAATTCATTCGTACGGTATGATTCATTCTAATTCATTCGTATGATTCATTCTAATTCAATCCATTCTAATTCATTCGTACGATCCATTCTAATTCATTCGTACGATCCATTCTAATTCATTCGTACGATTCATTCTAATTCAATCCATTCTAATTCATTCGTACGATCCATTCTTACTCATTCGTACGATCCATTCTAATTCATTCGCACGAATGAATCCATTCTAATTCATTCGCACGAATGAATCCATTCTAATTCATTCGTATGATCCATTCTAATTCATTCGCATGAATGTATCCATTCTAATTCATTCGTACGATCCATTCTATCTCATTCGTACAATCCATTCTATTTCATTCGTACGATCCATTCTAATTCATTCGCACGATCCATTCTAATTCATTCGCATGATCCATTCTAATTCATTTGTACGATCGATTCTAATTCATTCATACGATCCATTCTAATTCATTCGCACGAATGTATCCATTCTAATTCATTCATACGATCCATTCTAATTCTTTCGCACAATCTATTCTAATTCATTAATACGATCCATTCTAATTTATTCGCACGATCCATTCTAATTCATTCATACGATCCATTCTAATTCATTCATATGATCCATTCTAATTCATTCGCACGATCCATTCTTACTCATTCGTACGATCCATTCTAATTCATTCGCACGATCCATTCTAATTCATTAATACGATCCATTCTAATTCATTCGCTCGATCCATTCTAATTCATTCGCACGAATGTATCCTTTCTAATTCATTCGTACGATCCATTCTAATTCATTCGCACAATCTATTCTAATTCATTCGAACGATCCATTCTAATTCATTCGTACAATCCATTCTAATTCATTCGCACGATCCATTCGCATTCACTCAAACGACCCATTCTAATTCATTCGTACGATCCATTCTAATTCCTTCGTACGATCCATATTCTAATTAGAATGGATCGTTTGAGTGAATGCGAATGGATCGTGCGAATGAATTAGAATGGATTGTACGAATGAATTAGAATGGATCGTACGAATGAATTAGAATGGATACATTCGTGCGAATCCATTCTATTTCATTCGTACGATCCATTCTAATTCATTCGCACGATCCATTCTAATTCATTCATACGATCCATTCTAATTCATTCGTACAATCCATTCTAATTCATTCGTACGATCCATTCTAATTCATTCGCACAATCTATTCTAATTCATTCGTACGATCCATTCTAATTCATTCGCACGATCCATTCTAATTCATTCATACGATCCATTCTATTTCATTCGTACGATCCATTCTTACTCATTCGTACGATCCATCCTAATTCATTTGCACGAAGGTATCCATTCTAATTCATTCGTACTATCCATTCTAATTCCTACGTACGATCCATTCTAATTCCTTCGTACGATCCATTCTAATTCATTAATACGATCCATTCTAATTCATTCATATGATCCATTCTAATTTCTTCGTATGATCTATTCTAATTCCTTCGTACGATCCATTCTAATTCCTTCGTACGATCCATTCTAATTCATTCGTACGATCCATTCTAATTCCTTCGTACCAACCATTCTAATTCCTGCGTACGATCCATTCTAATTCCTTTGTACGACCCATTATATTTCATTCGTATGATCCATTCTAATTCCTTTGTACGATCCAGTCTAATTCATTCCCATGAATGTATCCATTCTAATTCATTTGCACGAATGTATCCATTCTAATTCATTCGTACGATCTATTCTAATTCATTCGTACGTTCCATTCTAATTCATTCGTAAGATCCATTCTAATTCATTCATACGATCTATTCTAATTCATTCATACAATCCATTCTAATTCATTCGTACGATCCATTCTAATTCATTCGTACGATCCATTCTAATTCATTAGCACAATCTAATTCATTCATACGATCCATTCTAATTCATTCGTACGATCCATTCTAATTCATTTGTACGAATGTATCCACTCTAATTCATTCATACGATCCATTCTAATTCATTCGCACGAATGTATCCATTACAATTCATTCGTACGATCCATTCTAATTCATTCGCACGAATGTATCCACTCTAATTCATTCATACGATCCATTCTAATCCCTTCGTACGATCCATTCTATATCATTCGTATGATCCATTCTATTTCATTCATATAATCCATTATAATTCATTCGCACGATCCATTCTAATTCATTCATACGATCCATTCTAATTCATTCGTATGATCCATTCTAATTCATTCGTTCGATCCATTCTAATTTATTCGCACGATCCATTCTAATTCATTCATACGATCCATTCTTACTCATTCGTACGATCCATTCTAATTCATTCGCACGATCCATTCTAATTCATCCGTACGATCCATTCTATTTCATTCGTACGATCCATTCTTACTCATTCGTACGATCCATTCTAATTCATTCGCACGAATGTATCCATTCTAATTCATTCGTACGATCCATTCTAATTCCTTCGTACAAACCATTCTAGTTCCTGCGTACGATCCATTCTAATTCCTTTGTACTACCCATTATATTTCATTCGTATGATCCATTCTAATTCCTTTGTACAATCCAGTCTAATTCATTCCCATGAATGTATCCATTCTAATTCATTTGCACGAATGTATCCATTCTAATTCATTCGTACGATCCATTCTAATTCACTCGTACGTTCCGTTCTAATTCATTCGTAAGATCCATTCTAATTCATTCATACGATCTATTCTAATTCATTCATACAATCCATTCTAATTCCTTCGTACGATCTAATCTAATTCATTCATACGATCCATTCTAATTCCTTCGTACGATCCATATTCTAATTCTTTTGCACGATCCATTCTAATTCATTCACACGATCCATTCTAATTCATTCATACGATCCATTCTAATTCATTCACACAATCCATTCTAATTCATTCTAATTTATTCGTATGTGAGTGGATCGTGTTTTTTCGTGCTAATGAATTAGAATGGGTCGTACGAATGAATTAGAATGGATACATTCGTGCGAAAGAATTAGAATGGATCGTATGAATGAATTAGATTGGATCGTATAAATGAATTAGAATGGATCGTACGAATGAATTAGAATGGATCGTGCTAATGAATTAGAATGGATCGTGCGAATGAATTAGAATGGATCGTGCGAATGAATTAGAATGGATCATACGAATGAATTAGAATGGATCATTCGAATGAATTAGAATAGATTGTGCGAATGAATTAGAATGGATCGTACGAATGAATTAGAAAGGATACATTCGTGCGAATGAATTAGAATGGATCGTATGAGTGTGAATGAATTAGAATGGATCGTGCGAATGAATTAGAATGGATCGTATTAATGAATTAGAATGGATCATGCGAATGAATTAGAATGGATCGTACGAATGAGTAAGAATGGATCGTGCGAATGAATTAGAATGGATCATATGAATGAATTAGAATGGATCGTATGAATGAATTAGAATGGATCGTGCAAATAAATTAGAATGGATCGTATGAATGAATTAGAATAGATTGTGCGAATGAATTAGAATGGATCGTACGAATGAATTAGAATGGATACATTCGTGCGAATGAATTAGAATGGATCGTATGAATGAATTAGAATCGATCGTACGAATGAATTAGAATGGATCATGCGAATGAATTAGAATGGATCGTGCGAATGAATTAGAATGGATCGTACGAATGAAATAGAATGGATTGTACGAATGAGATAGAATGGATCGTACGAATGAATTAGAATGGATACATTCATGCGAATGAATTAGAATGGATCATACGAATGAATTAGAATGGATTCATTCGTGCGAATGAATTAGAATGGATCGTACGAATGAGTAAGAATAGATCGTACGAATGAATTAGAATGGATTGAATTAGAATGAATCGTACAAATGAATTAGAATGGATCGTACGAATGAATTAGAATGGATCGTACGAATGAATTAGAATAGATTGAATTAGAATGAATCGTACGAATGAATTAGAATGAATCATACCGTACGAATAAATTAGAATGGATCATACGAAGGAATTAGAATGGATCGTATGAATGAATTAGAATGGATCGTACGAATGAATTAGAATGGATCGTACGAAGGAATTAGAATGGATCGTACGAGGGAATTAGAATGGATAGTACGAATGAATTAGAATGGATACCTTCGTGCAAATGAATTAGAATGGATCGTACGAATGAGTAAGAATGGATCGTACGAATGAAATAGAATGGATCATATGAATGAATTAGAATGGATCGTGCGAATGAATTAGAATGGATCGTACGAATGAATTAGAATGGATCGTACGAATGAATTAGAATGGATCGTACGAATAAATTAGAATGGATACATTCATGCGAAAGAATTAGAATGGATCATACGAATGAATTAGAATGGTTTCATTTGTGCGAATGAATTAGAATGGATCGTACGAATGAGTAAGAATGGATCGTACGAATGAATTAGAATGGATTGAATTAGAATGAATCGTACGAATGAATTAGAATGGATCGTACGAATGAATTAGAATGGATCGTACGAATGAATTAGAATGGATTGAATTAGAATGAATCGTACGAATGAATTAGAATGAATCATACCGTACGAATGAATTAGAATGGATCATACGAAGGAATTAGAATGGATCGTACGAATGAATTAGAATGGATAGTACGAATGAATTAGAATTGATCGTACGAAGGAATTAGAATGGATCGTACGAAGGAATTAGAATGGATAGTACGAATGAATTAGAATGGATACCTTCGTGCAAATGAATTAGAATGGATCGTACGAATGAGTAAGAATGGATCGTACGAATGAAATAGAATGGATCGTATGAATGAATTAGAATGGATCGTGCGAATGAATTAGAATGGATCGTACGAATGAATTAGAATAGATTGTGCGAATGAATTAGAATGGATCGTACGAATGAATTAGAATGGATCGTACGAATGAATTAGAATGGATACATTCATGCGAAAGAATTAGAATGGATCATACGAATGAATTAGAATGGATTCATTCGTGCGAATGAATTAGAATGGATCATACGAATGAGTAAGAATGGATCGTACGAATGAATTAGAATGGATTGAATTAGAATGAATCGTACGAATGAATTAGAATGGATCGTACGAATGAATTAGAATGGATCGTACGAATGAATTAGAATGGATTGAATTAGAATGAATCGTACGAATGAATTAGAATGAATCATACCGTACGAATGAATTAGAATTGGTCATACGAAGGAATTAGAATGGATCGTACGAATGAATTAGAATGGATCGTACGAATGAATTAGAATGGATCGTACGAAGGAATTAGAATGGATAGTACGAATGAATTAGAATGGATACCTTCGTGCAAATGAATTAGAATGGATCGTACGAATGAGTAAGAATGGATCGTACAAATGAAATAGAATGGATCGTATGAATGAATTAGAATGGATCGTGCGAATGAATTAGAATGGATCGTACGAATGAATTAGAATAGATTGTGCGAATGAATTAGAATGGATCGTACGAATGAATTAGAATGGATCGTACGAATGAATTAGAATGGATCGTGCGAATGAATTAGAATGGATCGTACGAATGAAATAGAATGGATTCGCACGAATGTATCCATTCTAATTCATTCGTACGATCCATTCTAATTCATTCGTACAATCCATTCTAATTCATTCGCACGATCCATTCGCATTCACTCAAACGATCCTTTCTAATTCATTCATATGATCCATTCTAATTCATTCGCACGAATGTATCCATTCTAATTCATTCGTACGATCCATTCTAATTCATTTGTATGAATGTATCCACTCTAATTCATTCATACAATCCATTCTAATTCATTCGCACGAATGTATCCATTCCAATTCATTCGTACGATCCATTCTAATTCATTCGCACAATCTATTCTAATTCATTAGTACGATCAATTCTAATTGATTAGCATGATCCATTCTAATTCATTCGTACGATCCACGAATGAAATAGAATGGATTAGAATGGATTAGAATAGATTGTTCGAATTAATTAGAATGGATCGTATGAATGAATTAGAATGGATCGTACGAATAAATTAGAATGGATCGTACGAAGGAATTAGAATGGATAGTACGAATGAATTAGAATGGATACCTTCGTGCAAATGAATTAGAATGGATCGTACGAATGAGTAAGAATATATCGTACGAATGAAATAGAATGGATCGTATGAATGAATTAGAATGGATCGTACGAATGAATTAGAATAGATCGTGCGAATGAATTAGAATGGATCGTACGAATGAATTAGAATGGATTGTACGAATGAATTAGAATGGATCGTATGAATGAATTAGAATGGATCGTGCGAATGAATTAGAATGGATCGTACGAATGAAATAGAATGGATTCGCACGAATGTATCCATTCTAATTCATTCGTACGATCCATTCTAATTCATTCGTACAATCCATTCTAATTCATTCGCACGATCCATTCGCATTCACTCAAACGATCCATTCTAATTCATTCATATGATCCATTCTAATTCATTCGCATGAATGTATCCATTCTAATTCATTCGTACGATCCATTCTAATTCATTTGTATGAATGTATCCACTCTAATTCATTCATACGATCCATTCTAATTCATTCGCACGAATGTATCCATTCCAATTCATTCGTACGATCCATTCTAATTCATTCGCACAATCTATTCTAATTCATTCGTACGATCAATTCTAATTCATTAGCATGATCCATTCTAATTCATTCGTACGATCTATTCTAATTCATTCGTACAATCCATTCTTACTCAATCGTATGATCCATTCTAATCTATTCGCACAATCTATTCTAATTCATTCGTACGATCCATTCTAATTCATTCGCACGATCCATTCTAATTCATTCATACGATCCATTCTATTTCATTCGTACGATCCATTCTTACTTATTCGTACGATCCATTCTAATTCATTTGCACGAAGTTATCCATTCTAATTCATTCGTACTATCCATTCTAATTCCTTCGAACGATCCACTCTAATTCATTTGTACGATCCATTCTAATTCATTCATACGATCCATTCTAATTCATTCACACAATCCATTCTAATTCATTCTAATTTATTCGTATGTAAGTGGATCGTGTTTTTTCGTGCTAATGAATTAGAATGGATCGTACGAATGAATTAGAATGGATACATTCGTGCGAAAGAATTAGAATGGATCGTATGAATGAATTAGATTGGATCGTATAAATGAATTAGAATGGATCGTACGAATGAATTAGAATGGATCGTGCTAATGAATTAGAATGGATCGTGCGAATGAATTAGAATGGATCGTGTGAATGAATTAGAATTGATCGTACGAATGAATTAGAATGGATCGTTCGAATGAATTAGAATAGATTGTGCGAATGAATTAGAATGGATCGTACGAATGAATTAGAAAGGATACATTCGTGCGAATGAATTAGAATGGATCGTTTGAGTGTGAATGAATTAGAATGGATCATGCGAATGAATTAGAATGGATCGTATTAATGGATTAGAATGGATCGTGCGAATGAATTAGAATGGATCGTACGAATGGGTAAGAATGGATCGTGCGAATGAATTAGAATGGATCATATGAATGAATTAGAATGGATCGTATGAATGAATTAGAATGGATCGTGCGAATAAATTAGAATGGATCGTATGAATGAATTAGAATAGATTGTGCGAATGAATTAGAATGGATCGTACGAATGAATTAGAATGTATACATTCGTGCGAATGAATTAGAATGGATCATACGAATGAATTAGAGTTGATACATTCGTGTGAATGAATTAAAATGGATAATACGAATGAGTAAGAATGGATCGTAGAATTAGAATGGATCGTATGAATGAATTAGATTGGATCGTATAAATGAATTAGAATGGATCGTACGAATGAATTAGAATGGATCGTGCTAATGAATTAGAATGGATCGTGCGAATGAATTAGAATGGATCGTGCGAATGAATTAGAATGGATCGTACGAATGAATTAGAATGGATCGTTCGAATGAATTAGAATAGATTGTGCGAATGAATTAGAATGGATCGTTCGAATGAATTAGAATAGATTGTGCGAATGAATTAGAATGGATCGTACGAATGAATTAGAAAGGATACATTCGAGCGAATGAATTAGAATGGATCGTATGAGTGTGAATGAATTAGAATGGATCGTGCGAATGAATTAGAATGGATCGTATTAATGAATTAGAATGGATCATGCGAATGAATTAGAATGGTTCGTACGAATGAGTAAGAATGGATCGTGCGAATGAATTAGAATGGATCATATGAATGAATTAGAATGGATCGTATGAATGAATTAGAATGGATCGTGCAAATAAATTAGAATGGATCGTATGAATGAATTAGAATAGATTGTGCGAATGAATTAGAATCGATCGTACGAATGAATTAGAATGGATACATTCGTGCGAATGAATTAGAATGGATCGTATGAATGAATTAGAATCGATCGTACGAATGAATTAGAATGGATCATGCGAATGAATTAGAATGGATCGTGCGAATGAATTAGAATGGATCGTACGAATGAAATAGAATGGATTGTACGAATGAGATAGAATGGATCGTATGAATGAATTAGAATGGATACATTCATGCGAATGAATTAGAATGGATCATACGAATGAATTAGAATGGATTCATTCGTGCGAATGAATTAGAATGGATCGTACGAATGAGTAAGAATGGATCGTACGAATGAATTAGAATGGATTGAATTAGAATGAATCGTACGAATGAATTAGAATAGATCGTACGAATCAATTAGAATGGATCGTACGAATGAATTAGAATGGATTGAATTAGAATGAATCGTACGAATGAATTAGAATAAATCATACCGTACGAATGAATTAGAATGGATCATACGAAGGAATTAGAATGGATCGTACGAATGAATTAGAATGGGTCGTACGAATGAATTAGAATGGATCGTACGAAGTAATTAGAATGGATCATATGAAGAAATTAGAATGGATAGTACGAATGAATTAGAATGGATACCTTCGTGCAAATGAATTAGAATGGATCGTACGAATGAGTAAGAATGGATCGTACGAATGAAATAGAATGGATCGTATGAATGAATTAGAATGGATCATGCGAATGAATTAGAATGGATCGTACGAATGAATTAGAATAGATTGTGCAAATGAATTAGAATGGATCGTACGAATGAATTAGAATGGATCGTACGAATGAATTAGAATGGATCGTATGATTGAATTAGAATGGATCGTGCGAATGAATTAGAATGGATCGTACGAATGAAATAGAATGGATTAGCATGAATGTATCCATTCTAATTCATTCGTACGATCCATTCTAATTCATTCGTACAATCCATTCTAATTCATTCGCACGATCCATTCGCATTCACTCAAACTATCCATTCTAATTCATTCATATGATCCATTCTAATTCATTCGCACGAATGTATCCATTCTAATTCATTCGTACGATCCATTCTAATTCATTTGTACGAATGTATCCACTCTAATTCATTCATACAATCCATTCTAATTCATTCGCACGAATGTATCCATTCCAATTCATTCGTACGATCCATTCTAATTCATTCGCACAATCTATTCTAATACATTCGTACGATCAATTCTAATTCATAAGCATGATCCATTCTAATTTATTCGTACGATCTATTCTATTTCATTCGTACAATCCATTCTTACTCAATCGTATGATCCATTCTAATCCATTCGCACAATCTATTCTAATTCATTCGTACGATCCATTCTATTTCATTCGTACGATCCATTCTAATTCATACGATCCATTCTATTTCATTCATACGATCCATTTTATTTCATTCGCACGATCCATTCTAATTCATTCATACGATCCATTCTAATTCATTCGTACGATCCATTCTAATTTCTTCGTATGATCTATTCTAATTCCTTCGTACGATCCATTCTAATTCCTTCGTACGATCCATTCAAATTCATTCGCATGAATCTATCCATTCTAATTCATTCGTACGATCCATTCTAATTCATTCGCACGATCCATTCTAATTCATTAATAAGATCCAATCTAATTCATTCATACGATCTATTCTAATTCATTCACACGAATATATCCTTTCTAATTCATTCGTACGATCCATTCTAATTCATTCGCACAATCTATTCTAATTCATTAGTACGATCCATTCTAATTCATTCGTACGATCCATTCTAATTCATTAGCACGATCCAAATTCATTTATCCGTACGATCTATTCTATTTCATTCGTACGATCCATTCTTATCGCACGATCCATTCTAATTCATTCGCACGATCCATTCTCCATTCTAATTCCTTCGTACGATCCATTCTAATTCCTTCGTATCCATTCTAATTCACTCATACGATCCATTCTAATTCATTCATACGATCCATTCTAATTCATTCACATGAATGTATCCATTCTAATTCATTCGTACGATCCATTCTAATTCATTCGCACAATCTATTCTAATTCATTCATACGATCCATCCTAATTCATTCGCACGAATGTATCCATTCTAATTCATTCGTACAATCCATTCTATTTCATTCGTACGATCCATTCTTACTCATTCGTACGATCCATTCGTATCCATTCTAATTCATTCTTACGATCTATTCTAATTCATAAGTACGATCCATTCTAATTCATTAATACGATCCAATCTAATTCATTCATACGATCCATTCTAATTCATTTGTACGATCCATTCTAATTCATTCATACGATCCATTCTAATTCATTCGTACGATCCATTCTAATTCATTCGTACGATCCATTCTAATTCATTCGTACGATCCTTTCTAATTCATTCGCACAATCCATTCTAATTCATTCGCACGAATGTATCCATTCTAATTCATTCGTATGATCCATTCTAATTCATTCACACGATCCATTCTAATTCATTCATACAATCCATTCTATTTCTTTTGCACGAATGTATCCATTCTAATTCATTCGTACGATCCATTCTATTTCATTCGTACGATCCATTCTAATTCATCCGTACAATCCATTCTAATTCATTCGCACGATCTATTCGAATTCATTCGCACGAATGTATCCACTCTAATTCATTCATACGATCCATTCTAATTCCTTCGTACGATCCATTCTATTTCATTCATATGATCCATTCTATTTCATTCATATAATCCATTCTAATTCATTCGTAAGATCCATTCTAATTCATTCGCACAATCTATTCTTACGAATGGATCGTATGAATGAATTAGAATCGATCGTGCGAATGAATTAGAATGGATCATACGAATGAATTAGAATAGATTGTGCGAATGAATTAGAATGGATCGTACGAATGAATTAGAATGGATCGTACGAATGAATTAGAATGGATCGTACGAATGAATTAGAATGGATCGTACGAATGAATTAGAATGGATCGTATAAATGAATTAGATTGGATCGTATAAATGAATTAGAATGGATCGTACGAATGAATTAGAATGGATCGTGCTAATGAATTAGAATGGATCGTGCGAATGAATTAGAATGGATCGTGCGAATGAATTAGAATGGATCGTACGAATGAATTAGAATGGATCGTACGAATGAATTAGAATGGATCGTTCGAATGAAATAGAATAGATCGTTCGAATGAATTAGAATAGATTGTGCGAATGAATTAGAATGGATCGTATGAATGAATTAGAATGGATCGTGCGAATAAATTAGAATGGATCGTATGAATGAATTAGAATGGATCGTGCGAATGAATTAGAATATGGATCGTACGAAGGAATTAGAATGGATCGTACGAATGAATTCGAATGTATCCTTTCTAATTCATTCGTACGATCCATTCTAATTCCTTCGTACGATCCATTCGCATTCACTCAAACGATCCATTCTAATTCATTCATACGATCCATTCTAATTCTTTCGCACGATCCATTCGCATTCACTCAAACGATCCATTCTAATTCATTCGAACGATCCATTCTAATTCATTCGTACGATCCATTCTAATTCATTCGCACAATCTATTCTAATTCATTAGTACGATCCAGTCTAATTCATTCGTACGATCCATTCTAATTCATTACTACGAATAAATTAGTACGATCGTGCGAATGAATTAGAATGGATAGATTCGTGCGAATGAATTTGAATAGATCGTACGAAGGAATTAGAATGGATCGTACGAAGGAATTAGAATAGATCATACGAAGAAATTAGAATGGATCGTACGAATGAATTAGAATGAATCCATTCTAATTCATTCGCACAATCTATTCTAATTCATTCGTACGATCCATTCTAATTCATTCGCACGATCCATTCTAATTCATTCAAACGATCCATTCTAATTCATTCGTACGATCCATTCTAATTTCTTCGTATGATCTAGAATGGATCGTACGAATGAAATAGATTGGATTGTACGAATGAGATAGAATGGATCGTATGAATGAATTAGAATGGATACATTCATGCGAATGAATTAGAATGGATCATACGAATGAATTAGAATGGATTCATTCGTGCGAATGAATTAGAATGGATCGTACGAATGAGTAAGAATGGATCGTACGAATGAATTAGAATGGATCGAACGAATGAATTAGAATGGATACATTCGTGCAAAAGAATTAGAATGGATTGTATGAATGAATTAGAATGGATCGTGCGAATGAAATAGAATGGATCGTATGAATTAGAATGGATCGTACAAATGAAATAGAATGGATCGTACGAATGAATTAGAATAGATTGTGCGAATGGATTAGAATAGATCATACGATTGAGTAAGAATGGATTGTACGAATGAAATAGAATAGATCGTACGAATGAATTAGAATGGATCGTACGAATGAAATAGAATAGATCGTACGAATGAATTGTACGAATGAAATAGAATAGATCGTACGAATGAATTAGAATGGATTGTACGAATGAAATAGAATAGATCGTACAAATGAATTAGAATGGATCGTACGAATGAATTAGAATGGATACATTCGTGCGAATGAATTAGAATAGATTGTACGAATGAATTAGAGTTGATACATTCGTGTGAATGAATTAAAATGGATAATACGAATGAGTAAGAATGGATCGTAGAATTAGAATGGATCGTATGAATGAATTAGAATGGATACATACGAATGAATTAGAATGGATCGTATGAATGAATTAGAATGGATCGTGCGAATGAATTAGAATGGATCGTACGAATGAATTAGAATGGATCGTATGAATGAATTAGAATGGATCGTAGTAATGAATTAGAATGGATCCTACGAATGAATTAGAATAGATTGTGCGAATGAATTAGAATGGATCTGGATCGTGTATCCATTCTAATTCATTCGTACGACCCATTCTAATTCATTCGCACGATCCATTCTAATTCATTCGTACGATTTATTCTATTTCATTCGTAGAATCCATTCTAATTCATTCATACGATCCAATCTAATTCATTCATACGATCCATTCTAATTCATTCGTACGATCCATTCTAATTCATACGTACGATCCATGGATCGTACGAATGAATTAGAAAGGATACATTCGTGCGAATGAATTAGAATGGATCGTATTAATGAATTATAATGGATCGTGCGAATGAATTAGAATGGATCGTACGAATGAGTAAGATTGGATCGTGCGAATGAATTAGAATGGATCATATGAATGAATTAGAGTGGATCGTATGAATGAATTAGAATGGATCGTGCGAATAAATTAGAATGGATCGTATGAATGAATTAGAATAAATTGTGCGAATGAATTAGAATGGATCGTACGAATGAATTAGAATGGATACATTTGTGCGAATGAATTAGAATGGATCGTATGAATGAATTAGAATCGATCGTATGAATGAATTAGAATGGATCGTGCGAATGAATTAGAATGAATTATATGAATGAAAGAATGGATCATACGAATGAAATAGAATGGATCGTACGAAGGAATTAGAATGGATCGTATGAATGAATTAGAGTGGATACATTCGTGCGAATGAATTCGAATAGATCTTGCGTATGAATTAGAATGGATTGTACGAATGAATTAGAATGGATCGTACGAATGAAATAGAATGGATCGTACGAATGAATTAGAATGGATACATTCGTGCAAAAGAAATAGAATGGATTGTACGAATGAATTAGAATGGATCGTGTGAATGAATTAGAATGGATCATACGAATGAATTAGAATGGATACATTCGTGCGAATAAATTAGAATGGATCGTGCGAATGAATTAGAATGGATCGTACGAATGAATTAGAATGGATCGTATGAATAAATTAGAATGGATCGTGCGAATGAATTAGAATGGATCGTGCGAATGAATTAGAATGGATCGTACGAATGAATTAGAATGGATCGTATGAATGAATTAGATTGTATCGTATTAATGAATTAGAATGGATCGTACGAATGAATTAGAATAGATCGTACGAATGAATTAGAATGGATACGAATGGATCGTATGAATGAATTAGAATGGATCGTTCGAATGAATTAGAATAGATTGTGCGAAAGAATTAGAATGGATTGTACAAATGAATTAGAAAGGATACATTCGTGCGAATGAATTAGAATGGATCGTATGAGTGTGAATGAATTAGAATGGATCGTGCGAATGAATTAGAATGGATCGTATTAATGAATTAGAATGGATCGTGCGAATGAATTAGAATGGATCGTACGAATGAGTAAGAATGGATCGTGCGAATGAATTAGAATGGATCATATGAATGAATTAGAATGGATCGTATGAATGAATTAGAATAGATCGTGCGAATAAATTAGAATGGATCGTATGAATGAATTAGAATAGATTGTGCGAATGAATTAGAATGGATCGTACGAATGAATTAGAATGGATACATTCGTGCGAATGAATTAGAATGGATCGTATGAATGAATTAGAATCGATCGTACGAATGAATTAGAATGGATCGTGTGAATGAATTAGAATGGATCGTGCGAATGAATTAGAATGGATCGTACGAATGAAATAGAATGGATTGTACGAATGAATTAGAATGAATCATACCGTACGTCTATTCTAATTCATTCGCACAATCTATTCTAATTCATTCATACGATCCATTCTAATTTATTCGCACGATCCATTGTAATTCATTCATACGATCCATTCTAATTCATTCATATGATCCATTCTAATTCATTCGCACGATCCATTCTAATGAATTAGAATGGATTGAATTAGAATGAATCGTACGAATGAATTAGAATGAATCATACCGTACGAATGAATTAGAATGGATCATACGAAGGAATTTGAATGGATCGTACGAATGAATTAGAATGGATCGTACGAATGAAATAGAATGGATTCTAACTCATTCGTACGATCCATTCTAATTCATTCGTACGATCCATTCTAATTCATTCGTACGATCCATTCTAATTCATTCGTATGATCCATTCTAATTCATTCTTACGGTATGATTCATTCTAATTCATTCGTACGATTCATTCTACTTCAATCCATTCTAATCCATTCGTACGATCCATTCTAATTCTTTCGTACGATCCATTCTAATTCATTCGTACGATTCATTCTAATTCAATCGTACGATTCATTCTAATTCAATCCATTCTAATTCATTCGTATGATCCATTCTAATTCATTCGTACGATCCATCCTAATTCCTTTGTATGACCCATTATATTTCATTCGTATGATCCATTCTAATTCCTTTGTACGATCCAGTCTAATTCATTCCCATGAATGTATCCATTCTAATTCATTTGCACGAATGTATCCAATCTAATTCATTCATACGATCCATTCTAATTCTTTGGCACGAATGTATCCATTCTAATTCATTCGTACGATCCATTCTAATTTCTTAGCACGAAAAAACACGATCCACTCACATACGAATAAATTAGAATGAATTAGAATGGATTGTGTGAATGAATTAGAATGGATCGTATGAATGAATTAGAATGGATCGTGCGAATGAATTAGAATGGATCGTGCGAATGAATTAGAATATGGGACGTACGAAGAAATTAGAATGGATCGTATGAATGAATTCGAATGTATCCTTTCTAATTCATTCGTACGATCCATTCTAATTCCTTCGTACGATCCATTCAAATTCATTCGTACGATCCATTCTAATTCATTCGCACGATCCATTCTAATTCATGCATACGATCCATTCTAATTCTTTCGTACGATCCATTCTAATTCATTCGTACGATCCATTCTAATTCATTCGCACAATCTATTCTAATTCATTCGTACGATCCATTCTAATTCATTCGCACGATCCATTCTAATTCATTCATACGATCCATTCTATTTCATTCGTACGATCCATTCTTACTCATTCGTACGATCCATTCTAATTCATTTGCACGAAGGCATCCATTCTAATTCATTCGTACTATCCATTCTAATTCCTTCATACGATCCATTCTAATTCATTCGCACGATCCATTCTAATTCATTAATACGATCCAATCTGATTCATTCATACGATCTATTCTAATTAGATTGCATCGTACGAATGAATTAGAATGGATCATGCGAATGAATTAGAATGGATCGTGCGAATGAATTAGAATGGATCGTACGAATGAAATAAAATGGATTGTACGAATGAGATAGAACGGATCGTACGAATGAATTAGAATGGATACATTCATGTGAATGAATTAGAATGGATCGTATGAATGAATTAGAATGGATCGTGCGAATGAATTAGAATGGATCGTACGAATGAATTAGAATGGATCGTATGAATGAATTAGAATGGATCGTAGTAATGAATTAGAATGGATCCTACGAATGAATTAGAATAGATTGTGCGAATGAATTAGAATGGATCGTACGAATGAATCAGAATGGATCGTACGAATGAATTAGAATGGATCGTATGAATGAATTAGAATGGATCGTACGAATGAATTAGAATGGATCGTGCGAATGAATTAGAATGGATCGTATGAATGAATTAGAATGGATCGTACGAATGAATTAGAATAGATTGTGCGAATGAATTAGAATGGATCGTACGAATGAATTAGAATGGATCGTACGAATGAATTAGAATGGATCATATCAATGAATTAGAATGGATCGTGCGAATGAATTAGAATGGATCGTACGAATGAAATAGAATGGATTCGCACGAATGTATCCATTCTAATTCATTCGTACGATCCATTTTAATTCATTTGTACGAATGTATCCACTCTAATTCATTCATACGATCCATTCTAATTCATTCGCACGAATGAATTAGAATGGATCGTGCGAATGAATTAGAATGGATCGTACGAATGAATTAGAATGGATACATTCGTGCGAAAGAATTAGAATAGATCGTATGAATGAATTAGAATGGATCGTATGAAGGAATTAGAATAGATCATACGAAGAAAATAGAATGGATCATACGAATGAATTAGAATGGATCGTATGAATGAATTAGAATGGATCGTGCGAATGAATTAAAATGGATCGTATGAATGAAATAGAATGGATCGTATGAATGAATTCGAATAGATCGTGCGAATGAATTAGAATGGATTGTACGAATGAATTAGAATGGATCGTACGAATGAATTAGAATGGATCGTACGAATGAATTAGAATGGATACATTCGTGCGAATGAATTAGAATGGATCGTATGAATGAATTAGAATGGATCGTACGAATGATTTTGAATAGATCGTATGAATGAATTAGAATGGATCGTGCGAATGAATTAGAATGGATCGTACGAATGAAATAGAATGGATTCGCACGACTGTATCCATTCTAATTCATTCGTACGATCCATTCTAATTCATTCGTACAATCCATTCTAATTCATTCGCACGATCCATTCGCATTCACTCAAACGATCCATTCTAATTCATTCAAATGATCCACTCTAATTCATTCGTACGATCCATTCTAATTCATTCGCACAATCTATTCTAATTCATTCGTACGATCCATTCTAATTCATTCGCACGATCTATTCTAATTCGTTCAAACGATCCATTCTAATTCATTCGTACGGTCCATTCTAATTTCTTCGTATGATCTAGAATGGATCGTACGAATGAAATAGAATGGATTGTACGAATGAGATAGAATGGATCGTACGAATGAATTAGAATGGATACATTCATGCGAATGAATTAGAATGGATCATACGAATGAATTAGAATGGATTCATTCGTGCGAATGAATTAGAATGGATCGTACGAATGAGTAAGAATGGATCGTACGAATGAATTAGAATGGATCGAACGAATGAATTAGAATGGATACATTCGTGCAAAAGAATTAGAATGGATTGTATGAATGAATTAGAATGGATCGTGCGAATGAAATAGAATGGATCGTATGAATTTGAATGGATCGTACGAATGAAATAGAATGGATCGTACGAATGAATTAGAATAGATTGTGCGAATGGATTAGAATGGATCATACGATTGAGTAAGAATGGATTGTACGAATGAAATAGAATAGATCGTCCGAATGAATTAGAATGGATCATGCTAATGAATTAGAATTGATCGTACGAATGAATTAGAATAGATTGTGCGAATGAATTAGAATAGATCGTACGAATGAATTGGAATGGATACATTCGTGCGAATGAATTAGAATGGATCGTATGAATGAATTAGAGTGGATACATTCGTACAAATGAATTAGAATAGATCGTACGAAGGAATTAGAATAGATCGTACGAATGAATTAGAATGGATCGTAAGAAGGAATTAGAATGGATCGTACGAAGGAATTAGAATGGATCGTACGAATGAATTAGAATAGATTGTGCGAATGAATTAGAATGGATCGTACGAATGAATTAGAATGGATCGTACGAATGCATTAGAATGGATCGTACGAATGAATTAGAATGGATACATTCGTGCGAATGAATTAGAATGGATCATACGAATGAATTAGAGTTGATACATTCGTGCGAATGAATTAGGATGGATCGTATGAATGAATTAGAATGGATCGTACGAATGAATTAGAATGGATACATTCGTGCGAATGAATTAGAATGGATCGTATGAATGAATTAGAATCGATCGTACGAATGAATTAGAATGGATCATGCGAATGAATTAGAATGGATCGTGCGAATGAAATAGAATGGATCGTATGAATGAATTAGAATGGATCGTATGAATGAAATAGAATGGATCGTACGAATGAATTAGATTGGATCGTGCGAATGAATCAGAATGGATCGTACGAATGAATTAGAATGGATCGTACGAAGGAATTAGAATGGATAGTACGAATGAATTAGAATGAATGCATTCGTGCAAACTAAATAGAATGGATCGTACGAATGAATTAGACTAGATAGTACGAATGGATTAGAATGGATCATACGATTGAGTAAGAATGGATTGTACGAATGAAATAGAATAGATCGTACGAATGAATTAGAATGGATCGTATGAATGAATTAGAATCGATCGTACGAATGAGTAAGAATGGATCGTAGGAATGAATTAGAATGGATTGAATTAGAATAAATCGTACGAATGAATTAGAATGGATCGTACGAATGAATTAGAATGGATCGTGTGAATGAATTAGAATGGGTCGTACGAATGAATTAGAATGGATACACGATCCAGATCCATTCTAATTCATTCGCACAATCTATTCTAATTCATTCGTAGGATCCATTCTAATTCATTACTACGATCCATTCTAATTCATTCATACGATCCATTCTAATTCATTCGTACGATCCATTTTAATTCATTCGCACGATCCATTCTAATTCATTCATACGATCCATTCTAATTCATTCGTATGTATCCATTCTAATTCATTCATACGATCCATTCTAATTCTACGATCCATTCTTACTCATTCGTATTATCCATTTTAATTCATTCACACGAATGTATCAACTCTAATTCATTCGTATGATCCATTCTAATTCATTCGCACGAATGTATCCATTCTAATTCATTCGTACGATCCATTCTAATTCATTCGTACGATCGATTCTAATTCATTCGTACGATCCATTCTAATTCATTCGTACAATCAATTCTAATTCATTCGTACGATTCATTCTAATTCAATCAATTCTAATTCATTCGTACGATCCATTCTGATTCATTCGTACGATCCATTCTAATTCATTCGTACGATTCATTCTAATTCAATCCATTCTAATTCATTCGTACGATCCATTCTTACTCATTCGTACGATCCATTCTAATTCATTCGCACGAATGAACCCATTCTAATTCATTCGTATGATCCATTCTAATTCATTCGCATGAATTTATCCATTCTAATTCATTCATACGATCCATTCTATCTCATTCGTACAATCCATTCTATTTCATTCGTACGATCCATTCTAATTCATTCGCACGATCCATTATAAGTCATTCGCACGATCTATTCTAATTCAGTAGCACGATCATTCATACGAATGAATTAGAATGGATCGTATGAATGAATTAGAATGGATCGTATGAATGAATTAGAATGGATTGTACGAATGAAATAGAATAGATCGTACGAATGAATTAGAATGGATCGTGCGAATGAATTAGAATGGATCGTGCGAATGAATTAGAATGGATCGTACGAATGAATTAGAATGGATCGTATGAATGAATTAGAATGGATCATACGAATGAATTAGAATGGATACATTCGTGCGAATGAATTAGAATGGATCGTGTGAATGAATTAGAATGGATCGTACGAAGAAATTAGAATGGATCGTACGAAGGAATTAGAATGGATAGTACGAATGAATTATAATGGATACCTTCGTGCGAATGAATTAGAATGGATCGTACGAGTGAGTAAGAATGGATCGTACGAATGAAATAGAATGGATCGTATGAATGAATTAGAATGGATCGTGCGAATGAATTAGAATGGATCGTACGAATGAATTAGAATAGATTGTGCGAATGAATTAGAATGGATCGTACGAATGAATTAGAATGGATCGTATGAATGAATTAGAATGGATCGTGTGAATGAATTAGAATGGATCGTACGAATGAAATAGAATGGATTAGCACAAATGTATCTATTCTAATTCATTCGTACGATCCATTCTAATTCATTCGTACAATCCATTCTAATTCATTCGCACGAACCATTCGCATTCACTCAAACGATCCATTCTAATTCATTCATATGATCCATTCTAATTCATTCGCACGAATGTATCCATTCTAATTCATTCGTACGATCCATTCTAATTCATTTGTATGAATGTATCCACTCTAATTCATTCATACGATCCATTCTAATTCATTCGCACGAATGTTTCCATTCCAATTCATTTGTACGATCCATTCTAATTCATTCGCACAATCTATTCTAATTCATTCGTACGATCTATTCTAATTCATTAGTATGATCCATTCTAATTCATTCGTACGATCTATTCTATTTCATTCGTACAATCCATTCTTACTCAATCGTACGAATGAGTAAGAATGGATCGTGCGAATGAATTAGAATGGATCATATGAATGAATTAGAATGGATCGTATGAATGAATTAGAATGGATCGTGCGAATAAATTAGAATGGATCGTATGAATGAATTAGAATGGATCGTATGAATGAAATAGAATGGATCGTACGAATGAATTAGAATGGATCGTATGAATGAATTAGAGTGGATCATATGAATGAATTAGAATGGATCGTATGAATGAATTAGAATGGATCGTGCGAATGAATTAGAATGGATCGTGCGAATGAATTAGAATGGATCGTACGAATGAATTAGAATGGATCGTACGAATGAATTAGAATGGATCGTTCGAATGAATTAGAATAGATTGTGCAAATGAATTAGAATGGATACCTTCGTGCAAATGAATTAGAATGGATCGTACGAATGAGTAAAAATGGATCGTACGAATGAAATAGAATGGATCGTATGAATGAATTAGAATGGATCGTGCGAATGAATTAGAATGGATCGTACGAATGAATTAGAATAGATTGTGCGAATGAATTAGAATGGATCGTACGAATGAATTAGAATGGATACATTCGTGCGAATCCATTCTATTTCATTCGTACGATCCATTCTAATTCATTCGCACGATCCATTCTAATTCATTCATACGATCCATTCTAATTCATTCGTACGATCCATTCTAATTCATTCGTACGATCCATTCTAATTCATTCGCACAATCTATTCTAATTCATTCGTACGATCCATTCTAATTCATTCGCACGATCCATTCTAATTCATTCATACGATCCATTCTATTTCATTCGTACGATCCATTCTTACTCATTCGTACGATCCATTCTAATTCATTTGCATGAAGGTATCCATTCTAATTCATTCCTACTATCCATTCTAATTCCTTCGTACGATCTATTCTAATTCCTTCGTACGATCCATTCTAATTCATTCGTACGATCCATTCTAATTCATTCGTACGATCCATTCTAATTCCTTCATATGATCCATTCTAATTCATTCGTACGGTATGATTCATTCTAATTCTTTCGTACGATTCATTCTAATTCAATCCATTCTAATTCATTCGTACGATCCATTCTAATTCATTCGTACGATCCATTCTAATTCATTCGTACGATTCATTCTAATTCAATCCATTCTAATTCATTCGTACGATCCATTCTTGCTCATCGTATGCATGAATTAGAATGGATCGTGCGAATGAATTAGAATGGATCGTACGAATGAAATAGAATGGATCGAACGAATGAATTAGAATGGATACATTCGTGCAAAAGAATTAGAATGGATCATAGAATGAATTAGAATGGATCGTTTGAGTGAATACGAATGGATCGTATGAATGAATTAGAATGGATCGTGCGAATGAATTAGAATGGATCGTACGAATGAAATAGAATGGATTCACACGAATGTATCCATTCTAATTCATTCGTACGATCCATTTTAATTCATTCGTACAATCCATTCTAATTCATTCGCACGATCCATTCGCATTCACTCAAACTATCCATTCTAATTCATTTATATGATCCATTCTAATTCATTAGCACGAATGTATCCATTCTAATTCATTCGTACGATCCATTCTAATTCATTTGTACGAATGTATCCACTCTAATTCATTCGTTCGATCCATTCTATTTCATTCGTACGATCCTTCGTATGATCAATTCTAATTCATTCGTACGATATGATTCATTCTAATTCATTCGTACGATTCATTCTAATTCAATCCATTCTAATTCATTCGTACGATCCATTCTAATTCATTCGTACGATCCATTCTAATTCATTCGTATGATTCATTCTAATTCAATCCATTCTAATTCATTCGTACGATCCATTCTTACTCATTCATACGATCCATTCTAATTCATTCGCACGAATGAAACCATTCTAATTCATTCATATGATCCATTCTAATTCATTCGCATGAATGTATCCATCCTAATTCATTCGTACGATCCATTCTATTTCATTCGTACAATCCATTCTATTTCATTCGTACGATCCATTCTAATTCATTCGCATGATCCATTCTAATTCATTCACATGATCCATTCTAATTCATTCGTACGATCGATTCTAATTCATTTATACGATCCATTCTAATTCATTCGCACGAATGTATCCATTCTAATTCATTCGTACGATCCATTCTAATTCATTCGCACAATCTATTCTAATTCATTCATATGATCCATTCTAATTTATTCGCACGATCCATTCTAATTCCTTCGTATGATCCATTCTAATTCATTCGTACGGTATGATTTATTCTAATTCATTCGTACGATTCATTCTAATTCAATCCATTCTAATTCATTCGTAAGATCCATTCTAATTCATTCGTACGATCTATTCTAATTCATTCGTACGATTCATTCTAATTCAATCCATTCTAATTCATTCGTACGATCCATTCTTACTCATTCGTACGATCCATTCTAATTCATTCGCACGAATGAATCCATTCTAATTCATTCGTATGATCCATTCTAATTCATTCGCATGAATTATCCATTCTAATTCATTCGTACGATCCATTCTATCTCATTCGTACAATCCATTCTATTTCATTTATATAATCCATTCTAATTCATTCGCACGATCCATTCTAATTTATTCATACGATCCATTCTAATTCATTCGTATGATCCATTCTAATTCATTCGTTCAATCCTTTCTAATTTATTCGCACGATCCATTCTAATTCATTCATACGATCCATTCTTACTCATTCGTACGATCCATTCTAATTCATTCGCACGATCCATTCTAATTCAACCGTACGATCCATTCTATTTCATTCGTACGATCCATTCTTACTCATTCGTACGATCCATTCTAATTCATTCGCACGAATGTATCCATTCTAATTCATTCGTACGATCCATTCTAATTCCTTCGTACAAACCATTCTAATTCCTGCGGACGATCCATTCTAATTCCTTTATACGAATGAGTAAGAATGGATCGTACGAATGAGTAAGAATGGATCGTACGAATGAAATAGAATGGATTGTACGAATGAATTAGAATGGATACATTCGTGCGAATGAATTAGGATGGATCGTATGAATGAATTAGAATAGATTGTGCGAATGAATTAGAATGGATCGTACGAATGAATTAGAATGGATACATTCATGCGAATGAATTAGAATGGATCGTATGAATGAATTAGAATGGATCGTACGAATGAATTAGAATGGATACATTCGTGCGAATGATTTAGAATGGATCGTACGAATGAATTAGAATAGATTGTGCGAATGAATTAGAATGGATCGTATGAATTAGAATTGATCGTACGAATGAATTAGAATGGATCATACGAAGGATTTAGAATGGATCGTACGAATGAATTAGAATGGATCATACGAATGAATTAGAATGGATACATTCGTGCAAATGAATTAGAATGGATCATACGAAGGAATTAGAATGGATCGTACGAATGAATTAGAATGGATCGTACGAATGAATTAGAATGGATACATTCGTGCGAATGAATTAGAATGGATCATACGAAGGAATTAGAATGGATCATACGAATGAATTAGAATGGATCGTACGAATGAATTAGAATGGATCGTACGAATGAATTAGAATGGATACATTCGTGCGAATGAATTAGAATGGATCATACGAATGAATTAGAGTTGATACATTCGTGTGAATGAATTAAAATGGATAATACGAATGAGTAAGAATGGATCGTAGAATTAGAATGGATCGTATGAATGAATTAGAATGGATACATACGAATGAATTAAAATGGATCGTATGAATGAATTAGAATGGATCGTGCGAATGAATTAGAATGGATCGTACGAATGAATTAGAATGGATCGTATGAATGAATTAGAATGGATCGTAGTAATGAATTAGAATGGATCCTACGAATGAATTAGAATAGATTGTGCGAATGAATTAGAATGGATCTGGATCGTGTATCCATTCTAATTCATTCGTACGACCCATTCTAATTCATTCGCACGATCCATTCTAATTCATTCGTACGATCTATTCTATTTCATTCGTACAATCCATTCTAATTCATTCATACGATCCAATCTAATTCATTCATACGATCCATTCTAATTCATTCGTACGATCTATTCTATTTCATTCATACGATCCATTCTAATTCGTTTGTATGCTCCTTTCTAATTCCTTCGTACGATCCATTCTATTTCATTCGTATGACCCATTCTAATTCATAAGTACGATCCATTCTAATTCATTCAAACGATCCATTCTAATTCATTCGTACGATCCATTCTAATTCATTCGCACGATCCATTCTAATTCATTCATACGATCCAATCTAATTCATTCATACGATCCATTCTAATTCATTCGCACGAATGTATCCATTCTAACTCATTCGCACGATCATATGAATGAATTAGAATGGATCATATGAATGAATTAGAATGGATCGTTTGAGTGAATGCGAATGGATCGTGCGAATGAATTAGAATGGATTGTACGAATGAATTAGAATGGATCGTACGAATGAATTAGAATGGATACATTCGTGCGAATCCATTCTATTTCATTCGTACGATCCATTCTAATTCATTCGCACGATCCATTCTAATTCATTCGTACGATCCATTCTAATTCATTCGTACGATCCATTCTAATTCATTCGTACGATCCATTCTAATTCCTTCGTATGATCCATTCTAATTCATTCGTACGGTATGATTCATTCTAATTCATTCGTACGATTCATTCTAATTCAATCCATTCTAATTCATTCGTACGATCCATTCTAATTCATTCGTACGATCCATTCTATCTCATTCGTACAATCCATTCTGTTTCATTCGTACGATCCATTCTAATTCATTCGCACGATCCATTCAAATTCATTCGCACGAATCTATCTATTCTAATTCATTCGTACGATCCATTCTAATTCATTCGCACGATCCATTCTAATTCATTAATACGATCCAATCTAGTTTATTCATACGATCTATTCTAATTCATTCGTACAATCCATTCTAATTCATTCGTAAGATCCATTCTAATTTATTAATACGATCCAATCTAATTCATTCATACAATCCATTCTAATTCATTCGTACGATCCATTCTAATTCATTAGCACGATCCATTCTAATTCATTCGTACGATCCATTCTAATTCATTCGCACAATCTATTCTAATTCATTCATACGATCTATTCTAATTTATTCGCACGATCCATTCTAATTCATTCGTACGATCCATTCTAATTCATTCGCACGATCCATTCTAATTCATTCATACGATCCATTCTAATTCATTCGCATGAATGTATCCATTCTAATTTATTCGTACGATCCATTCTATCTCATTCGTACAATCCATTCTATTTCATTCGTACGATCCATTCTAATTCATTCGCACGATCCATTCTAATTCATTCGTACGATCTATTCTATTTCATTCGTGCAAATGAATTAGAATGGATCGTATGAATGAATTAGAATCGATCGTATGAATGAATTAGAATGGATACATTCATGCGAATGAATTAGAATGGATCGTATAAATGAATTAGAATGGATCGTGCGAATGAATTAGAATGGATCGTACGTATGAATTAGAATGGATCGTGCGAATAAATTAGAATGGATCGTATGAATAAATTAGAATAGATTGTACGAATGAATTAGAATGGATACATTCATGCGAATGAATTAGAATGGATCGTATGAATGAATTAGAATGGATACATTCATGCGAATGAATTAGAATGGATCGTATGAATGAATTAGAATGGATCGTGCGAATGAATTAGAATGGATTGTACGAATGAATTAGAATGGATCGTATGAATGAATTAGAATGGATCGTAGTAATGAATTAGAATGGATCCTACGAATAAATTATAATAGATTGTGCGAATGAATTAGAATGGATCTGGATCGTGTATCCATTCTAATTCATTCGTACGACCCATTCTAATTCATTCGCACGATCCATTCTAATTCATTCGTACGATCTATTCTATTTCATTCGTACAATCCATTCTAATTCATTCATACGATCCAATCTAATTCATTCATATGATCCATTCTAATTCATTCGTACGATCTATTCTATTTCATTCATACGATCCATTCTAATTCGTTTGTACGATCCTTTCTAATTCCTTCGTACGATCCATTCTATTTCACTCGTATGACCCATTCTAATTCATAAGTACGATCCATTCTAATTCATTCAAACGATCTATTCTAATTCATTCGCACGATCCATTCTAATTCATTCGCACGATCCATTCTAATTCATTCATACGATCCAATCTAATTCATTCATACGATCCATTCTAATTCATTCGCACGAATGTATCCATTCTAATTCATTCGCACGATCCATTCTAATTCATTCATACAATCCATTCTAATTCTTTTGCACGAATATATCCATTCGAATTCATTCGTACGATCCATTCTAATTCCTTCGTACGATCCATATTCTAATTCATTCGCACGATCCATTCTAATTCATTCGCACGATCCATTCTAATTCATTCATACGATCCATTCTAATTCATTCACACAATCCATTCTAATTCATTCTAATTTATTCGTATGTGAGTGGATCGTGTTTTTTCGTGCTAATGAATTAGAATGGATCGTACGAATGAATTAGAATGGATACATTCGTGCGAAAGAATTAGAATGGATCGTATGAATGAATTAGATTGGATCGTATAAATGAATTAGAATGGATCGTAGGAATGAATTAGATTGGATCGTATTAATGAATTAGAATGGATCGTGCGAATGAATTAGAATGGATCGTACGAATGAATTAGAATAGATAGATTCGTGCGAATGAATTTGAATGGATCGTGCGAATGAATTAGAATGGATCGTACGAATGAAACAGAATGGATTGTACGAATGAGATAGAATGGATCGTACGAATGAATTAGAATGGATCGTACGAATGAATTAGAATGGATTGAATTAGAATGAATCGTACGAATGAATTAGAATGAATCATACCGTACGAATGAATTAGAATGGATCATACGAAGGAATTAGAATGGATCGTACGAATGAATTAGAATGGATCGTACGAATGAATTAGAATGGATCGTACGAATGAATTAGAATGGATCGTGCGAATGAATTAGAATGGATCGTACGAATGAAATAGAATGGATTCGCACGAATGTATCCATTCTAATTCATTCGTACGATCCATTCTAATTCATTCGTACAATCCATTCTAATTCATTCGCACGATCCATTCGCATTCACTCAAACGATCCATTCTAATTCATTCATATGATCCATTCTAATTCATTCGTGCGAATGAATTAGAATGGATACATTCGTACAAATGAATTAGAATGGATCGTAGGAATGAATTAGTATGGATACATTCGTGCGAATGAATTAGAATGGATCATATGAATGAATTAGAATGGATCGTTTTAGTGAATGCGAATGGATCGTGCGAATGAATTAGAATGGATTGTACGAATGAATTAGAATGGATCGTACGAATGAATTAGAATGGATACATTCGTGCGAATCCATTCTATTTCATTCGTACGATCCATTCTAATTCATTCGCACGATCCATTCTAATTCATTCATACGATCCATTCTAATTCATTCGTACGATCCATTCTAATTCATTCGTACGATCCATTCTAATTCATTCGCACAATCTATTCTAATTCATTCGTACGATCCATTCTAATTCATTCGCACGATCCATTCTAACTCATTCGCACAATCTATTCTAATTCATTCATACGATCCATTCTAATTTATTCGCACGATCCATTCTAATTCATTCATATGATCCATTCTAATTCATTCATATGATCCATTCTAATTCATTCGCACGATCCATTCTTACTCATTCGTTCGATCCATTCTAATTCATTCGCACGATCCATTCTAATTCATTAATACGATCCATTCTAATTCATTCGCACGATCCATTCTAATTCATTCACACTCATACGATCCATTCTAATTCATTCGCACGAATGTATCCTTTCTAATTCATTCGTACGATCCATTCTAATTCATTTACACAATCTATTCTAATACATTCGAACGATCCATTCTAATTCATTCGTACGATCCATTCTAATTCATTCGTACGATCCATTCTAATTCATTCGCACGATCCATTCTAATTCATTCGCACGATCCATTCTAATTCATTAGCACGATCCATTCTAATTCATTCGTACGATCCATTCTAATTCATTTATACGATCCAATCTAATTCATTCATACGATCCATTCTAATTCTTTCGCACGAATGTATCCATTCTAATTCATTCGTACGATCCATTCTAATTCATTAGCACGAAAAAACACGATCCACTCATATACGAATAAATTAGAATGAATTAGAATGGATTGTGTGAATGAATTAGAATGGATCGTATGAATGAATTAGAATGGATCGTGCGAATGAATTAGAATGGATCGTGCGAATGAATTAGAATATGGATCGTACGAAGGAATTAGAATGGATCGTACGAATAAATTCGAATGGATATATTCGTGCAAAAGAATTAGAATGGATTGTATGAATGAATTAGAATGGATCGTGCGAATGAATTAGAATGGATACATTCGTGCGAATGAATTAGAATGGATCGTATGAATGAATCAGATTGGATCGTATGAATGAATTAGAATGGATCGTGCGAATGAATTAGAATGGATCGTGCGAATGAATTAGAATAGATCGTTTGAATGAATTAGAATGGATCGTACTTATGAATTAGAATGGGTCATACGAGTGAAATAGAATGGATCGTACGAAGGAATTAGAAAGGATCGTACAAACGAATTAGAATGGATCGTATGAATGAAATAGAATAGATCGTACGAATGAATTAGAATGGATCATATGAATGAATTAGATTGGATCGTATGAATGAATTAGAATGGATTGTACGAATGAAATAGAATAGATCGTACGAATGAATTAGAATGGATCGTGCGAATGAATTAGAATGGGTCGTACGAATGAATTAGAATGGATACACGATCCAGATCCATTCTAATTCATTCGCACAATCTATTATAATTTATTCGTAGGATCCATTCTAATTCATTACTACGATCCATTCTAATTCATTCATACGATCCATTCTAATTCATTCGTACAATCCATTCTAATTCATTCGCACGATCCATTCTAATTCATTCATACGATCCATTCTAATTCATTCGCATGAATGTATCCATTCTAATTCATTCATACGATCCATTCTAATTCATTCGCATGAATGTATCCATTCTAATTCATTCGTACAATCTATTCTAATTTATTCATACGATCCATTCTAATTTATTCGCACGATCCATTCTAATTCATACGTACGATCCATTCTAATTCATTCGCACGATCCATTCTAATTCATTTATACGATCCATTCTAATTCATTCGCATGAATGTATCCATTCTAATTCATTCGTACGATCGATTCTAATTCATTCATACGATCCATTCTAATTCATTTGCACGAATGAAATAGAATAGATCGTACGAATGAATTAGAATGGATCGTGCGAATGAATTAGAATGGATCGTACGAATGAAATAGAATGGATTGTACGAATGAGATAGAATGGATCGTACGAATAAATTAGAATGGATACATTCATGCGAATGAATTAGAATGGATCGTATGAATGAATTAGAATGGATCGTGCGAATGAATTAGAATGGATCGTACGAATGAATTAGAATGGATCGTGCGAATAAATTAGAATAGATCGTATGAATGAATTAGAATAGATTGTGCGAATGAATTAGAATGGATCGTACGAATGAATTAGAATGGATCGTGCTAATGAATTAGAATGGATCGTACGAATGAATTAGAATGGATTGTATGAATGAATTAGATTGGATCGTATTAATAAATTAGAATGGATCTTACGAATGAATTAGAATGGATTGTACGAATGAATTAGAATAGATCTTATGAATAAACTAGATTGGATCGTATTAATGAATTAGAATGGATCGTGCGAATGAATTAGAATGGATCGTACGAATGAATTAGAATAGATAGATTCGTGCGAATGAATTTGAATGGATCGTGCGAATGAATTAGAATGGATCGTACGAATGAAACAGAATGGATTGTACGAATGAGATAGAATGGATCGTACGAATGAATTAGAATGGATCGTACGAATGAATTAGAATGGATTGAATTAGAATGAATCGTACGAATGAATTAGAATGAATCATACCGTACGAATGAATTAGAATGGATCATACGAAGGAATTAGAATGGATCGTACGAATGAATTAGAATGGATCGTACGAATGAATTAGAATGGATCGTACGAATGAATTAGAATGGATCGTGCGAATGAATTAGAATGGATCGTACGAATGAAATAGAATGGATTCGCACGAATGTATCCATTCTAATTCATTCGTACGATCCATTCTAATTCATTCGTACAATCCATTCTAATTCATTCGCACGATCCATTCGCATTCACTCAAACGATCCATTCTAATTCATTCATACGATCCATTCTAATTCCTTCGTACAAACCATTCTAATTCCTGCGTACGATCCATTCTAATTCCTTTGTACGAATGAGTAAGAATGGATCGTACGAATGAGTAAGAATGGATCGTACGAATGAAATAGAATGGATTGTACGAATGAATTAGAATGGATACATTCGTGCGAATGAATTCGGATGGATCGTATGAATGAATTAGAATAGATTGTGCGAATGAATTAGAATGGATCGTCCGAATGAATTAGAATGGATACATTCATGCGAATGAATTAGAATGGATCGTATGAATGAATTAGAATGGATCGTACGAATGAATTAGAATGGATACATTCGTGCGAATGATTTAGAATGGATCGTACGAATGAATTAGAATAGATTGTGCGAATGAATTAGAATGGATCGTATGAATTAGAATTGATCGTACGAATGAATTAGAATGGATCATACGAAGGATTTAGAATGGATCGTACGAATGAATTAGAATGGATCGTACGAATGAATTAGAATCGATACATTCGTGCAAATGAATTAGAATGGATCATACGAAGGAATTAGAATGGATCATACGAATGAATTAGAATGGATCGTACGAATGAATTAGAATGGATACATTCGTGCGAATGAATTAGAATGGATCATACGAAGGAATTAGAATGGATCATACGAATGAATTAGAATAGATCGTACGAATGAATTAGAATGGATCGTACGAATGAATTAGAATGGATACATTCGTGCGAATGAATTAGAATGGATCATACGAATGAATTAGAGTTGATACATTCGTGTGAATGAATTAAAATGGATAATACGAATGAGTAAGAATGGATCGTAGAATTAGAATGGATCGTATGAATGAATTAGAATGGATACATACGAATGAATTAAAATGGATCGTATGAATGAATTAGAATGGATCGTGCGAATGAATTAGAATGGATCGTACGAATGAATTAGAATGGATCGTATGAATGAATTAGAATGGATCGTAGTAATGAATTAGAATGGATCCTACGAATGAATTAGAATAGATTGTGCGAATGAATTAGAATGGATCTGGATCGTGTATCCATTCTAATTCATTCGTACGACCCATTCTAATTCATTCGCACGATCCATTCTAATTCATTCGTACGATCTATTCTATTTCATTCGTACAATCCATTCTAATTCATTCATACGATCCAATCTAATTCATTCATACGATCCATTCTAATTCATTCGTACGATCTATTCTATTTCATTCATACGATCCATTCTAATTCGTTTGTATGCTCCTTTCTAATTCCTTCGTACGATCCATTCTATTTCATTCGTATGACCCATTCTAATTCATAAGTACGATCCATTCTAATTCATTCAAACAATCCATTCTAATTCATTCGTACGATCCATTCTAATTCATTCGCACGATCCATTCTAATTCATTCATACGATCCAATCTAATTCATTCATACGATCCATTCTAATTCATTCGCACGAATGTATCCATTCTAACTCATTCGCACGATCCATTCTAATTCATTCATACGATCCATTCTATTTCATTCGTACGATCCATTCTTACTCATTCGTACGATCCATTCTAATTCATTCGTACGATCCATTCTAATTCCTTTGTATGATCCATTCTAATTCATTCGTACGGTATGATTCATTCTAATTCATTCGTACAATTCATTCTAATTCAATCCATTCTAATTCATTCGTACGATCAATTCTAATTCCTTCGTACGATCTATTCTAATTCCTTCGTTCGATCCATTCTATTTCATTCGTACGTTCCATTCTAATTCATTCGCACGATCCATTCTAATTCATGCATACGATGAGTAAGAATGGATCGTACGAATGAATTAGAATGGATTGAATTAGAATGAATCGTACGAATGAATTAGAATGGATCGTACGAATGAATTAGAATGGATCGTACGAATGAATTAGAATGGATTGAATTAGAATGAATCGTACGAATGAATTAGAATGGATCGTACGAATGAATTAGAATGGATCGTACGAAGGAATTAGAATGGATCGTACGAAGGAATTAGAATGGATAGTACTAATGAATTAGAATGGATACATTCGTGCAAATGAACTAGAATGGATCGTACGAATGAGTAAGAATGGATCGTACGAATGAAATAGAATGGATCGTATGAATGAATTAGAATGGATCATGTGAATGAATTAGAATGGATCGTACGAATGAATTAGAATAGATTGTGCGAATGAATTAGAATGGATCGTACGAATGAATTAGAATGGATCGTACGAATGAATTAGAATGGATCGTATGAATGAATTAGAATGGATCGTGCGAATGAATTAGAATGGATCGTACGAATAAAATAGAATGGATTCGCACGAATGTATCCATTCTAATTCATTCGTACGATCCATTCTAATTCATTCGTACAATCCATTCAAATTCATTCGCACGATCCATTCGCATTCACTCAAACGATCCATTCTAATTCATTCATATGATCCATTCTAATTCATTCGCACGAATGTATCCATTCTAATTCATTCGTACGATCCATTCTAATTCATTTGTACGAATGTATCCACTCTAATTCATTCATACAATCCATTCTAATTCATTTGCACGAATGTATCCATTCTAATTCATTCGTACGATCCATTCTAATTCATTCGCACAATCTATTCTAATTCATTCGTACGATAATTTCTAATTCATTAGCATAATCCATTCTAATTCATTCGTACGATCTATTCTATTTCATTCGTACAATCCATTCTTACTCAATCGTATGATCCATTCTAATCCATTCGCATAATCTATTCTAATTCATTCGTACGATCTATTCTATTTCATTCGTACGATCTATTCTAATTCATACGATCCATTCTATTTTATTCATACGATCCATTTTAATTCATTCGCACGATCCATTCTAATTCATTCATACGATCCATTCTAATTCATTCGTACGATCCATTCTAATTTCTTCGTATGATCTATTCTAATTCCTTCGTACGATCCATTCTAATTCCTTCGTACGATCCATTCAAATTCATTCGCACGAATCTATCCATTCTAATTCATTCGTACGATCCATTCTAATTCATTCGCATGGTCCATTCTAATTCATTAATACGATCCAATCTAATTCATTTATACGATCTATTCTAATTCATTCGCACGAATATATCCTTTCTAATTCATTCGTACGATCCATTCTAATTCATTCGCACAATCTATTCTAATTCATTAGTACGATCCATTCTAATTAGAATAGATTGTATGAATTAGAATGGATCATATGAATGAATTAGAATAGATCGTACGAATGAATTAGAATGGATCTTATGAATGAATTAGATTGTGCGAATGAATTAGAATGGATACATTCGTGCGAATGAATTAGATTGGATCGTATGCATGAATTAGAATGGATCGTGCGAATGAATTAGAATAGATTGTGCGAATGAATTAGAATGGATCGTACGAATGAATTAGAATGGATCGTACGAATGAATTAGAATGGATCGTACGAATGAATTAGAATGGATACATTCGTGCGAAAGAATTAGAATAGATCGTATGAATGAATTAGAATGGATCGTATGAATGAAATAGAATGGATCGTGCGAATGAATTAGAATGGATCGTGCGAATGAATTAGAATGGATCGTACGAATGAATTAGAAGGGATCGTACGAAGGAATTAGAATGGATCGTACGAATGAATTAGAATTAGAATGAATCGTACGAATGAATTAGAATGGATCGTACAAATGAATTCGAATGGATCGTACGAATGAATTAGAATGGATTGAATTAGAATGAATCGTACGAATGAATTAGAATGAATCATACCGTACGAATGAATTAGAATGGATCATACGAAGGAATTAGAATGGATCGTACGAATGAATTAGAATGGATCGTACGAATGAATTCGAATGGATCGTACGAATGAATTAGAATGGATTGAATTAGAATGAATCGTACGAATGAATTAGAATGAATCATACCGAACGAATGAATTAGAATGGATCATACGAAAGAATTAGAATGGATCGTACGAATGAATTAGAATGGATCGTACGAATGAATTAGAATGGATCGTGCGAATGAATTAGAATGGATCGTACGAATGAAATAGAATGGATTTGCACGAATGTATCCAATCTAATTCATTCATACGATCCATTCTAATTCATTCGTACAATCCATTCTAATTCATTCGCACGATCCATTCGCATTCACTCAAACGACCCATTCTAATTCATAAGTACGATCCATTCTAATTCATTCAAACGATCCATTCTAATTCATTCGTACGATCCATTCTAATTCATTCGCACGAATGTATCCATTCTAATTCATTCGTACGATCCATTCTAATTCATTTGTACGAATGTATCCATTCTAATTCATTCGTACGATCCATTCTAATTCATTTGTACGAATGTATCCTTTCTAATTCATTCGTACGATCCATTCTAATTCATTCGCAAAATCTATTATAATTCATTAGTACGATCCATTCTAATTCATTCGTACGATCCATTCTAATTCATTCATACGATCCATTCGAATTCATTCGTACGATCCATTCTAATTCATTCGTACGATCCATTCTAATTCATTCGCACAATCTATTCTAATACATTCGTACGATCCATTCTAATTCATTCGCACAATCCATTCTAATTCATTCATACGATCCATTCTAATTCATTCGCACGAATGTATCCATTCTAATTCATTCGTACGATCCATTCTAATTCATTCGCACAATCTATTCTAATTCATTCATACGATCCATTCTAATTTATTCACACGATCCATTCTAATTCATTCATACGATCCATTCTAATTCATTCATATGATCCATTCTAATTCATTCGTACGATCCATTCTTACTCATTCGTACGATCCATTCTAATTCATTCGCACGATCCATTCTAATTCATTAATACGATCCATTCTAATTCATTCGCACGATCCATTCTAATTCATTCACACTCATACGATCCATTCTAATTCATTCGCATGAATGTATCCTTTCTAATTCATTTGTACGATCCATTCTAATTCATTCGCACAATCTATTCTAATTCATTCGTACGATTCATTCTAATTCAATCAATTCTATTTCATTCGTACGATCCATTCTAATTCATTCGCACGATCCATTCTAATTCATGCATACGATGAGTAAGAATGGATCGTACGAATGAATTAGAATGGATTGAATTAGAATGAATCGTACGAATGGATTAGAATGGATCGTACGAATGAATTAGAATGGATCGTACGAAAGAATTAGAATGGATTGAATTAGAATGAATCGTACAAATAAATTAGAATGAATCATACCGTACGAATGAATTAGAATGGATCATACGAAGGAATTAGAATGGATCGTACGAATGAATTAGAATGGATCGTACGAAGGAATTAGAATGGATCGTACGAAGGAATTAGAATGGATAGTACGAATGAATTAGAATGGATACATTCGTGCAAATGAACTAGAATGGATCGTACGAATGAGTAAGAATGGATCGTACGAATGAAATAGAATGGATCGTATGAATGAATTAGAATGGATCGTGTGAATGAATTAGAATGGATCGTACGAATGAATTAGAATAGATTGTGCGAATGAATTAGAATGGATCGTACGAATGAATTAGAATGGATCGTACGAATGAATTAGAATGGATCGTATGAATGAATTAGAATGGATCGTGCGAATGAATTAGAATGGATCGTACGAATGAAATAGAATGGATTCGCACGAATGTATCCATTCTAATTCATTCGTACGATCCATTCTAATTCATTCGTACAATCCATTCTAATTCATTCACACGATCCATTCGCATTCACTCAAACGATCCATTCTAATTCATTCATATGATCCATTCTAATTCATTCGCACGAATGTATCCATTCTAATTCATTCGTACGATCCATTCTAATTCATTTGTACGAATGTATCCACTCTAATTCATTCATACGATCCATTCTAATTCATTCGCACGAATGTATCCATTCCAATTCATTCGTACGATCCATTCTAATTCATTCGCACAATCTATTCTAATTCATTCGTGTGAATGAATTAAAATGGATAATACGAATGAGTAAGAATGGATCGTAGAATTAGAATGGATCGTATGAATGAATTAGAATGGATACATACGAATGAATTAGAATGGATCGTATGAATGAATTAGAATGGATCGTGCGAATGAATTAGAATGGATCGTACGAATGAATTAGAATGGATCGTATGAATGAATTAGAATGGATCGTAGTAATGAATTAGAATGGATCCTACGAATGAATTAGAATAGATTGTGCGAATGAATTAGAATGGATCTGGATCGTGTATCCATTCTAATTCATTCGTACGACCCATTCTAATTCATTCGCACGATCCATTCTAATTCATTCGTACGATCTATTCTATTTCATTCGTACAATCCATTCTAATTCATTCATACGATCCAATCTAATTCATTCATACGATCCATTCTAATTCATTTGTACGATCTATTCTATTTCATTCATACGATCCATTCTAATTCGTTTGTACGATCCTTTCTAATTCCTTCGTACGATCCATTCTATTTCATTCGTATGACCCATTCTAATTCATAAGTACGATCCATTCTAATTCATTCAAACGATCCATTTTAATTCATTCGTACGATCCATTCTAATTCATTCGCACGATCCATTCTAATTCATTCATACGATCCAATCTAATTCATTCATACGATCCATTCTAATTCATTGGCACGAATGTATCCATTCTAATTCATTCGCACGATCCATTCTAATTCATTCATACAATCCATTCTAATTTTTTGCACGAATGTATCCATTCTAATTCTTCGTACGATCCATTCTAATTCATTCGTAAGATCTATTCTAATTCATTCGCATGATCCATTATAATTCATTCATACGATCCAATCTAATTCATTCGTACGATCCATTCTAATTCATTCGCACGAATGTATCAACTCTAATTCATTCGTACGATCCATTCTAATTCATTCATACATGTACGAATGAATTAGAATGGATACATTCGTGCGAATGAATTAGAATGGATCGTACGAATGAATTAGATTGGATCGTATGCATGAATTAGAATGGATCGTGCGAATGAATTAGAATGGATCGTACGAATGAATTAGAATGGATCGAACGAATGAATTAGAATGGATACATTCGTGCAAAAGAATTAGAATGGATTGTATGAATGAATTAGAATGGATCGTGCGAATGAATTAGAATGGATCGTACGAATGAATTAGAATGGATACATTCGTGCGAAAGAATTAGAATAGATCGTATTAATGAATTAGAATGGATCGTATGAATGAAATAGAATGGATCGTGCGAATGAATTAGAATGGATCGTGCGAGTGAATTAGAATGGATCGTACGAATGAATTAGAAGGGATCGTACGAAGGAATTAGAATGGATCGTACGAATGAATTAGAATTAGAATGAATCGTACGAATGAATTAGAATGGATCGTACGAATGAATTAGAATGGATCGTACGAATGAATTAGAATGGATCGTACGAATGAATTAGAATGGATTGAATTAGAATGAATCATACGAATGAATTAGAATGAATCATACCGTACGAATGAATTAGAATTGATCATACGAAGGAATTAGAATGGATCGTACGAATGAATTAGAATGGATCGTACGAATGAATTAGAATGGATCGTACGAATGAATTAGAATGGATCGTGCGAATGAATTAGAATGGATCGTACGAATGAAATAGAATGGATTTGCACGAATGTATCCATTCTAATTCATTCATACGATCCATTCTAATTCATTCGTACAATCCATTCTAATTCATTCGCACGATCCATTCGCATTCACTCAAACGACCCATTCTAATTCATTAGTACGATCCATTCTAATTCATTCAAACGATCCATTCTAATTCATTCATACGATCCATTCTAATTCATTCGCATGAATGTATCCATTCTAATTCATTCGTACGATCCATTCTAATTCATTTGTACGAATGTATCCATTCTAATTCATTCGTACGATCCGTTCTAATTCATTTGTACGAATGTATCCTTTCTAATTTATTCATATGATCCATTCTAATTCATTCACAAAATCTATTCTAATTCATCAGTACGATCCATTCTAATTCATTCGTACGATCCATTCTAATTCATTCATACGATCCATTCGAATTCATTCGTACGATCCATTCTAATTCATTCGTACGATCCATTCTAATTCATTCGCACAATCTATTCTAATACATTCGTACGATCCATTCTAATTCATTCGCACGATCCATTCTAATTCATTCATACGATCCATTCTAATTCATTCGCACGAATGTATCCATTATAATTCATTCGTACGATCAATTCTAATTCATTCGCACAATCTATTCTAATTCATTCATACGATCCATTCTAATTTATTCGCACGATCCATTCTAATTCATTCATACGATCCATTCAAATTCATTCATATGATCCATTCTAATTCATTCGCACGATCCATTCTTACTCATTCGTACGATCCATTCTAATTCATTCGCATGATCCATTCTAATTCATTAATACGATCCATTCTAATTCATTCGCACGATCCATTCTAATTCATTCACACTCATACGATCCATTCTAATTCATTCGCACGAATGTATCCTTTCTAATTCATTCGTACGATCCATTCTAATTCATTCGCACAATCTATTCTAATTCATTCTAATTCTAATGGATCGTTCGAATGAATTAGAAAGGATACATTCGTGCGAATGAATTAGAATGGATCGTATGAGTGTGAATGAATTAGAATGGATCGTGCGAATGAATTAGAATGTATCGTATTAATGAATTAGAATGGATCGTGCGAATGAATTGGAATGGATCGTACGAATGAGTAAGAATGGATCGTGCGAATGAATTAGAATGGATCATATGAATGAATTAGAATGGATCGTATGAATGAATTAGAATGGATCGTGCGAATAAATTAGAATGGATCGTATGAATGAATTAGAATAGATTGTGCGAATGAATTAGAATGGATCGTACGAATGAATTAGAATGGATACATTCGTGCGAATGAATTAGAATGGATCGTATGAATGAATTAGAATGGATCGTGCGAATGAATTAGAATGGATCGTACGAAAGTATTAGAATAGATTGTGCGAATGAATTAGAATGGATCGTACGAATGAATTAGAATGGATCGTATGAATGAATTAGAATGGATCGTACGAATGAATTAGAATGGATACATTCGTGCGAATGGATTAGAATGGATCGTACGAATGAATTAGAATGGATCGTTTGAATGAATTAGAATGGATCGTACTTATGAATTAGAATGGGTCGTTTGTGTGAATGCGAATGGATCGTGCGAATGAATTAGAATGGATTGTACGAATGAATTAGAATGGATCGTACGAATTAATTAGAATGGATACATTCGTGCGAATCCATTCTATTTCATTCGTACGATCCATTCTAATTCATTCGCACGATCCATTCTAATTCATTCGTACGATCCATTCTAATTCATTCGTACGATCCATTCTAATTTATTCGTACGATCCATTCTAATTCCTTCGTATGATCCATTCTAATTCATTCGTACGGTATGATTCATTCTAATTCATTCGTACGATTCATTCTAATTCAATCCATTCTAATTCATTCGTACGATCCATTCTAATTCATTCGTACGATCCATTCTATCTCATTCGTACAATCCATTCTGTTTCATTCGTACGATCCATTCTAATTCATTCTCACACGATCCATTCAAATTCATTCGCACGAATCTATCCATTCTAATTCATTCGTACGATCAATTCTAATTCATTCGCACGATCCATTTTAATTCATTAATACGATCCAATCTAATTTATTCATACGATCTATTCTAATTCATTCGTACAATCCATTCTAATTCATTCGTAAGATCCATTCTAATTCATTAATACGATCCAATCTAATTCATTCATACGATCCATTCTAATTCATTCGTACGATCCATTCTAATTCATTCGCACGATCCATTCTAATTCATTCGTACGATCCATTCTAATTCATTCGCACAATCTATTCTAATTCATTCATACGATCTATTCTAATTTATTCGCACGATCCATTCTAATTCATTCGTACGATCCATTCTAATTCATTCGCACGATCCATTCTAATTCATTCATACGATCCATTCTAATTCATTCGCATGAATGTATCCATTCTAATTCATTCGTACGATCCATTCTATCTCATTCGTACAATCCATTCTATTTCATTCGTACGATCCATTCTAATTCATTCGCACGATCCATTCTAATTCATTCGTACGATCTATTCTATTTCATTCGTGCAAATGAATTAGAATGGATCGTATGAATGAATTAGAATCGATCGTACGAATGAATTAGAATGGATACATTCATGCGAATGAATTAGAATGGATCGTATGAATGAATTAGAATGGATCGTGCGAATGAATTAGAATGGATCGTACGAATGAATTAGAATGGATCGTGCGAATAAATTAGAATGGATCGTATGAATAAATTAGAATAGATTGTACGAATGAATTAGAATGGATACATTCATGCGAATGAATTAGAATGGATCGTATGAATGAATTAGAATGGATACATTCATGCGAATGAATTAGAATGGATCGTATGAATGAATTAGAATGGATCGTGCGAATGAATTAGAATGGATTGTACGAATGAATTAGAATGGATCGTATGAATGAATTAGAATGGATCATAGTAATGAATTAGAATGGATCCTACGAATAAATTAGAATAGATTGTGCGAATGAATTAGAATGGATCTGGATCGTGTATCAATTCTAATTCATTCGTACGACCCATTCTAATTCATTCGCACGATCCATTCTAATTCATTCGTACGATCTATTCTATTTCATTCGTACAATCCATTCTAATTCATTCAAACGATCCAATCTAATTCATTCATATGATCCATTCTAATTCATTCGTACGATCTATTCTATTTCATTCATACGATCCATTCTAATTCGTTTGTACGATCCTTTCTAATTCCTTCGTACGATCCATTGTATTTCATTCGTATGACCCATTCTAATTCATAAGTACGATCACTTCTGATTCATTCAAACGATCCATTCTAATTCATTCGTACGATCCATTCTAATTCATTCGCACGATCCATTCTAATTCATTCATACGATCCAATCTAATTCATTCATACGATCCATTCTAATTCATTCGCACGAATGTATCCATTCTAATTCATTCGCACGATCCATTCTAATTCATTCATACAATCCATTCTAATTCTTTTGCACGAATATATCCATTCTAATTCATTCGTACGATCCATTCTAATTCATTCGTATGATCTATTCTAATTCATTCGCATGATCCATTATAATTCATTCATACGATCCAATCTAATTCATTCGTACGATCCATTCTAATTCATTCGCACGAATGTATCAACTCTAATTCATTCGTACGATCCATTCTAATTCATTCATACATGTACGAATGAATTAGAATGGATACATTCGTGCGAATGAATTAGAATGGATCGTACGAATGAATTAGATTGGATCGTATGCATGAATTAGAATGGATCGTGCGAATGAATTAGAATGGATCGTACGAATGAATTAGAATGGATCGAACGAATGAATTAGAATGAATACATTCGTGCAAAAGAATTAGAATGGATTGTATGAATGAATTAGAATGGATCGTGCGAATGAATTAGAATGGATCGTACGAATGAATTAGAATGGATACATTCGTGCGAAAGAATTAGAATAGATCGTATGAATGAATTAGAATGGATCGTATGAATGAAATAGAATGGATCATATGAATGAATTAGAATGGATCGTGCGAATGAATTAGAATTGATCGTAAGAATGAATTAGAATGGATCGTACGAAGGAATTAGAATGGATCGTACGAATGAATTAGAAAGGATACATTCGAATTCATTCGTACGATCCATTCTAATTCCTTCGTACGATCCATATTCTAATTCATTCGCACGATCCATTCTAATTCATTCGCACGATCCATTCTAATTCATTCATACGATCCATTCTAATTCATTCACACAATCCATTCTAATTCATTCTAATTTATTCGTATGTGAGTGGATCGTGTTTTTTCGTGCTAATGAATTAGAATGGATCGTACGAATGAATTAGAATGGATACATTCGTGCGAAAGAATTAGAATGGATCGTATGAATGAATTAGATTGGATCGTATAAACGAATTAGAATGGATCGTACGAATGAATTAGAATGGATCGTGCTAATGAATTAGAATGGATCGTGCGAATGAATTAGAATGGATCGTGAGAATGAATTAGAATGGATCGTACGAAGGAATTAGAATGGATCGTACGAATGAATTAGAATGGATCGTTCGAATGTATTAGAATAGATTGTGTGAATGAATTAGAATGGATCGTACGAATGAATTAGAAAGGATACATTCGTGCGAATGAATTAGAATAAATCATATGAGTGTGAATGAATTAGAATGGATCGTGCGAATGAATTAGAATGGATCGTATTAATGAATTAGAATGGATCGTGCGAATGAATTAGAATGGATCGTACGAATGAGTAAGAATGGATCGTGCGAATGAATTAGAATGGATCATAAGAATGAATTAGAATGGATCATATGAATGAATTAGAATGGATCGTGCGAATAAATTAGAATGGATCGTATGAATGAATTAGAATAGATTGTGCGAATGAATTAGAATGGATCGTGCGAATGAATTAGAATGGATCGTACGAATGAATTAGAATAGATTGTGCGAATGAATTAGAATGGATCGTACGAATGAATTAGAATGGATCGTACGAATGAATTAGAATGGATCGTATGAATGAATTAGAATGGATCGTGTGAATGAATTAGAATGGATCGTACGAATGAAATAGAATGGATTCGCACGAATGTATCCATTCTAATTCATTCGTACGATCCATTCTAATTCATTCGTACAATCCATTCTAATTCATTCGCACGATCCATTCGCATTCACTCAAACTATCCATTCTAATTCATTCATACGATCCATTCTAATTCATTCGCACGAATGTTTCCATTCCAATTCATTTGTACGATCCATTCTAATTCATTCGCACAATCTATTCTAATTCATTTGTACGATCTATTCTAATTCGTTAGCATGATCCATTCTAATTCATTCGTACGATCTATTCTATTTCATTCGTACAATCCATTCTTACTAAATCGTACGAATGAGTAAGAATGGATCGTGCGAATGAATTAGAATGGATCATATGAATGAATTAGAATGGATCGTATGAATGAATTAGAATGGATCGTGCGAATAAATTAGAATGGATCGTATGAATGAATTAGAATGGATCGTATGAATGAAATAGAATGGATCGTACGAATGAATTAGAATGGATCGTATGAATGAATTAGAGTGGATCATATGAATGAATTAGAATGGATCGTATGAATGAATTAGAATGGATCGTGCGAATGAATTAGAATGGATCGTGCGAATGAATTAGAATGGATCGTACGAATGAATTAGAATGGATCGTTCGAATGAATTAGAATAGATTGTGCGAATGAATTAGAATGGATACCTTCGTGCAAATGAATTAGAATGGATCGTACGAATGAGTAAAAATGGATCGTATGAATGAAATAGAATGGATCGTATGAATGAATTAGAATGGATCGTGCGAATGAATTAGAATGGATCGTACGAATGAATTAGAATAGATTTTGCGAATGAATTAGAATGGATCGTACGAATGAATTAGAATGGATACATTCGTGCGAATCCATTCTATTTCACTCGTACGATCCATTCTAATTCATTCGCACGATCCATTCTAATTCATTCATACGATCCATTCTAATTCATTCGTACGATCCATTCTAATTCATTCGTACGATCCATTCTAATTCATTCGCACAATCTATTCTAATTCATTCGTACGATCCATTCTAATTCATTGGCACGATCCATTCTAATTCATTCATACGATCCATTCTATTTCATTCGTACGATCCATTCTTACTCATTCGTACGATCCATTCTAATTCATTTGCACGAAGGTATCCACTCTAATTCATTCGTACTATCCATTCTAATTCCTTCGTACGATCCATTCTAATTCCTTCGTACGATCCATTCTAATTCATTCGTACGATCCATTCTAATTCATTCGTACGATCCATTCTAATTCCTTTGTATGATCCATTCTAATTCATTCGTACGGTATGATTCATTCTAATTCTTTCGTACGATTCATTCTAATTCAATCCATTCTAATTCATTCGTACGATCCATTCTAATTCATTCGTACGATCCATTCTAATTCATTCGTACGATTCATTCTAATTCAATCCATTCTAATTCATTCGTACGATCCATTCTTGCTCATCGTATGCATGAATTAGAATGGATCGTGCGAATGAATTAGAATGGATCGTACGAATGAAATAGAATGGATCGAACGAATGAATTAGAATGGATACATTCGTGCAAAAGAATTAGAATGGATCATAGAATGAATTAGAATGGATCGTTTGAGTGAATGCGAATGGATCGTATGAATGAATTAGAATGGATCGTGCGAATGAATTAGAATGGATCGTACGAATGAAATAGAATGGATTCACACGAATGTATCCATTCTAATTCATTCGTACGATCCATTTTAATTCATTCGTACAATCCATTCTAATTCATTCGCACGATCCATTCGCATTCACTCAAACTATCCATTCTAATTCATTCATATGATCCATTCTAATTCATTCGCACGAATGTATCCATTCTAATTCATTCGTACGATCCATTCTAATTCATTTGTACGAATGTATCCACTCTAATTCATTCGTTCGATCCATTCTATTTCATTCGTACGATCCTTCGTATGATCAATTCTAATTCATTCATACGATATGATTCATTCTAATTCATTCATACGATTCATTCTAATTCAATCCATTCTAATTCATTCGTACGATCCATTCTAATTCATTCGTATGATCCATTCTAATTCATTCGTACGATTCATTCTAATTCAATCCATTCTAATTCATTCGTACGATCCATTCTTACTCATTCATACGATCCATTCTAATTCATTCGCACGAATGAATCCATTCTAATTCATTCGTATGATCCATTCTAATTCATTCGCATGAATGTATCCATTCTAATTCATTCGTACGATCCATTCTATTTCATTCGTACAATCCATTCTATTTCATTCATACGATCCATTCTAATTCATTCGCACGATCCATTCTAATTCATTCGCATGATCCATTCTAATTCATTCGTACGATCGATTCTAATTCATTTATACGATCCATTCTAATTCATTCGCACGAATGTATCCATTCTAATTCATTCGTACGATCCATTCTAATTCATTCGCATAATCTATTCTAATTCATTCATACGATCCATTCTAATTTATTCGCACGATCCATTCTAATTCCTTCGTATGATCCATTCTAATTCATTCGTACGGTATGATTCATTCTAATTCATTCGTACGATTCATTCTAATTCAATCCATTCTAATTCATTCGTACGATCCATTCTAATTCATTCGTACGATCCATTCTAATTCATTCGTACGATTCATTCTAATTCAATCCATTCGTACGATCCATTCTTACTCATTCGTACGATCCATTCTAATTCATTCGCATGAATGAATCCATTCTAATTCATTCGTATGATCCATTCTAATTCATTCGCATGAATTATCCATTCTAATTCATTCGTACGATCCATTCTATCTCATTCGTACAATCCATTATATTTCATTCATATAATCCATTCTAATTCATTCGCACGATCTATTCTAATTCATTCATACGATCCATTCTAATTCATTCGTATGATCCATTCTAATTCATTCGTTCAATCCATTCTAATTTATTCGCACGATCCATTCTAATTCATTCATACGATCCATTCTTACTCATTCGTACGATCCATTCTAATTCATTCGCACGATCCATTCTAATTCATCCGTACGATCCATTCTATTTCATTCGTACGATCCATTCTTACTCATTCGTACGATCCATTCTAATTCATTCGCACGAATGTATCCATTCTAATTCATTCGTACGATCCATTCTTATTCCTTCGTACAAAGCATTCTAATTCCTGCGTACGATCCATTCTAATTCCTTTGTACGAATGAGTAAGAATGGATCGTACGAATGAGTAAGAATGGATCGTACGAATGAAATAGAATGGATTGTACGAATGAATTAGAATGGATACATTCGTGCGAATGAATTAGGACGGATCGTATGAATGAATTAGAATAGATTGTGCGAATGAATTAGAATGGATCGTACGAATGAATTAGAATGGATACATTCATGCGAATGAATTAGAATGGATCGTATGAATGAATTAGAATGGATCGTACGAATGAATTAGAATGGATACATTCGTGCGAATGATTTAGAATGGATCGTACGAATGAATTAGAATAGATTGTGCGAATGAATTAGAATGGATCGTATGAATTAGAATTGATCGTACGAATGAATTAGAAAGGATCATACGAAGGATTTAGAATGGATCGTACGAATGAATTAGAATGGATCGTACGAATGAATTAGAATGGATACATTCGTGCGAATGAATTAGAATGGATCATACGAAGGAATTAGAATGGATCGTACGAATGAATTAGAATGGATCGTACGAATGAATTAGAATGGATACATTCGTGCGAATGAATTAGAATGGATCATACGAAGGAATTAGAATGGATCATACGAATGAATTAGAATGGATCGTACGAATGAATTAGAATGGATCGTACGAATGAATTAGAATGGATACATTCGTGCGAATGAATTAGAATGGATCATACGAATGAATTAGAGTTGATACATTCGTGTGAATGAATTAAAATGGATAATACGAATGAGTAAGAATGGATCGTAGAATTAGAATGGATCGTATGAATGAATTAGAATGGATACATACGAATGAATTAAAATGGATCGTATGAATGAATTAGAATGGATCGTGCGAATGAATTAGAATGGATCGTACGAATGAATTAGAATGGATCGTATGAATGAATTAGAATGGATCGTAGTAATGAATTAGAATGGATCGTACGAATGAATTAGAATGGATCGTGCGAATGAATTAGAATGGATCGTATGAATGAAATAGAATGGATTCGCACGAATGTATCCATTCTAATTCATTCGTACGATCCATTCTAATTCATTCGTACCATCCATTCTAATTCATTCGCACGATCCATTCGCATTCACTCAAACGATCCATTCTAATTCATTCATATGATCCATTCTAATTCATTCGCACGAATGTATCCATTCTAATTCATTCGTACGATCCATTCTAATTCATTTGTACGAATGTATCCACTCTAATTCATTCATACGATCCATTCTAATTCATTCGGACGAATGTATCCATTCTAATTCATTCGTACGATCCATTCTAATTCATTCGCACAATCTATTCTAATTCATTCGTACGATAATTTCTAATTCATTAGCATAATCCATTCTAATTCATTCGTACGATCTATTCTATTTCATTCGTACAATCCATTCTTACACAATCGTATGATCCATTCTAATCCATTCGCACAATCTATTCTAATTCATTCGTACGATCTATTCTATTTCATTCGTGCGATCTATTCTAATTCATACGATCCATTCTATTTCATTCATACGATCCATTTTAATTCATTCGCACGATCCATTCTAATTCATTCATACGATCTATTCTAATTCATTCGTACGATCCATTCTAAATTCTTCGTATGATCTATTCTAATTCCTTCGTACGATCCATTCTAATTCCTTCGTACGATCCATTCAAATTCATTCGCACGAATCTATCCATTCTAATTCATTCGTACGATCCATCCTAATTCATTCGCACGATCCATTCTAATTCATTAATACGATCCAATCTAATTCATTTATACGATCTATTCTAATTCATTCGCACGAATATATCCTTTCTAATTCATTCGTACGATCCATTCTAATTCATTCGTACAATTTATTCTAATTCATTAGTACGATCCATTCTAATTAGAATAGATTGTATGAATTAGAATGGATCGTATGAATGAATTAGAATAGATCATACGAATGAATTAGAATGGATCTTATGAATGAATTAGATTGTGCGAATGAATTAGAATGGATACATTCGTGCGAATGAATTAGATTGGATCGTATGCATGAATTAGAAAGGATCGTGCGAATGAATTAGAATAGATTGTGCGAATGAATTAGAATGGACCGTACGAATGAATTAGAATGGATCGTACGAATGAATTAGAATGGATCGTACGAATGAATTAGAATGGATACATTCGTGCGAAAGAATTAGAATAGATCGTATGAATGAATTAGAATGGATCGTATGAATGAAATAGAATAGATCGTGCGAATGAATTAGAATGGATCGTGCGAATGAATTAGAATGGATCGTACGAATGAATTAGAAGGGATCGTACGAAGGAATTAGAACGGATCGTACGAATGAATTAGAATTAGAATGAATCGTATGAATGAATTAGAATGGATCATACGAATGAATTAGAATGGATCGTACGAATGAATTAGAATGGATCGTACGAATGAATTAGAATGGATTGAATTAGAATGAATTGTACGAATGAATTAGAATGAATCATACCGTACGAATGAATTAGAATGGATCATACGAAGGAATTAGAATGGATCGTACGAATGAATTAGAATGGATCGTACGAATGAATTAGAATGGATCGTATGAATGAATTAGAATGGATCGTGCGAATGAATTAGAATGGATCGTACGAATGAAATAGAATGGATTTGCACGAATGTATCCATTCTAATTCATTCATACGATCCATTCTAATTCATTCGTACAATCCATTCTAATTCATTCGCACGATCCATTCGCATTCACTCAAACGACCCATTCTAATTCATAAGTACGATCCATTCTAATTCATTCAAACGATCCATTCTAATTCATTCGTACGATCCATTCTAATTCATTCGCACGAATGTATCCATTCTAATTCATTCGTACGATCCATTCTAATTCATTTGTACGAATGTATCCATTCTAATTCATTCGTACGATCCATTCTAATTCATTTGTACGAATGTATCCTTTCTAATTCATTCGTACGATCCATTCTAATTCATTCGCAAAATCTATTCTAATTCATTAGTACGATCCAATCTAATTCATTCGTACGATCCATTCTAATTCATTCATACGATCCATTCGAATTCATTCGTACGATCCATTCTAATTCAATCGTACGATCCATTCTAATTCATTCGCACAATCTATTCTAATACATTCGTACGATCCATTCTAATTCATTCGCACGATCCATTCTAATTCATTCATACAATCCATTCAAATTCATTCGCATGAATGTATCCATTCTAATTCATTCGTACGATCCATTCTAATTCATTCGCACAATCTATTCTAAATCATTCATACGATCCATTCTAATTTATTCGCACGATCCATTCTAATTCATTCATACGATCCATTCTAATTCATTCATATGATCCATTCTAATTCATTCGTACGATCCATTCTTACTTATTCGTACGATCCATTCTACTTCATTCGCACGATCCATTCTAATTCATTAATACGATCCATTCTAATTCATTCGCACGATCCATTCTAATTCATTCACACTCATACGATCCATTCTAATTCATTTGCACGAATGTATCCTTTCTAATTCATTCGTACGATCCATTCTAATTCATTCGCACAATCTATTCTAATTCATTCGTACGATTTATTCTAATTCAATCCATTCTATTTCATTCGTACGATCCATTCCAATTCATTCGCACGATCCATTCTAATTCATGCATACGATGAGTAAGAATGGATCGTACGAATGAATTAGAATGGATTGAATTAGAATGAATCGTACGAATGAATTAGAATGGATCGTACGAATGAATTAGAATGGATCGTACGAATGAACTAGAATGGATTGAATTAGAATGAATCGTACAAATGAATTAGAATGAATCATACCGTACGAATGAATTAGAATGGATCATACGAAGGAATTAGAATGGATCGTACGAATGAATTAGAATGGATCGTACGAATGAATTAGAATGGATCGTACGAAGGAATTAGAATGGATAGTACGAATGAATTAGAATGGATACATTCGTGCAAATGAACTAGAATGGATCGTACGAATGAGTAAGAATGAATCGTACGAATGACATAGAATGGATCGTATGAATGAATTAGAATGGATCGTGTGAATGAATTAGAATGGATTGTACGAATGAATTAGAATAGATTGTGCGAATGAATTAGAATGGATCGTACGAATGAATTAGAATGGATCGTACGAATGAATTAGAATGGATCGTATGAATGAATTAGAATGGATCGTGCGAATGAATTAGAATGGATCGTACGAATGAAATAGAATGGATTCGCACGAATGTATCCATTCTAATTCATTCGTACGATCCATTCTAATTCATTCGTACAATCCATTCTAATTTATTCACACGATCCATTCGCATTCACTCAGACGATCCATTCTAATTCATTCATATGATCCATTCCAATTCATTCGAACGAATGTATCCATTCTAATTCATTCGTACGATCCATTCTAATTCATTTGTACGAATGTATCCACTCTAATTCATTCATACGATCCATTCTAATTCATTCGCACGAATGTATCCATTCCAATTCATTCGTACGATCCATTCTAATTCATTCGCACAATCTATTCTAATTCATTCGTGTGAATGAATTAAAATGGATAATACGAATGAGTAAGAATGGATCGTAGAATTAGAATGGATCGTATGAATGAATTAGAATGGATACATACGAATGAATTAGAATGGATCGTATGAATGAATTAGAATGGATCGTACGAATGAATTAGAATGGATCGTATGAATGAATTAGAATGGATCGTAGTAATGAATTAGAATGGATCCTACGAATGAATTAGAATAGATTGTGCGAATGAATTAGAATGGATCTGGATCGTGTATCCATTCTCATTCATTCGTACGACCCATTCTAATTCATTCGCACGATGCATTCTAATTCATTCGTACGATCTATTCTATTTCATTCGTACAATCCATTCTAATTCATTCATACGATCCAATCTAATTCATTCATACGATCCATTCTAATTCATTCGTACGATCTATTCTATTTCATTCATACGATCCATTCTAATTCGTTTGTACGATCCTTTCTAATTCCTTCGTACGATCCATTCTATTTCATTCGTATGACCCATTCTAATTCATAAGTACGATCCATTCTAATTCATTCAAACGATCCATTTTAATTCATTCGTACGATCCATTCTAATTCATTCGCACGATCCATTCTAATTCATTCATACGATCCAATCTAATTCATTCATACGATCCAATCTAATTCATTGGCACGAATGTATCCATTCTAATTCATTCGCACGATCCATTCTAATTCATTCATACAATCCATTCTAATTCTTTTGCACGAATGTATCCATTCTAATTCTTCGTACGATCCATTCTAATTCATTCGTAAGATCTATTCTAATTCATTCGCATGATCCATTATAATTCATTCATACGATCCAATCTAATTCATTCGTACGATCCATTCTAATTCATTCGCACGAATGTATCAACTCTAATTCATTCGTACGATCCATTCTAATTCATTCATACATGTACGAATGAATTAGAATGGATACATTCGTGCGAATGAATTAGAATGGATCATATGAATGAATTAGATTGGATCATATGCATGAATTAGAATGGATCGTGCGAATGAATTAGAATGGATCGTACGAATGAATTAGAATGGATTGAACGAATGAATTAGAATGGATACATTCGTGCAAAAGAATTAGAATGGATTGTATGAATGAATTAGAATGGATCGTGCGAATAAATTAGAATGGATGGTACGAATGAATTAGAATGGATACATTCGTGCGAAAGAATTAGAATAGATCGTATGAATGAATTAGAATGGATCGTATGAATGAAATAGAATGGATCGTACGAATGAATTAGAATGGATCGTGCGAATGAATTAGAATGGATCGTACGAATGAATTAGAATGGATCGTACGAAGGAATTAGAATGAATCGTACGAATGAATTAGAATGGATCGTACGAATGAATTAGAAAGGATACATTCATGCGAATGAATTAGAATGGATCGTGTGATTGAATTAGAATGGATCGTATTAATGAATTAGAATGGATCGTGCGAATGAATTAGAATGGATCGTACGAATGAGTAAGAATGGATCGTGCGAATGAATTAGACTGGATCATATGAATGAATTAGAATGGATCGTATGAATGAATTAGAATGGATCGTGCGAATAAATTAGAATGGATCGTATGAATGAATTAGAATAGATTGTGCGAATGAATTAGAATGGATCGCACGAATGAATTAGAATGGATACATTCGTGCGAATGAATTAGAATGGATCGTATGAATGAATTAGAATCGATCGTACGAATGAATTAGAATGGATCATGTGAATGAATTAGAATGGATCGGGCGAATGAATTAGAATGGATCGTACGAATGAAATAGAATGGATTGTACGAATGAGATAGAATGGATCGTACGAATGAATTGGAATGGATACATTCATGCAAATGAATTAGAATGGATCATACGAATGAATTAGAATGGATTCATTTGTGCGAATGAATTAGAATGGATCGTACGAATGAGTAAGAATGGATCGTACGAATGAATTAGAATGGATTGAATTAGAATGAATCGTACGAATGAATTAGAATGGATCGTACGAATGAATTAGAATGGATCGTACGAATGAATTAGAATGGATTGAATTAGAATGAATCGTACGAATGAATTAGAATGAATCATACCGTACGAATGAATTAGAATGGATCATACGAAGGAATTAGAATGGATCGTACGAATGAATTAGAATGGATCGTACGAAGGAATTAGAATGGATCGTACGAAGGAATTAGAATGGATAGTACGAATGAATTAGAATGGATACCTTCGTGCAAATGATTTAGAATGGATCGTACGAATGAGTAAGAATGGATCGTACGAATGAAATAGAATGGATCGTATGAATGAATTAGAATGGATCGTGCGAATGAATTAGAATGGATCGTACGAATGAATTAGAATAGATTGTGCGAATGAATTAGAATGGATCGTACGAATGAATTAGAATGGATCGTACGAATGAATTAAAATGGATCGTATGAATTAATTAGAATGGATCGTGCGAATGTATTAGAATGGATCGTACGAATAAAATAGAATGAATTCGCACGAATGTATCCATTCTAATTCATTCGTACGATCCATTCTAATTCATTCGTACAATCCATTCTAATTCATTCGCACGATCCATTCGCATTCACTCAAACGATCCATTCTAATTCATTCATATGATCCATTCTAATTCATTCGCACGAATATATCCATTCTAATTCATTCGTACGATCCATTCTAATTCATTTGTACGAATGTATCCACTCTAATTCATTCATACGATCCATTCTAATTCATTCGCACGAATGTATCCATTCCAATTCATTCGTACGATCCATTCTAATTCATTCGCACAATCTATTCTAAGTCATTCGTACGATCAATTCTAATTCATTAGCATGATCCATTCTAATTCATTCGTACGATCTATTCTATTTCATTCGTACAATCCATTCTTACTCAATCGTATGATCCATTCTAATCCATTCGCACAATCTATTCTAATTCATTCGTACGATCCATTCTATTTCATTCGTACGATCCATTCTAATTCATACGATCCATTCTATTTCATTCATACGATCCATTTTAATTCATTCGCACGATCCATTCTAATTCATTCATACGATCCATTCTAATTCATTCGTACGATCCATTCTAAATTCTTCGTACGATCTATTCTAATTCCTTCGTACGATCCATTCTAATTCCTTCGTACGATCCATTCAAATTCATTCGCACGAACCTATCCATTCTAAGTCATTCGTACGATCCATTCAAATTCATTCGCATGATCCATTCTAATTCATTAATACGATCCAATCTAATTCATTCATACGATCTATTCTAATTCATTCGCACGAATATATCCTTTCTAATTCACTCGTACGATCCATTCTAATTCATTCGCACAATCTATTCTAATCCATTAGTACGATCCATTCTAATTCATTCGTACGATCCATTCTAATTCATTAGCATGATCCAAATTCATTTATCCGTACGATCTATTCTATTTCATTCGTACGATCCATTCTTATCGCACGATCCATTCTAATTCATTCGCACGATCCATTCTCCATTCTAATTCCTTCGTACGATCCATTCTAATTCCTTCGTATCCATTCTAATTCACTCATACGATCCATTCTAATTCATTCATACGATCCATTCTAATTCATTCGCATAAATGTATCCATTCTAATTCATTCGTACGATCCATTCTAATTCATTCGCACAATCCATTCTAATTCATTCGTGCGAATGAATCCATTCTAATTCATTCGTATGATCCATTCTAATTCATTCGCATGAATGTATCCATTCTAATTCATTCGTACGATCCATTCTATCTCATTCGTACAATCCATTCTATTTCATTCGTACGATCCATTCTAATTCATTCGCACGATCCCTTCTAATTCATTCGCATGATCCATTCTAATTCATTCGTACGATCGATTCTAATTCATTCATACGATCCATTCTACTTCATTCGCACGAATGTATCCATTCTAATTCATTCGTACGATCCATTCTAATTCATTCGCACGATCCATTCTAATTCATTCATACGATCCATTCTATTTCATTCGTACGATCCATTCTTACTCATTCGTACGATCCATCCTAATTCATTTGCACGAAGGTATCTATTCTAATTCATTCGTACTATCCATTCTAATTCCTTCGTACGATCCATTCTAATTCCTTCGTACGATCCATTCTAATTCATTCGTATGATCCATTCTAATTCCTTCGTATGATCCATTCTAATTCATTCGTACGGTATGATTCATTCTAATTCATTCGTACGATTCATTCTAATTCAATCCATTCTAATTTATTCGTACGATCCATTCTAATTCATTCGTACGATCCATTCTAATTCATTCGTACGATTCATTCTAATTCAATCCATTCTAATTCATTCGTACGATCCATTCTTACTCATTCGTACGATTCATTCTACCTCATTCGTACAATCCATTCTATTTCATTCGTACGATCCATTCTAATTCATTCGCACGATCCATTCTAATTCATTCGCATGATCCATTCTAATTCATTCGTACGATCGATTCTAATTCATTCATACGATCCATTCTAATTCATTCGCACGAATGTATCCATTCTAATTCATTTGTACGATCCATTCTAATTCATTCGTACGATCCATTTAAATTCATTCATACGATCCGTTCTAATTCATTCGTACAATCCATTCTAATTCTTTCACACGATTCATTCTAATTCATTCACACGATCCATTCTATTTCATTCGTATGATCCATTCTTACTCATTCGTGCGATCCATTCTAATTCATTTGCACGAAGGAATCCATTCTAATTCATTCGTACTATCCATTCTAATTCCTTCGTACGATCCATTCTAATTCCTTCGTACGAATCTATTTCATTCGCACGATCCATTCTAATTCATACGATCCATTCTATTTCATTCGTACGATCCATTCTAATTCATTCACACAATCTATTCTAATTCATTCGTAGGATCCATTCTAATTCATTACTACGATCCATTCTAATTCATTCATTCGATCCATTCTAATTCATTCGTACGATCCTTTCTAATTCATTCGCACGATCCATTCTAATTCATTCATACGATCCATTGTAATTCATTCGTATGTATCCATTCTAATTCATTCATACGATCCATTCTAATTCTACGATCCATTCTTACTCACTCGTATTATCCATTTTAATTCATTCACACGAATGTATCAACTCTAATTCATTCGTATGATTCATTCTAATTCATTCGCACGAATGTATCCATTCTAAATCATTCGTACGATCTATTCTAATTCATTCGTACGATCCATTCTAATTCCCTCGTATGATCCATTCTAATTCATTCGCACGAATGTATCTATTCTAATTCATTCGTACGATCCATTCTAATTCATTCGCACGATCCATTCTAATTCATTCATACGATCCATTCTATTTCATTTGTATGATCCATTCTTACTCATTCGTACGATCCATTCTAATTCATTCGTACGATCCATTCTAATTCACTAGCACGATCCAAATTCATTTATCCGTACGATCTATTCTATTTCATTCGTACGATCCATTCTTATCACACGATCCATTCTAATTCATTCGCACGATCCATTCTCCATTCTAATTCCTTCGTACGATCCATTCTAATTCCTTCGTATCCATTCTAATTCACTCATACGATCCATTCTAATTCATTCATACGATCCATTCTAATTCATTCGCATGAATGTATCCATTCTAATTCATTCGTACGATCCATTCTAATTCATTCGCACAATCTATTCTAATTCATTCATACGATCCATCCTAATTCATTCGCACGAATGTATCCATTCTAATTCATTCGTACAATCCATTCTATTTCATTCGTACGATCCATTCTTACTCATTCGTACGATCCATTCGTATCCATTCTAATTCATTCGTACGATCTATTCTAATTCATTCGTACGATCCATTCTAATTCATTAATACGATCCAATCTAATTCACTCATACGATCCATTCTAATTCATTCGTACGATCCATTCTAATTCATTTGCACGATCCATTCTAATTCATTCGCACGATCCATTCTAATTCATTCATACGATCCATTCTAATTCATTCGTACGATCCATTCTAATTCATTCGCACGATCCATTCTAATTCATTCGCACGAATGTATCCATTCTAATTCATTCGTATGATCCATTCTAATTCATTCACACGATCCATTCTAATTCATTCATACAATCCATTCTATTTCTTTTACACGAATGTATCCATTCTAATTCATTCGTACGATCCATTCTATTTCATTCGTACGATCCAATCTAATTCATTCGTACAATTCATTCTAATTCATTCGCACAATCTATTCGAATTCATTCGCACGAATGTATCCACTCTAATTCATTCATACGATCCATTCTAATTCCTTCGTACGATCCATTCTATTTCATTCGTATGATCCATTCTATTTCATTCGTACGATCCATTCTAATTCATTCGCACGATCCATTCTAATTCATTCACATGATCCATTCTAATTCATTCGTACGATCGATTCTAATTCATTCATATGATCCATTCTAATTCATTCGCACGAATGTATCCATTCTAATTTATTCGTACGATCCATTCTAATTCATTCATACGATCCATCCTAATTCATTCGCACGAATGTATCCATTCTAATTCATTCGTACAATCCATTCTATTTCATTCGTACGATCCATTCTTACTCATTCGTACGATCCATTCGTATCCATTCTAATTCATTCGTACGATCTATTCTAATTCATTCATACGATCCATTCTAATTCATTAATACGATCCAATCTAATTCATTCATACGATCCATTCTAATTCATTCGTACGATCCATTCTAATTCATTCGCACGATCCATTCTAATTCATTCGCACGATCCATTCTAATTCATTCATACGATCCATTCTAATTCATTCGTACGATCCATTCTAATTCATTCGTACGATCCATTCTAATTCATTCGCACGAATGTATCCATTCTAATTCATTCGTATGATCCATTCTAATTCATTCACACGATCCATTCTAATTCATTCATACAATCCATTCTATTTCTTTTGCACGAATGTATCCATTCTAATTCATTCGTACGATCCATTCTATTTCATTCATATGATCCATTCTAATTCATTCGTACAATCCATTCTAATTCATTCGCACGATCTATTCGAATTCATTCGCACGAATGTATCCACTCTAATTCGTTCATACGATCCATTCTAATTCCTTCGTACGATCCATTCTATTTCATTCGTATGATCCATTCTATTTCATTCATATAATCCATTCTAATTCATTCGCACGATCCATTCTAATTCATTCATACGATCCATTCTAATTCATTCGTATGATCCATTCTAATTCATTCGTTCGATCCATTCTAATTTATTCACACGATCCATTCTAATTCATTTATACGATCCATTCTTATTCATTCATACGATCCATTCTAATTCATTCGCACGATCCATTCTAATTCATCCGTACGATCCATTCTATTTCATTCGTACGATCCATTCTTACTCATTCGTATGATCCATTCTAATTCATTCCCATGATCCATTCTAATTCATCCGTACGATCCATTCTATTTCATTCGTACGATCCATTCTTACTCATTCGTACGATCCATTCTAATTCATTCGCACGAATGTATCCATTCTAATTCATTCGTACGATCCATTCTAATTCCTTCGTACAAACCATTCTAATTCCTGCGTACGATCCATTCTAATTCCTTTGTACGACCCATTATATTTCATTCGTATGATCCATTCTAATTCCTTTGTACGATCCAGTCTAATTCATTCCCATGAATGTATCCATTCTAATTCATTTGCACGAATGTATCCATTCTAATTCATTCGTACGATCCATTCTAATTCATTCGTACGTTCCATTCTAATTCATTCGTAAGATCCATTCTAATTCATTCATACGATCTATTCTAATTCATTCATACAATCCATTCTAATTCATTCGTACGATCCATTCTAATTCATTCGTACGATCCATTCTAATTCATTCGCACAATCTATTCTAATTCATTCGTACGATCCATTCTAATTCATTCGCACGATCCATTCTAATTCATTCATACGAACCATTCTAATTCATTCATACGATCCATTCTATCTCATTCGCATGAATGTATACATTCTAATTCATTCGTACGATCCATTCTAATTCATTCGCACAATCTATTCTAATTCATTCATACGATCCATCCTAATTCATTCGTACGATCCATTATAATTCATTCGTACGATCCATTCTAATTCATTCGTACGATCCATTCTAATTCATTCATACGATCTATTCATACATGTGCGAATGAATTAGAATGGATACATTCGTGCGAATGAATTAGAATGGATCGTATGAATGAATTAGATTGGATCGTATGCATGAATTAGAATGGATCGTGCGAATGAATTAGAATGGATCGTACGAATGAATAAGAATGGATCGAACGAATGAATTAGAATGGATACATTCGTGCAAAAGAATTAGAATGGATTGTATGAATGAATTAGAATGGATCGTGCGAATGAATTAGAATGGATCGTACGAATGAATTAGAATGGATACATTCGTGCGAAAGAATTAGAATAGATCGTATGAATGAATTAGAATGGATCGTATGAATGAAATAGAATGGATCGTACGAATGAATTAGAATGGATCGTGCGAATGAATTAGAATGGATCGTACGAATGAATTAGAATGGATCGTATGAAGGAATTAGAATGGATCGTACGAATGAATTAGAATTAGAATGAATCGTACGAATGAATTAGAATGGATCGTACGAATGAATTAGAATGGATCGTACGAATGAATTAGAATGGATTGAATTAGAATGAATCGTACGAATGAATTAGAATGAATCATACCGTACGAATGAATTAGAATGGATCATACGAAGGAATTAGAATGGATCGTACGAATGAATTAGAATGGATCGTACGAATGAATTAGAATGGATCGTGCGAATGAATTAGAATGGATCGTATGAATGAAATAGAATGGATTCGCATGAATGTATCCATTCTAATTCATTCATACGATCCATTCTAATTCATTCGTACAATCCATTCTAATTCATTCGCACGATCCATTCGCATTCACTCAAACGACCCATTCTAATTCATAAGTATGATCCATTCTAATTCATTCAAACGATCTATTCTAATTCATTCGTACGATCCATTCTAATTCATTCGCACGAATGTATCCATTCTAATTCATTCGTACAATCCATTCTAATTCATTTGTACGAATGTATCCATTCTAATTCATTCGTACGATCCATTCTAATTCATTTGTACGAATGTATCCTTTCTAATTCATTCGTACGATCCATTCTAATTCATTCGCACAATCTATTCTAATTCATTAGTACGATCCATTCTAATTCATTCGTACGATCCATTCTAATTCATTCGTACGATCCATTCTAATTCATTCGTACGATCCATTCTAATTCATTCGCACAATCTATGCTAATACATTCGTACGATCCATTCTAATTCATTCACAAGATCCATTCTAATTCATTCATACGATCCATTCTAATTCATTCGCACGAATGTATCCATTCTAATTCATTCGTACGTTCCATTCTAATTCATTCGCACAATCTATTCTAATTCATTCATACGATCCATTCTAATTTATTCGCACGATCCATTCTAATTCATTCATACGAGCCATTCTAATTCATTCATATGATCCATTCTAATTCATTCGCACGATCCATTCTTACTCATTCGTACGATCCATTCTAATTCATTCGCACGATCCATTCTAATTCATTAATACGAACCATTCTAATTCATTCGCACGATCCATCCTAATTCATTCACACTCATACGATCCATTCAAATTCATTCGCACAAATGTATCCTTTCTAATTCATTCGTACGATCCATTCTAATTCATTCGCATAATCTATTCTAATTCATTCGAACGATCCATTCTAATTCATTCGTACGATCCATTCTAATTCATTCGTACGATCCATTCTAATTCATTCGCACGATCCATTCTAATTCATTCGCACAATCCATTCTAATTCATTAGCACGATCCACTCTAATTCATTTATACGATCCAATCTAATTCATTCATACGATCCATTCTAATTCTTTCGCACGAATGTATCCATTCTAATTCATTCGTACGATCCATTCTAATTCATTAGCACGAAAAAACACGATCCACTCACATACGAATAAATTAGAATGAATTAGAATGGATTGTGTGAATGAATTAGAATGGATCGTATGAATGAATTAGAATGGATCGTGCGAATGAATTAGAATGGATCGTGCGAATGAATTAGAATATGGATCGTACGAATGAATTAGAATGGATCGTACGAATGAATTCGAGTGTATCCTTTCTAATTCATTCGTACGATCCATTCTAATTCCTTCGTACGATCCATTCTAATTCATTCGTACGATCCATTCTAATTCATTTGCACGATCCATTGAATTAGAATGGATACATTCATGCGAATCCATTCTATTTCATTCGTACGATCCATTCTAATTCATTCGCACGATCCATTCTAATTCACTCATACGATCCATTCTAATTCATTCGTACGATCCATTCTAATTCATTCGTACGATCCATTCTAATTCATTCGCACAATCTATTCTAATTCATTCGTATGATCCATTCTAATTCATTCGCATGATCCATTCTAATTCATTCATACGATCCATTCTATTTCATTCGTACGATCCATTCTTACTCATTCGTACGATCCATTCTAAGTCATTTGCACGAAGGTATCCATTCTAATTCCTTCGTACGATCCATTCTAATTCCTTCGTACGATCTATTCTAATTCATTCGTACGATCCATTCTAATTCATTCGTACGATCCATTCTAATTCCTTCGTATGTTCCATTCTAATTCATTCGTACGGTATGATTCATTCTAATTCATTCGTACGATTCATTCTAATTCAATCCATTCTAATTCATTCGTACGATCCATTCTAATTCATTCGTACGATTCATTCTAATTCAATCCATTCTAATTCATTCGTACGATCCCTTCTAATTCATTCGCACGATCCATTCTAATTCATTCGTACGATCCATTCTATTTCATTCATACGATCCATTCTAATTTATTCATACGATCTATTCTAATTCTTTCGCACGAATGTATCCATTCTAATTCATTTGTACGATCCATTCTAATTCATTCGCACGATCCATTCTAATTCATTCGTACAATCTATTCTAATTCTTTTGCACGAATGTATCCATTCTAATTCATTCGTACTATCCATTCTAATTCCTTCGTACGATCCATTCTAATTCCTTCGTACGATCCATTCTAATTCATTCATACGATCCATTCTAATTCATTCGTACGATCCATTCTAATTCCTTCGTATGATCCATTCTAATTCATTCGTACGGTATGATTCATTCTAATTCATTCGTACGATTCATTCTAATTCAATCCATTCTAATTCTTTCGTACGATCCATTCTAATTCATTCGTACGATCCATTATAATTCATTCGTACGATTCATTCTAATTCAATCCATTCTAATTCATTCGTACGATCCATTCTTACTCATTCGTACGATCCATTCTAATTCATTCGCACGAATGAATCCATTCTAATTAATTCGTACGATCCATTCTAATTCATTCGTACGATCCATTCTAATTCCTTCGTATGATCCATTCTAATTCATTCGTACGATTCATTCTAATTCAATCCATTCTAATTCATTCGTACGATCCATTCTTACTCATTCGTACGATCCATTCTAATTCATTCATACGATCCAATCTAATTCATTCATACGATCCATTCAAATTCATTAATACGATCCAATCTAATTCATTCATACGATCCATTCTAATTCCTTCGTACGATCCAGTCTAATTCATACGATCCATTCTAATTCATTCGTAAGATCCATTCTAATTCATTCATACGATCTATTCTAATTCATTCATACAATCCATTCTAATTCCTTCGTACGATCCATTCTAATTCATTCATACGATCTATTCTAATTCATTCGTACGATCTATTCTATTTCATTCATACGATCCATTCTAATTCATTAATACGATCCATTCTAATTCATTCGCACGATCCATTCTAATTCATTCACACTCATACGATCCATTCTAATTCATTCGTATGAATGAATTAGAGTGGATACATTCGTACAAATGAATTAGAATGGATCGTATGAATGAATTAGAGTGGATACATTCGTACAAATGAATTAGAATGGATCGTACGAATGAATTAGAATGGATACATTCGTGCGAATGAATTAGAATGGATCATATGAATGAATTAGAATGGATCGTTTGAGTGAATGCGAATGGATCGTGCGAATGAATTAGAATGGATTGTACGAATGAATTAGAATGGATCGTACGAATGAATTAGAATGGATACATTCATGCGAATCCATTCTATTTCATTCGTACGATCCATTCTAATTCATTCGCACGATCCATTCTAATTCATTCATACGATCCATTCTAATTCATTCGTACGATCCATTCTAATTCATTCGTACGATCCATTCTAATTCATTCGCACAATCTATTCTAATTCATTCGTACGATCCATTCTAATTCATTCGCACGATCCATTCTAATTCATTCATACGATCCATTCTATTTCATTCGTACGATCCATTCTTACTCATTCGTACGATCCATTCTAATTCATTTGCACGAAGGTATCCATTCTAATTCGTTGGTACTATCCATTCTAATTCCTCTGTACGATCCATTCTAATTCCTTCGTACGATCCATTCTAATTCATTCGTACGATCAATTCTAATTCAATCTACGATCCATTCTAATTCCTTCGTATGATCCATTCTAATTCATTCGTACGGTATGATTCATTCTAATTCATTCGTACGATTCATTCTAATTCAATCCATTCTAATTCATTCGTACGATCCATTCTAATTCATTTGCACGAAGGTATCCATTCTAATTCATTCGTACTATCCATTCAAATTCCTTCGTACGATCCATTCTAATTCATTCGTACGATCCATTCTAATTCATTCATACGATCCATTCTAATTCATTCGTACGATCCATTCTAATTCATACGTACGATCCATTCTAATTCATTCGCACAATCTATTCTAATTCATTCGCACAATCTATTCTAATTCATTCGTACGATCCATTCTAATTCATTCGCACGATCCATTCTAATTCATTCGTACGAAGGAATTAGAATGGATAGTACGAATGAATTAGAATGGATACCTTCGTGCAAATGAATTAGAATGGATCGTACGAATGAGTAAGAATGGATCGTACGAATGAAATAGTATGGATCGTATGAATGAATTAGAATGGATCGTGCGAATGAATTAGAATGGATCATACGAATGAATTAGAATGGATCGTACGAATGAATTAGAATGGATCGTACGAATGAATTAGAATGGATCGTATAAATGAATTAGAATGGATCGTACGAATGAATTAGAATGGATCGTACTAATGAATTAGAATAGATTGTGCGAATGAATTAGAATGGATCGTACGAATGAATTAGAAAGGATACATTCGTACAAATGAATTAGAATGGATCGTACGAATGAATTAGAATAGATACATTCTTACAAATGAATTAGAATGGATCGTACGAATGAATTAGAATGGATATATTCGTGCGAATGAATTAGAATGGATCGTACTTATGAATTAGAATGGGTCGTTTGAGTGAATGCGAATGGATCGTGCGAATGAATTAGAATGGATTGTACGAATGAATTAGAATGGATCGTACGAATGAATTAGAATGGATACATTCGTGCGAATCCATTCTATTTCATTCGTACGATCCATTCTAATTCATTCGCACGATCCATTCTAATTCATTCATACGATCCATTCTAATTCATTCGCACGATCCATTCTAATTCATTCGCACGATCCATTCTAATTCATTCATACAATCCATTCTAATTCTTTTGCACGAATGTATCCATTCTAATTCATTCGTACGATCCATTCTAATTCATTCGCACAATCTATTCTAATTCATTCGTACGATCCATTCTAATTCATTCGCACGATCCATTCTATTTCATTCGTACGATCCATTCTTACTCATTCGTACGATCCATTCTAATTCATTTGCACGAAGGTATCCATTCTAATTCATTCGTACGAGCTATTAAAATTTATTCGTACGATCCATTCTAATTCCTTCGTACGATCCATTCTAATTCCTTCGTACGATCCATTCCAATTCATTCTAATTCTAATTCATTCGCACGAATGTATCCATTCTAATTCATTTGTGCGAATAAATTAGAATGGATCGTACGAATGAGTAAAAATGGATCGTACGAATGAAATAGAATGGATCGTATCAATGAATTAGAATAGATCGTGCGAATGAATTAGAATGGATCGTACGAATGAATTAGAAAGGATACATTCGTGCGAATGAATTAGAATGAATCATATGAATGAATTAGAATGGATCGTTTGAGTGAATGCGAATGGATCGTGCGAATGAATTAGAATGGATTGTACGAGTGAATTAGAATGGATCGTACGAATGAATTAGAATGGATACATTCGTGCGAATCCATTCTATTTCATTCATACGATCCATTCTAATTCATTCGCACGATCCATTCTAATTCATTCATACGATCCATTCTAATTCATTCGTACGATCCATTCTAATTCATTCGTACCATCCATTCTAATTCATTCGCACAATCTATTCTAATTCATTCGTACGATCCATTCTAATTCATTCATACGATCCATTCTAATTCATTCGCACGATCCATTCTAATTCATTCGTACGATCCATTCTAATTCATTCGTACGATCCATTCTAATTCATTCGCACGATCCATTCTAATTCATTCGTACGATCCATTCTAATTCATTCGCACAATCTATTCTAATTCATTCGTACGATCCATTCTAATTCATTCGCACGATCCATTCTAATTCATTCATATGATCCATTCTATTTCATTCGTAGGATCCATTCTTACTCATTCGTACGATCCATTCTAATTCATTTGCACGAAGGTATCCATTCTAATTCATTCGTACTATCCATTCTAATTCCTTCGTAAGATCCATTCTGATTCCTTCGTACGATCCATTCTAATTCATTCGTACGATCCATTCTAATTCATTCGTACGATCCATTCTAATTCCTTCGTATGATCAATTCTAATTCATTCGCACGATCCATTCTTACTCATTCGTACGATCCATTCTAATTCATTCGCACGATCCATTCTAATTCATTAATACGATCCATTCTAATTCATTCGCACGATCCATTCTAATTCATTCACACTCATACGATCCATTCTAATTCATTCGCATGAATATATCCTTTCTAATTCATTCGTACGATCCATTCTAATTCATTCGCACAATCTATTCTAATTCATTAGTACGATCCATTCTAATTCATTCATACGATCTATTCTAATTCATTCATACAATCCATTCTAATTCCTTTGTACGATCCAATCTAATTCATTCATACGATCTATTCTATTTCATTCATACGATCCATTCTAATTCATTCGTACGATCCATTCTAATTCATTCGTACGATCCATTCTAATTCATTCGCAAGATCCATTCTAATTCATTCATACGATCCAATCTAATTCATTCATACGATCCATTCAAATTCATTAATACGATCCAATCTAATTCATTCATACGATCCATTCTAATTCCTTCGTACGATCCATTCTAATTCATACGATCCATTCTAATTCATTCGTAAGATCCATTCTAATTCATTCATACGATCTATTCTAATTCATTAGTACGATCCATTCTAATTCATTCGCACAATCTATTCTAATTCATTAGAACGATCCATTCTAATTCATTCGTACGATCCATTCTAATTCATTCGCACAATCTATTCTAATTCATTAGTACGATCCATTCTAATTCATTCATACGATCTATTCTAATTCATTCATACAATCCATTCTAATTCCTTCGTACGATCCATTCTAATTCATTCATACGATCCATTCTAATTCATTCGTACGATCTATTCTATTTCATTCATACGATCCATTCTAATTCATTCATACGATCCATTCTAATTCATTCGCAAGATCCATTCTAATTCCTTCATACGATCCAATCTAATTCATTCATACGATCCATTCAAATTCATTAATACGATCCAATCTAATTCATTCATACGATCCATTCTAATTCCTGCGTACGATCCATTCTAATTCATACGATCCATTCTAATTCATTCGTAAGATCCATTCTAATTCATTCATACGATCTATTCTAATTCATTCATACAATCCATTCTAATTCCTTCGTACGATCCATTCTAATTCATTCATACGATCCATTCTAATTCATTCGCACGATCCATTCTAATTCATTCGAATGGATCGTGTGAGTGTGAATGAATTAGAATGGATCGTGCGAATGAATTAGAATGGATCGTATTAATGAATTAGAATGGATCGTATGAATGAAATAGAATAGATCGTACGAATGAATTAGAATGGATCGTATGAATGAATTAGAATGGATTGTATGAATGAATTAGAATAGATCGTATGAATGAATTAGAATGGATCTTACGAATGAATTAGAATGGATCGTATGAATTAGAATGGATCGTACGAAGGTATTAGAATGGATCGTATGAATGAATTAGATTGGATCGTATTAATGAATTTGAATGGATCGTAAGAATGAATTAGATTGGATCGTATGAATGAATTAGAATGGATCTTGCGAATGAATTAGAATGGATCGTACGAATGAAATAGAATGGATTGTATGAATGAATTAGAATAGATCATGCGAATGAATTAGAATGGATCGTACGAATGAATTAGAATGGATCATATGAATGAATTAGAATGGATCGTTTGAATGAATTAGAATGGATCGTGCGAATAGATTAGAATGGATCATATGAATGAATTAGAATGGATCGTATGAATGAATTAGAATGGATCGTACGAATGAATTAGAATGGATCGTACGAAGGAATTAGAATGGATCGTGAATTAGAATGGATCGTACGAATGAATTAGAATGGATACATTCGTGCGAATGAATTAGAATGGATCATATGAATGAATTAGAATGGATCGTTTGAGTGAATGCGAATGGATCGTGCGAATGAATTAGAATGGATCGTATGAATGAAATAGAATGGATCATACGAATGAATTAGAATGGATCGTGCGAATGAATTTGAATGGATCGTACGAATGAATTAGAATGGATCGTTCGAAGGAATTAGAATGGATCGTTTGAGTGAATGCGAATGGATCGTGCGAATGAATTAGAATGGATCGTACGAATGAGTAAGAATGGATCGTACGAATGAATTAGAATGGATCTTGCGAATGAATTAGAATGGATCGTACGAATGAAATAGAATGGATTGTATGAATGAATTAGAATAGATCGTGCGAATGAATTAGAATGGATCGTACGAATGAATTAGAATGGATCATATGAATGAATTAGAATGGATCGTATGAATGAATTAGAATGGATCGTGCGAATAAATTAGAATGGATCATATGAATGAATTAGAATCGATCGTACGAATTAATTAGAATGGATCATGCGAATGAATTAGAATGGATCGTGCGAATGAATTAGAATGGATCGTACGAATAAAATAGAATGGATTGTACGAATGAGATAGAATGGATCGTACGAATGAATTAGAATGGATAATTCATGCGAATGAATTAGAATGGATCATACGAATGAATTAGAATGGATTCATTCGTGCGAATGAATTAGAATGGATCGTACGAATGAGTAAGAATGGATCGTACGAATGAATTAGAATGGATTGATTAGAATGAATCGTACGAATGAATTAGAATGGATCGTACGAATGATTTAGAATGGATTGAATTAGAATGAATCGTACGAATGAATTAGAATGAATCATACCGTACGAATGAATTAGAATGGATCATACGAAGGAATTAGAATGGATCATATGAATGAATTAGAATGGATCTTACGAATGAATTAGAATGGATCATATGAATTAGAATGGATCGTACGAAGGAATTAGAATGGATCGTATGAATGAATTAGATTGGATCGTATTAATGAATTTGAATGGATCATATGAATGAATTAGATTGGATCGTATGAATGAATTAGAATGGATCTTGCGAATGAATTAGAATGGATCGTACGAATGAAATATAATGGATTGTATGAATGAATTAGAATAGATCGTGCGAATGAATTAGAATGGATCGTACGAATGAATTAGAATGGATCATATGAATGAATTAGAATGGATCGTACGTATGAATTAGAATGGATCATGCGAATGAATTAGAATAGATCGTATGAATGAATTAGAGTAGATACATTCGTATGAAGGAATTAGAATGGATCATACGAATGAATTAGAATGGATTATATGAATGAATTAGAATGGATCGTACGAATGAATTAGAATGGATACATTCGTGCGAATGAATTAGAATGGATTGTACGAATAAATTAGAATGGATCGTACGAATGAATTAGAATGGATCGTACGAATGAATTAGACGAATGGATCGTACGTCTAATTCATTCGTACGATCCATTCTAATTCCTTCATACGATCCATTCTAATTCCTTCATACGATCCATTCTAATTCATTCCCATGAATGTATCCATTCTAATTCCTTCGTACGATCCAATCTAATTCATTCATACGATCCATTCTACGATCCATTCTAATTCATTCGTACGTTCCATTCTAATTCATTAGCACGATCAATGCTAATTCATTCGTACGATCCATTCTATTTCAATCGCACGATCCATTCTAATTCATTTGCACGATCAATTCTAATTCATTCATACAATCCATTCTAATTCTTTTGCATGAATGTATCCATTCTAATTCATTACGAATGAGTAAGAATGGATTGTACGAATGAATTAGAATGGATACATTCGTGCGAATGAATTAGAATGGATCATACGAATGAGTAAGAATGGATCGTACGAATGAAATAGAATGGATTGTACGAATGAATTAGAATGGATCGTACGAATGAATTAGCATTGATCGTGCTAATGAATTAGAATGGAACGTACGAATGAATTAGAATGGATCGTAGAATGGATCGTATGAATGAATTAGATTGGATCGTACGAATGAGTAAGAATTGATCATACGAATGAAATAGAATGGATCGTACGAATGAGTAGAATGGATCGTGCAATTGAATTAGAATGGATCGTACGAATGAAATAGAATGGATTGTACGAATGAGATAGAATGGATCGTACGAATGAATTAGAATGGATACATTCATGCGAATGAATTAGAATGGATCATACGAATGAATTAGAATAGATTCATTCGTGCGAATGAATTAGAATGGATCGTACGAATGAGTAAGAATGGATCGTACGAATGAATTAGAATGGATTGAATTAGAATGAATCGTACGAATGAATTAGAATGGATCGTACGAATGAATTAGAATGGATCGTACTAATGAATTAGAATGGATTGAATTAGAATGAATCGTACGAATGAATTAGAATGAATCATACCATACGAATGAATTAGAATGGATCGTACGAAGGAATTAGAATGGATCGTACGAATGAATTAGAATGGATCGTACGAATGAATTAGAATGGATCGTACGAAGGAATTAGAATGGATCGTACAAAGGAATTAGAATAGATAGTACGAATGAATTAGAATGGATACCTTCGTGCAAATGAATTAGAATGGATCGTACGAATGAGTAAGAATGAATCGTACGAATGAAATAGAATGGATCGTACGAATGAATTAGAATGGATTGTGCGAATGGATTAGAATGGATCATACGATTGAGTAAGAAAGGATTGTACGAATGAATTTGAATGGATTGTACGAATAAATTAGAATGGATCGTACGAATGAATTAGAATAGATTGTACGAATGAATTAGAATGGATCGTACGAATGAGTAAGAATGGATCGTACGAATGAATTAGAATGGATTGAATTAGAATGGATTGTACGAATGAATTAGAATGGATCGTACGAATGAAATAGATTGGATCGTATGAATGAATTAGAATGGATCGTGCGAATGAATTAGAATGGATCGTACGAATGAAATAGAATGGATTCGCACGAATGAATTAGAATGGATCGTTCGAATGAATTAGAATAGATTGTGCGAATGAATTAGAATGGATCGTACGAATGAACTAGAAAGGATATATTCGTGCGAATGAATTAGAATAGATCGTATGAATGAATTAGATTGGATCGTATTAATGAATTAGAATGGATTGTGCGAATGAATTAGAATGGATCGTACGAATGAATTAGAATGGATACATTCGTGCGAATGAATTAGAATGGATCGTATGAATGAATTAGAATCGATCGTACGAATGAAATAGAATGGATTGTACGAATGAGATAGAATGGATCTTGTACGAATGAGATAGAATGGATCGTACGAATGAATTAGATTGGATCGTGCGAATGAATTAGAATGGATCGTACGAATGAATTAGAATGGATCGAACGAATGAATTAGAATGGATACATTCGTACGAATGAATTAGAATGGATCGTACGAATGAATTAGAATGGATCGTACGAAGGAATTAGAATGGATCATACGAAGGAATTAGAATGGATACCTTCGTGCAAATGAATTAGAATGGATCGTGCGAATGAATTAGAATGGATCGTACGAATGAATTAGAATGGATCGTACGAATGAATTAGAATGGATCATACGAAGGAATTAGAATGGATCGTGCTAATGAATTAGAATGAATCGTACGAATGAATTAGAATGGATCGTACTAATGAATTAGAATAGATTGTGCGAATGAATTAGAATGGATCGTACGAATGAATTAGAAAGGATATATTCGTGCGAATGAATTAGAATAGATCGTACGAATGAGATAGAATGGATCGTACGAATGAATTAGAATGGATACATTCATGCGAATGAATTAGAATGGATCATACGAATGAATTAGAATGGATCGTACGAATGAAATAGAATGGATTGTACGAATGAGATAGAATGGATCGTACGAATGAATTAGATTGGATCGTGTGAATGAATTAGAATGGATCGTACGAATGAATTAGAATGGATCGAACGAATGAATTAGAATGGATACATTCGTACGAATGAATTAGAATGGATCGTACGAATGTATTAGAATGGATCGTACGAAGGAATTAGAATGGATCGTACGAAGGAATTAGAATGGATAGTACGAATGAATTAGAATGGATACCTTCGTGCAAATGAATTAGAATGGATCATACGAATGAATTAGAATGGATCGTATGAATGAATTAGAATGGATCGTACGAATGAATTAGAATGGATCATACGAAGGAATTAGAATGGATCGTGCTAATGAATTAGAATGGATCGTACGAATGAATTAGAATGGATCGTACTAATGAATTAGAATAGATTGTGCGAATGAATTAGAATGGATCGTACGAATGAATTAGAAAGGATATATTCGTGCGAATGAATTAGAATAGATCGTACGAATGAGATAGAATGGATCGTACGAATGAATTAGAATGGATACATTCATGCGAATGAATTAGAATGGATCATACGATTGAATTAGAATGGATCGTACGAATGAAATAGAATGGATTGTACGAATGAGATAGAATGGATCGTACGAATGAATTAGATTGGATCGTGCGAATGAATTAGAATGGATCGTACGAATGAATTAGAATGGATCGAACGAATAAATTAGAATGGATACATTCGTATGAATGAATTAGAATGGATCGTACGAATGAATTAGAATGGATCATACGAAGGAATTAGAATGGATCGTACGAATGAATTAGAATGGATCGTACGAATGAATTAGAAAGAATTAGAATGGATCGTACGAATGAATTAGAATGGATCGTACGAATAAAATAGAATGGATCGTATGAATGAATTAGAATGGATCGTGCGAATGAATTAGAATGGATCGTACGAATGAAATAGAATGGATTCGCACGAATGTATCCATTCTAATTCAATGGATCGTGCGAATGAATTAGAATGGATCGTACGAATGAATTAGAATGGATCGTACGAAGGAATTAGAATGGATCGTACGAATGAATTAGAATGGATCGTACGAATGAATTAGAATGGATTGAATTAGAATGAATCGTACGAATGAATTAGAATGAATCATACCGTACGAATGAATTAGAATGGATCATACGAATGAAATAGAATGGATCATATAAATGAATTAGAATGGATCGTGCGAATGAATTAGAATGGATCGTACGAATGAATTAGAATGGATCATACAAATGAATTAGAATGGATCGTACGAAGGAATTAGAATGGATCGTACGAAGGAATTAGAATGGATAGTACGAATGAATTAGAATGGATACCTTCGTGCAAATGAATTAGAACGGATCGTACGAATGAGTAAGAATGGATCGTACCAATGAAATAGAATGGATCATATGAATGAATTAGAATGGATCGTGCGATGAATTAGAATGGATCGTACGAATGAATTAGAATAGATTGTGCGAATGAATTAGAATGGATCGTACGAATGAATTAGAATGGATCGTATGAATGAATTAGAATGGATCGTGCGAATGAATTAGAATGGATCTTACGAATGAAATAGAATGGATTCGCACGAATGTATCCATTCTAATTCATTCGTACGATCCATTCTATCTCATTCGTACAATCCATTCTATTTCATTCGTATGATCCATTCTAATTCATTCATACAATCCATTCTAATTTATTCGCACGATCCATTCTAATTCATTCATACGATCCATTCTAATTCATTCATATGATCCATTCTAATTCATTCGCACGATCCATTCTAATTCATTCGTACGATCCATTCTAATTCATTCGCACGATCCATTCTAATTCATTTGCACGATCCATTCTAATTCATTCATACGATCCATTCTAATTCATTCGTACGAATGAATTAGAATAGATCGTACGAATGAATTAGAATGGATACGAATGGATCGTACGAATGAATTAGAATGGATCATACGAATGAATTAGAATGGATTCATTCGTGCGAATGAATTAGAATGGATCGTACGAATGAGTAAGAATGGATCATACAAATGAAATAGAATGGATCGTACGTATCAATTAGAATGGATACATTCATGGGAATGAATTAGAATGGATCGTACAAAGGAATTAGAATGGATCGTACGAAGGAATTAGAATGGATCGTGCGAATGAATTAGAATGGATTCATTCGTGCGAATGAATTAGAATTGATCGTACGAATGAGTAAGAATGGATCGTACGAATGAATTAGAATGGATTGAATTAGAATGAATCGTACGAATGAATTAGAATGGATCGTACGAATGAATTAGAATGGATCGTACGAATGAATTAGAATGGACTGAATTAGAATGAATCGTACGAATGAATTAGAATGAATCATACCGTACGAATGAATTAGAATGGATCATACGAATCGTACGAATGAATTAGAATGGATCGTACGAATGAATTAGAATGGATCGTACGAAGGAATTAGAATGGATCGTACGAAGGAATTAGAATGGATAGTACGAATGAATTAGAATGGATACCTTCGTGCAAATGAATTAGAATGGATCGTACGAATGAGTAAGAATGGATCGTACGAATGAAATAGAATGGATCGTGCGAATGAATTAGAATGGATCGTACGAATGAATTAGAATAGATTGTGCGAATGAATTAGAATGGATCATACGAATGAATTAGAATGGATCGTACGAATGAACTAGAATGGATCGTATGAATGAATTAGAATAGATAGTGCGAATGAATTAGAATGGATCGTACGAATGAAATAGAATGGATTCGCACGAATGAATTAGAATGGATCGTTCGAATGAATTAGAATAGATTCTGCGAATGAATTAGAATGGATCGTACGAATGAATTAGAAAGGATATATTCGTGCGAATGAATTAGAATAGATCGTATGAATGAATTAGATTGGATCGTATTAATGAATTAGAATGGATCGTGCGATCGAATTGGAATGGATCGTACGAATGAATTAGAATGGATAGATTCGTGCGAATGAATTTGAATGGATCGTACGAAGGAATTAGAATGGATACATTCGAGCGAATGAATTAGGATGGATCGTATGGATGAATTAGAATAGATTGTGCGAGTAAGAATGGATCGTACGAATGAATTAGAATGGATTGAATTAGAATGGATCGTACGAATGAATTAGAATGGATCATATGAATTAGAATGGATCGTGCGAATGAATTAGAATGGATTGAATTAGAATGGATCGTACGAATGAATTAGAATGGATCATATGAATTAGAATGGAACATGCGAATGAATTAGAATGGATCGTACGAATGAATTAGAATGGATTGTACGAATGAATTAGAATGGATCGTACGAATGAATTAGAATGGATACATTCGTGCGAATCCATTCTATTTCATTCGTACGATCCATTCTAATTCATTCGCACGATCCATTCTAATTCATTCATACGATCCATTCTAATTCCTTCGTACGATCCATTCTAATTCATTCGCACGATCCATTCTAATTCATGCATACGATCCATTCTAATTCATTCGTACGATCCATTCTAATTCATTCGTACGATCCATTCTAATTCATTCGCACAATCTATTCTAATTCATTCGTACGATCCATTCTAATTCATTCGCACGATCCATTCTAATTCATTCATACGATCCATTCTAATTCATTCTTACAATCCATTCTACGATCCATTCTAATTCATTCATACGTTCCATTCTAATTCATTAGCACGATCAATGCTAATTCATTCGTACGATTCATTCTAATTCATTCGTACGATCCATTCTAATTCATTCGTACGATCCATTCTAATTCATTCGTACGATCCATTCTAATTCATTTGTACGATCCATTCTTATTCATTCGCACAATCCATTCTAATTCATTCGTATGATCCATTCTAATTCATTCGTACGAATGTATCCATTCTAATTCATTCGTACGATCCATTCTAATTCCTTCATACGATCCATTCTAATTCCTTCGTACGAATGAATTTGAATGGATACCTTCGTGCGAATGAATTAGAATGGATCGTATGAATGAAATAGAATGGATCGTACGAATGAATTAGAATGGATCGTGCGAATGAATTAGAATGGATCGTACGAATGAAATAGAATGGATACATTCGTGCGAATGAATTAGAATGGATCATATGAATGAATTAGAATGGATCGTTTGAGTGAATGCGAATGGATCGTGTGAATGAATTAGAATGGATCGTACGAATGAATTAGAATGGATCGTGCGAATGAATTAGAATGGATCGTGCGAATGAATTAGAATGGATCGTATTAATGAATTAGAATGGATCGTGCGAATGAATTAGAATGGATCGTACGAATGAGTAAGAATGGATCGTGCGAATGAAATAGAATGGATTGTATGAATGAATTAGAATGGATCGTACGAATGAATTAGAATGGATCGTACGAAAGAATTAGAATGGATTGAATTAGAATAAATTAGAATGGATCGTACGAATGAATTAGAATGGATCGTACGAAGGAATTAGAATGGATCGTACGAAGGAATTAGAATGGATAGTACGAATGAATTAGAATGGATACCTTCGTGCAAATGAATTAGAATGGATCGTACGAATGAGTAAGAATGGATCGTACGAATGAAATAGAATGGATCGTATGAATGAATTAGAATGGATCGTGCAAATGAATTAGAATGGATCGTACGAATGAAATAAAATGGATACATTCGTGCTAATGAATTAGAATGGATCATATGAATGAATTAGAATGGATCGTTTGAGTGAATGCGAATGGATCGTGCGAATGAATTAGAATGGATCGTATGAATGAAATAGAATTGATCGTACGAATGGATCGTACGAATGAATTAGAATGGATCGTACGAATGAATTAGAATGGATACATTCGTGCGAATCCATTCTATTTCATTCGTACGATCCATTCTAATTCATTCACATGATCCATTCTAATTCATTCATACGATCCATTCTAATTCATTCGTACGATCCATTCTAATTCATTCGTACGATCCATTCTAATTCCTTCGTACGATCCATTCTAATTCATTCGTACGATCCATTCTAATTCATTCGCACGATCCATTGAATTAGAATGGATACATTCGTGCGAATCCATTCTATTTCATTTGTACGATCCATTCTAATTCATTCGCACGATCCATTCTAATTCATTCATACGATCCATTCTATTTCATTCGTACGATCCATTCTAATTCATTCGTCCGAATGAATTAGAATAGATCGTACGAATGAATTAGAATGGATCATGCTAATGAATTAGAATTGATCGTACGAATGAATTTGAATAGATTGTGCGAATGAATTAGAATGGATCGTACGAATGAATTAGAATGGATCGTGCGAATGAATTAGAATGGATCATATGAATGAATTAGAATGGATCGTATGAATGAATTAGAATGGATCGTGCGAATGAATTAGAATGGATCGTACGAATGAAATAAAATGGATACATTCGTGCTAATGAATTAGAATGGATCATATGAATGAATTAGAATGGATCGTTTGAGTGAATGCGAATGGATCGTGCGAATGAATTAGAATGGATCGTATGAATGAAATAGAATTGATCGTACGAATGGATCGTACGAATGAATTAGAATGGATCGTACGAATGAATTAGAATGGATACATTCGTGCAAATCCATTCTATTTCATTCGTACGATCCATTCTAATTCATTCGCATGATCCATTCTAATTCATTCATACGATCCATTCTAATTCATTCGTACGATCCATTCTAATTCATTCGTACGATCCATTCTAATTCCTTCGTACGATCCATTCTAATTCATTCGTACGATCCATTCTAATTCATTCGCACGATCCATTGAATTAGAATGGATACATTCGTGCGAATCCATTCTATTTCATTTGTACGATCCATTCTAATTCATTCGCACGATCCATTCTAATTCATTCATACGATCCATTCTATTTCATTCGTACGATCCATTCTAATTCATTCGTCCGAATGAATTAGAATAGATCGTACGAATGAATTAGAATGGATCATGCTAATGAATTAGAATTGATCGTACGAATGAATTTGAATAGATTGTGCGAATGAATTAGAATGGATCGTACGAATGAATTGGAATGGATACATTCGTGCAAATGAATTAGATTGGATCGTATGAATGAATTAGAGTGGATACATTCGTACAAATGAATTAGGATGGATCGTATGAATGAATTAGAGTGGATACATTCGTACGAATGAATTAGAATAGATTGTTCGAATGAATTAGAATGGATCGTACGAATGAATTAGAATGGATCGTACGAATGAACTAGAATGGATCGTACGATTGAATTAGAGTGGATACATTCGTGCGAATCCATTCTACTTCATTCGTACGATCCATTCTAATTCATTCGCACGATCCATTCTAATTCATTCATACGATCCATTCTATTTCATTCGTACGATCCATTCTAATTCATTCGTACGATCCATTCTAATTCATTCTAATTCATTCGTACGATCCATTCTAATTCATTCGTACGATCCATTCTAATTCCTTCGTACGATCCATTCTAATTCATTCGTATGATCCATTCTAATTCAATCGTACGAATGTATCCATTGTAATTCATTCGTTTGATCCATTCTAATTCATTCGTAGAATGGATTCTAATTCATTCGTACGATCCATTTTAATCCATTCTACGATCCATTCTAATTCATTCGTACGTTCCATTCTAATTCATTAGCATGATCAATGCTAATTCATTCGTACGATCCATTCTATTTCATTCGCACGATCCATTCTAATTCATTTGCACGATCCATTCTAATTCATTCATACAATCCATTCTAATTCTTTTGCACGAATGTATCCATTCTAATTCATTACGAATGAGTAAGAATGGATTGTACGAATGAATTAGAATGGATACATTCGTGCGAATGAATTAGAATGGATCATACGAATGAGTAAGAATGGATCGTACGAATGAAATAGAATGGATTGTACGAATGAATTAGAATGGATCGTACGAATGAATTAGCATTGATCGTGCTAATGAATTAGAATGGAACGTACGAATGAATTAGAATGGATCGTCGAATGAATTAGAATGGATCGTACGAATGAATTAGAATAGATTGTGCGAATGAATTGGAATGGATCATACCATACGAATGAATTAGAATGGATCATACGAAGGAATTAGAATGGATCGTACGATTGAATTAGAAAGGATCGTACGAATGAATTAGCATTGATTGTGCGAATGGATTAGAATGGATCATACGATTGAGTAAGAAAGGACTGTACGAATGAAATAGAATAGATCGTACGAATGAATTAGAATGGATCGTATGAATGAATTAGAATGGATCGTTCGAATGAATTAGAATAGATTGTGCGAATGAATTAGAATGGATCGTACGAATGAATTAGAATGGATCGTGCGAATAAATTAGAATGGATCGTATGAATGAATTAGAATGGATCGTGCGAATGAATTAGAATATGGATCGTACGAAGGAATTAGAATGGATCGTACGAATGAATTCGAATGTATCCTTTCTAATTCATTCGTACGATCCATTCAAATTCATTCGTACGATCCATTCTAATTCATTCGTACGATCCATTCTAATTCATTCGCACGATCCATTCTAATTCATTCGCACGATCCATTCTAATTCATTCATACAATCCATTCTAATTCTTTTGCACGAATGTATCCATTCTAATTCATTCGTACGATCCATTCTAATTCATTCGTACGATCCATTCTAATTCATTCGCACAATCCATTCTAATTCATTCACACTCATACGATCCATTCTAATTCATTCGCACGAATGTATCCTTTCTAATTCATTCGTACGATCCATTCTAATTCATTCGCACAATCTATTCTAATTCATTCGAACGATCCATTCTAAGTCATTCGTACGATCCATTCTAATTCATTCGTATGATCTATTCTAATTCATTCGCACGATCCATTCTATTTCATTCGTACGATCCATTCTAATTCATTTGCACGAAGGTATCCATTCTAATTCATTCATACTATCCATTCTAATTCCTTCGTACGATCCATTCTAATTCATTCGCACGATCCATTCTAATTCATTAATACGATCCATTCTAATTCATTCGCACGATCCATTCTATCTCATTCGTACAATCCATTCTATTTCATTCGTACAATCCATTCTAATTCATTCGTATGATCAATTCTAATTCATTCGCACGATCCATTCTAATTCCTTCGTACGATCCATTCTAATTCATTCGCATGAATGTATCCATTCTAATTCATTCGTACGATCCATTCTATCTCATTCGTACAATCCATTCTATTTCATTCGTATGATCCATTCTAATTCATTCGTATGATCCATTCTAATTCATTCGCATGAATGTATCCATTCTAATTCATTCGTACGATCCATTCTATCTCATTCGTACGATCTATTCTAATTCATTCGCACGAATATATCCTTTCTAATTCATTCGTACGATCCATTCTAATTCATTCGTACGATCCATTCTAATTCATGCATACGATCCAATCTAATTAATTCATACGATCCATTCTAATTCATTAGCACGAATGTATCCATTCTAATTCATTCATACAATCCATTCTAATTCATTCGCACGAATGTATCCATTCTAATTCATTCGTACGATCCATTCTAATTCATTCATATAATCCATTCTAATTCATTCGTACGATCCATTCTAATTCCTTCGTACGAATGTATCTACTCTAATTCATTCATACGATCCATTCTAATTCATTCGCACGATCCATTCTAATTCATACGTACGATCCATTCTAATTCATTCATATGATCCATTCTAATTCATTCGTACGATCCATTCTAATTCATTCGCACGATCTGTTCTAATTCATTCATACAATCCATTCTATTTCATTCGTACGATCCTTTCTAATTCATTCGTACAATCTATTCTAATTCATTCGTACGAATGTATCCACTCTAATTCATTCATACGATCCATCCTAATTCATTTGTACGAATGTATTTACTCTAATTCATTCATATGATCCATTCTAATTCATTCGTACGAAGGAATTAGAATGGATAGTACGAATGAATTAGAATGGATACCTTCGTGCAAATGAGTTAGAATGGATCGTACGAATGAATTAGAATGGATCGTATGAATGAATTAGAATGGATCGTACGAATGAATTAGAATGGATCGTACTAATGAATTAGAATAGATTGTGCGAATGAATTAGAATGGATCGTACGAATGAATTAGAAAGGATACATTCGTACAAATGAATTAGAATGGATCGTACGAATGAATTAGAATGGATACATTCGTACAAATGAATTAGAATGGATCGTACGAATGAATTAGAATGGATCGTACTTTTGAATTAGAATGGGTCGTTTGAGTGAATGCGAATGGATCGTGCGAATGAATTAGAATGGATCTTGCGAATGAATTAGAATGGATCGTACGAATGAAATAGAATGGATTGTATGAATGAATTAGAATACATCGTGCGAATGAATTAGAATGGATCGTACGAATGAATTATAATGGATCATATGAATGAATTAGAATGGATCGTATGAATGAATTAGAATGGATCGTGCGAATAAATTAGAATGGATCATATGAATGAATTAGAATGGATCGTATGAATGAATTAGAATGGATCGTACGAATGAATTAGAATGGATCGTACGAAGGAATTAGAATGGATCGTGAATTAGAATGGATCGTACGAATGAATTAGAATGGATATATTCGTGCGAATGAATTAGAATGGATCATATGAATGAATTAGAATGGATCGTTTGAGTGATTGCGAATGGATCGTACGAATGAAATGAATAGATCGTACGGATAAATGAATTTGGATCGTGCTAATGAATTAGAATGGATCATACGAATGAATTAGAATGGATCGTACTAATGAATTAGAATAGATTGTGTGAATGAATTAGAATGGATCATACGAATGAATTAGAATGGATCGTACGAATGAAATAGAATGGATTGTACGATTAAGATAGAATGGATCGTATGAATGAATTAGAATGGATCGTGCGAATGAATTAGAATGGATCGTACGATGGAATTAGTATGGATCGTGCGAATGAATTAGAATGGATCGTACGAATGAATTAGAATGGATCGTACGAATGACTTAGAATGGATCGTTCGAATGAATTAGAATAGATTGTGCGAATGAATTAGAATGGATCGTACGAATGAATTAGAAAGGTTACATTCGTGCGAATGAATTAGAATGTATCGTATGAGTGTGAATGAATTAGAATGGATCGTGCGAATGAATTAGAATGGATCGTGCGAATGAATTAGAATGGATCATATGAATGAATTAGAATGGATCGTTTGAGTGAATGCGAATGGATCGTATGAATGAAATAGAATAGATCGTACGGATAAATGAATTTGGATCGTGCTAATGAATTAGAATGGATCGTACGAATGAATTAGAATGGATCGTACTAATGAATTAGAATAGATTGTGCGAATGAATTAGAATGGATCGTACGAATGAATTAGAAAGGATCATACGAAGGAATTAGAATGGATCGTACGAATGAATTAGAATGGATCGTACGAATGAATTAGAATGGATCGTACGAAGGAATTAGAATGGATCGTACGAAGGAATTAGAATGGATAGTACGAATGAATTAGAATGGATACCTTCGTGCAAATGAATTAGAATGGATCGTACGACTGAGTAAGAATGGATCGTACGAATGAAATAGAATGGATCGTGCGAATGAATTAGAATGGATCGTACGAATGAATTAGAATAGATTGTGCGAATGAATTAGAGTGGATCGTACGAATGAATTAGAATGGATCGTACGAATGAATTAGAATGGATCGTATGAATGAATTAGAATGGATCGTGCGAATGAATTAGAATGGATCGTACGAATGAAATAGAATGGATTCGCACGAATGAATTAGAATGGATCGTTCGAATGAAATAGAATAGATTGTGTGAATGAATTAGAATGGATCGTACGAATGAATTAGAAAGGATATATTCGTGCGAATGAATTAGAATAGATCGTATGAATGAATTAGATTGGATCGTATTAATGAATTAGAATGGATCGTGCGAATGAATTAGAATGGATCGTACAAATGAATTAGAATGGATAGATTCGTGTGGATGAATTTGAATGGATCGTACGAAGGAATTAGAATGGATACATTCGTGCGAATGAATTAGGATGGATCGTATGAATGAATTAGAATAGATTGTGCGAGTAAGAATGGATCGTACGAATGAATTAGAATGGATTGAATTAGAATGAATCGTACGAATGAATTAGAATGGATCGTACGAATGAATTAGAATGGATTGAATTAGAATGAATCATACGAATGAATTAGAATGAATCATATCGTACGAATGAATTAGAATGGATCATACGAAGGAATTAGAATGGATCGTACGAATGAATTAGAATGGATCGTACGAATGAATTAGAATGGATCGTACGAAGGAATTAGAATGAATCATATGAATGAATTAGAATGGATCGTATGAATGAATTAGAATGGATCGTATGAATGAATTAGAATAGATTGTGCGAATGAATTAGAATGGATCGTACGAATGAGTAAGAATGGATTGTGCGAATGAATTAGAATGGATCATATGAATGAATTAGAATGGATCGTATGAATGAATTAGAATGGATCGTGCGAATGAATTAGAATGGATGATGCGAATGAATTAGAATAGATCATATGAATGAATTAGAATGGATCGTTTGAGTGAATGCGAATGGATCGTGCGAATGAATTAGAATGGATTGTTCGAATGAATTAGAATGGATCGTACGAATGAATTAGAATGGATCGTACGAATGAATTAGAATGGATCGTATGAATGAATTAGAATGGATCGTGCGAATGAATTAGAATGGATCGTACGAATGAAATAGAATGGATTCGCACGAATGTATCCATTCTAATTCATTCGTACGATCCATTCTAATTCATCCGTACAATCCATTCTAATTCATTCGCACGATCCAATCGCATTCACTCAAACGATCTATTCTAATTCATTCATATGATCCATTCTAATTCATTCGCACGAATGTATCCATTCTAATTCATTCGTACGATCCGTTCTAATTCATTCGTACGATCCATTCTTACTCATTCGTACGATCCATTCTAATTCATTCGTTCGATCCATTCTAATTCATTCGTACGATCCATTCTAATTCATTCGCACGATCCATTCTAATTCATGCATACGATCCAATCTAATTCATTCATACGATCCATTCTAATTCATTCGCACGAATGTATCCATTCTAATTCATTCGTACATGTATGAATGAATTAGAATGGATCGTACAAATAAATTAGAGTTGATACATTCGTGCGAATGAATTAGAATGGATCGTATGAATGAATTAGATTGGATCGTATGAATGAATTATAATGGATCATGCGAATGAATTAGAATAGATCATACGAATGAATTAGAATGGATCGTACGAATGAATTAGAATGGATACATTCGTGCAAAGGAATTAGAATGGATTGTATGAATGAATTAGAATGGATCGTGCGAATGAATTAAAATGGATACATTCGTGCGAATGAATTAGAATGGATCGTATGAATGAATTAGATTGGATCGTATGAATGAATTAGAATGGATCGTGCGAATGAATTAGAATGGATCGTACGAATGAATTAGAATGGGTCGTACGAATGAATTAGAATGGATACACGATCCAGATCCATTCTAATTCATTCGCACAATCTATTCTAATTCATTCGTAGGATCCATTCTAATTCATTACTACGATCCATTCTAATTCATTCGTACGATCCATTCTAATTCATTCGTACGATCCATTCTAATTCATTCGCACGATCCATTCTAATTCATTCATACGATCCATTCTAATTCAATCGTACGATCTATTCTATTTTATTCGTACAATCCATTCTTACTCAATCGTATGATCCATTCTAATCCATTCGCACAATCTATTCTAATTCATTCATACGATCCATTCTATTTCATTCGTACGATCCATTCTAATTCATTCGCACGATCCATTCTAATTCATTCATACGATCCATTCTAATTCATTCGTATGTATCCATTCTAATTCATTCATACAATCCATTCTAATTCTACGATCCATTCTTACTCATTCGTATTATCCATTTTAATTCATTCACACGAATGTATCAACTCTAATTCATTCGTATGATCCATTCTAATTCATTCGCACGAATGTATCCATTCTAATTCATTCGTACGATCCATTCTAATTCATTCGTACGATCCATTCTAATTCATTCGTACGATCCATTCTAATTCCTTCGTATGATCCATTCTAATTCATTCGCACGAATGTATCCATTCTAATTCATTCGTACGATCCATTCTAATTCATTCGCACGATCCATTCTAATTCATTCATACGATCCATTCTATTTCATTCGTACGATCCATTCTTACTCATTCGTACGATCCATTCTAATTCATTCGTACGATCCATTCTAATTCATTAGCACGATCCAAATTCATTTATCCGTACGATCCATTCTTATCGCACGATCCATTCTAATTCATTCGCATGATCCATTCTCCATTCTAATTCCTTCGTACGATCCATTCTAATTCCTTCATATCCATTCTAATTCACTCATACGATCCATTCTAATTCATTCATACGATCCATTCTAATTCATTCGCACAATCTATTCTAATTCATTCATACGATCCATTCTAATTTATTCGCACGATCCATTCTAATTCCTTCGTATGATCCATTCTAATTCATTCATATGATCCATTCTAATTAATTCGCACGATCCATTCTAATTCATTCGTATGATCCATTCTAATTCATTCGTATGATCCAATCTAATACATTCGTATGATCCATTCTAATTTATTCGCACGATCCATTCTAATTCATTCATACGATCCATTCTAATTCATTCGCACGAATGTATCCATTCTAATTCATTTGTACGATCCATTCTAATTCATTCGCACGATCCATTCTAATTCATTCATACGATCCATTCTATTTCATTCGTACGATCCATTCTAATTCATTTGCACGAAGGTATCCATTCTAATTCATTCGTACTATCCATTCTAATTCCTTCGTACGATCCATTCTAATTCCTTCGTACGATCCATTCTAATTCATTCGTACGATCCATTCTAATTCATTCGCACGATCCATTCTAATTCATTCATACGATCTATTCTAATTCATTCATACAATCCATTCTAATTCCTTCGTACGATCCATTCTAATTCATTCATACGATCCATTCTAATTCATTCATATGATCCATTCTAATTCATTCGCACGAATGTATCCATTCTAATTCATTCATACGATCCATTCTAATTCATTTGTACGAATGTATCCACTCTAATTCATTCGTACGAATGAATTAGAATGGATCGTATGAGTGTGAATGAATTAGAATGGATCGTGCGAATGAATTAGAATGGATCGTATTATTGAATTAGAAGGGATCGTATGAATGAAATAGAATAGATCGTACGAATGAATTAGAATGGATCGTATGAATGAATTAGAATGGATCGTACGAAGGAATTAGAATGGATTGTATAAATGAATTAGAATAGATCGTATGAATGAATTAGAATGGATCTTACGAATGAATTAGAATGGATCGTATGAATTAGAATGGATCGTACGAAGGAATTAGAATGGATTGTATGAATGAATTAGATTGGATCGTATTAATGAATTTGAATGGATCGTATGAATGAATTAAATTGGATCGTATGAATGAATTAGAATGGATCGTACGAATGAGTAAGAATGGATCGTACGAATGAATTAGAATGGATTGAATTAGAATGAATCGTACGAATGAATTAGAATGGATCATACAAAGGAATTAGAATGGATCGTACGAATGAATTAGAATGGATCGATCGAATGAATTAGAATGGATCGTACGAAGGAATTAGAATGGATCGTATGAAGGAATTAGAATGGATAGTACGAATGAATTAGAATGGATACCTTCGTGCAAATGAATTAGAATGGATCGTGCGAATGAATTAGAATGGATCGTACGAATGAATTAGAATGGATTGTACGAATGAGATAGAATGGATCGTACGAATAAATTAGAATGGATACATTCATGCGAATGAATTAGAATGGATCATACGAATGAATTAGAATGGATTCATTCGTGCGAATGAATTAGAATGGATCGTACGAATGAGTAAGAATGGATCGTACGAATGAATTAGAATGGATTGAATTAGAATGAATCGTACGAATGAATTAGAATGGATCGTACGAATGAATTAGAATGGATCGTACGAATGAATTAGAATGTATTGAATTAGAATGAATCGTACGAATGAATTAGAATGAATCATACCGTACGAATGAATTAGAATGGATCATACGAAGGAATTAGAATGGATCGTACGAATGAATTAGAATGGATCGTACGAATGAATTAGAATGGATCGTACGAAGGAATTAGAATGGATCGTACGAAGGAATTAGAATGGATAGTACGAATGAATTAGAATGGATACCTTCGTGCAAATGAATTAGAATGGATCGTACGAATGAGTAAGAATGGATCGTACGAATGAAATAGAATGGATCGTATGAATGAATTAGAATGGATCGTGCGAATGAATTAGAATGGATCGTACGAATGAATTAGAATAGATTGTGCGAATGAATTAGAATGGATCGTACGAATGAATTAGATTGGATCGTATGGATGAATTAGAATGGATCGTGCGAATGAATTAGAATGGATCGTACGAATGAATTAGAATGGATCGTACGAAGGAATTAGAATGGATCGTACGAATGAATTAGAAAGGATACATTCGAATTCATTCGTACGATCCATTCTAATTCCTTCGTACGATCCATATTCTAATTCATTCGCACGATCTATTCTAATTCATTCATACGATCCATTCTAATTTATTCGCACGACCCATTCTAACTCATTCGTACGATCCATTCTAATTCATTCGCACAATATATTCTAATTCATTCGAACGATCCATTCTAATTCATTCGTACGATCCATTCTAATTCATTCGTACGATCTATTCTATTTCATTCGTACAATCCATTCTTACTCAATCGTATGATCCAATCTAATCCATTTGCACAATCTACTCTAATTCATTCGTACGATCCATTCTATTTCATTTGCACGAAGGTATCCATTCTAATTCATTCGTACTATCCATTCTAATTCCTTCGTACGATCCATTCTAATTCATTCGTACGATCCATTCTAATTCATTCGCACGATCCATTCTAATTCATTCGTACGATCCATTCTATTTCATTCATACGATCCATTCTAATTCATTCATACGATCCATTCTAATTCATTCGCACGATCCATTCTAATTCATTCGCATGATCCATTCTAATTCATTCGTACGATCGATTCTAATTCATTCATACGATCCATTCTTATTCATTCGCACGAATGTATCCATTCTAATTCATTCGTACGATCCATTCTAATTCATTCATACGATCCATCCTAATTCATTCGCACGAATGTCTCCATTCTAATTCATTCTTACAATCCATTCTATTTCATTCGTACGATCCATTCTTACTCATTCATACGATCCATTCGTATCCATTCTAATTCATTCATACGATCTATTCTAATTCATTCGTACGATCCATTCTAATTCATTAATACGATCCAATCTAATTCATTCATACGATCCATTCTAATTCATTCGTACGATCCATTCTAATTCATTCGCACGATCCATTCTAATTCATTCGCACGAACCATTCTAATTCATTCATACGATCCAATCTAATTCATTCATATGATCCATTCTAATTCATTCGTACGGTATGATTCATTCTAATTCATTCGTACGATTCATTCTAATTCAATCCATTCTAATTCATTCGTATGATCCATTCTAATTCATTTGTATGATCCATTCTAATTCATTCATACGATCCATTCTAATTCATTCGTACGATCCATTCAAATTCATTCGTACAATCCATTCTAATTCATTCGCACGATCCATTCGCATTCACTCAAACGATCCATTCTAATTCATTCATATGATCCATTCTAATTCATTCGCACGAATGTATCCATTCTAATTCATTCGTACGATCCATTCTAATTCATTTATACGAATGTATCGACTCTAATTCATTCATACGATCCATTCTAATTCATTCGCACGAATGTATCCATTCCAATTCATTCGTACGATCAATTCTAATTCATTCGCTCGATCTATTCGAGAATGGATCGTATTAATGAATTAGAATGGATCGTGCGAATGAATTAGAATGGATCGTACGAATGAGTAAGAATGGATCGTGCGAATGAATTAGTATGGATCATATGAATGAATTAGAATGGATCGTATGAATGAATTAGAATGGATCGTACGAATGAATTCGAAGGGATCGTACGAATGAATTAGAATGGATCGTTTGTGTGAATGCGAATGGATCGTGCGAATGAATTAGAATGGATTGTACGAATGAATTAGAATGGATAGTACGAATGAATTAGAATGGATAGTACGAATGAATTAGAATGGATACCTTCGTGAAAATGAATTAGAATGGATCGTACGAATGAGTAAGAATGGATCGTACGAATGAAATAGAATGGATCGTATGAATGAATTAGAATGGATCGTGCGAATGAATTATAATGGATCGTACAAATGGATTATAATGGATCGTACGAATGGATTAGAATGGATCGTACGAATGAATTAGAATGGATCGTGCGAATGAATTAGAATGGATCGTACGAATGGATTGAATTAGAATGAATCGTACGAATGAATTAGAATGGATCGTACGAATGAAATAGAATGGATCGTACGAATGAATTGGAATGGATACATTCGTGCGAATGAATTAGAATGGATCGTATGAATGAATTAGAGTGGCTACATTCGTACAAATGAATTAGAATGGATCGTGCGAATGAATTAGAATGGATCGTGCGAATGAATTAGAATAGATCGTACGAATGAATTAGAATGGATCGTATGAATGAATTAGATTGGATCGTATTAATGAATTAGAATGGATCGTGCGAATGAATTAGAATGGATCGTACGAATGAATTAGAATGGATCGTACGAATGACTTAGAATGGATCGTTCGAATGAATTAGAATAGATTGTGTGAATGAATTAGAATGGATCGTACGAATGAATTAGAAAGGATACATTCGGGCGAATGAATTAGAATGGATCGTATGAATGAGTAAGAATGGATCGTACGAATGAAATAGAATGGATCGTATGAATGAATTAGAATGGATCGTGCGAATGAATTAGAATGGATCGTACGAATAAATTAGAATAGATTATGCGAATGAATTAGAATGGATCGTATTAATGAATTAGAATGGATCGTGCGAATGAATTAGAATGGATCGTACGAATGAGTAAGAATGGATCGTGCGAATGAATTAGAATGGATTATACGAATGAATTAGAATGGATTGTACGAATGAATTAGAATGGATACATTCGTGCGAATCCATTCTATTTCATTCGTACGATCTATTCTAATTCATTCGCACGATCCATTCTAATTCATTCGTACGATCCATTCTAATTCATTCGTACGATCCATTCTAATTAATTCGCACAATCTATTCTAATTCATTCGTACGATCCATTCTAATTCATTCGCACGATCCATTCTAATTCATTCATACGATTCATTCTATTTCATTCGTACGATCCATTCTTACTCATTCGTACGATCCATTCTAATTCATTTTCACGAAGGTATCCATTCTAATTCATTCGTACTATCCATTCTAATTCCTTCGTACGATCCATTCTAATTCCTTCGTACGATCCATTCTAATTCATTCGCACGATCCATTCTAATTCATTCATACGATCCATTCTATTTCATTCGTACGATCCATTCTTACTCATTCGTACGATCCATTCTAATTCATTTGCACGAAGGTATTCATTCTAATTCATTCGTACTATCCATTCTAATTCCTTCGTACGATCCATTCTAATTCCTTCGTACGATCCATTCTAATTCATTCATACGATCCATTCTAATTCATTCGTACGATCCATTCTAACTCCTTCGTATGATCCATTCTAATTCATTCGTACGGTATGATTCATTCTATTTCATTCGTACGATTCATTCTAATTCAATCCATTCTAATTCATTCGTAGGATCCATTCTAATTCATTCGTACGATCCATTTTAATTCATTCGTATGATTCATTCTAATTCAATCCGTTCTAATTCATTCGTACGATCCATTCTTACTCATTCGTACGATCCATTCTAATTCATTCGCACGAATGAATCCATTCTAATTCATTCGTATGATCCATTCTAATTCATTCGCATGAATGTATCCATTCTAATTCATTCGTACGATCCATTCTATCTCATTCGTACAATCCATTCTATTTCATTTGTACGATCCATTCTAATTCATTCGCACGATCCATTCTAATTCATTCGCATGATCCATTCTAATTCATTCGTACGATCGATTCTAATTCATTCATACGATCCATTCTAATTCATTCACACGAATTTATCCATTCTAATTTATTCGTACGATCCATTCTAATTCATTCGCACAATCTATTCTAATTCATTCATACGATCCATTCTAGTTTATTCGCACGATCCATTCTAATTCATTCATACGATCCATTCTAATTCATTCATATGATCCATTCTAATTCACTCGCACGATCCATTCTCACTCATTCGTACGATCCATTCTAATTCATTCGCACGATCCATTCTAATTCATTAATACGATCCATTCTAATTCATTCGCACGATCCATTCTAATTCATTCACACTCATACGATCCATTCTGATTCATTCGCACGAATGTATCCTTTCTAATTCGTTCGTACGATCCATTCTAATTCATACGCACAATCTATTCTAATTCATTCAAACGATCCATTCTAATTCATTTGTACGATCCATTCTACTTCATTCGTACGATCCATTATAATTCATTCGCACGATCCATTCTAATTCATTCGCACGATCCATTCTAATTCATTAGCACGATCCATTCTAATTCATTCGTACGATCCATTCTAATTCATTTATACTATCCAATCTAATTCATTCATACGATTCATTCTAATTCATTCGCACGAATGTATCCATTCTAATTCATTCGTACGATCCATTCTAATTCATTCGTACAATCCATTCTAATTCATTCGCACGATCCATTCTAATTCATTCGTACGATCCATTCTATTTCATTCATACGATCCATTCTAATTCATTCATACGATCTATTCTAATTCTTTCGCACGAATGTATCCTTTCTAATTCATTCGTACGATCCATTCTAATTCATTCGCACGATCCATTCTAATTCATTCATACAATCAATTCTAATTCTTTTGCACGAATGTATCCATTCTAATTCATTCGTTCGATCCATTCTAATTCATTCGTACGATCCATTCTAATTCATTCGCACGATCCATTCTAATTCATTCGTACGATCCATTCTAATTCATTCGTACGATCCATTCTAATTCATTCGTACGATCCATTCTAATTCATTCGCACAATCTATTCTAATTCATTCGTACGATCCATTCTAATTCATTCGCACGATCCATTCTAATTCATTCATACGATCCATTCTAATTCATTCGTACGATCCATTCTAATTCATTGGCACGAATGTATCCATTCTAATTCATTCGTACGATCCACTCTAATTCATTCGTACGATCCATTCCAATTCATTCTAAATCTAATTCATTCGCACGAATGTATCCATTCTAATTCATTCGTACGATCCATTCTAATTCATTCGCACAATCTATTCTAATTCATTCGTACGATCCATTCTTATTCCTTTTTTTTTTTTTTTTTTTTTAGTCAAAGTCAGGGGATTTTATTAGGGACCCCGCCCATGAAGCAGAAAAAGAAGTACAAAAAAGTACCTTACACCTCTGGCCTTTTATAGAACAAGGCATCAGAGAGAGAATAGGAAAAGAAAACCAAAATAGTAAAGATCTCTCAGATCTAAGGTTCTCTGAAGTAGACAGAGCAAAGACTTTACCAGGAGTAGTGCTGTTGCCATCACCAAAGACTGGACCTTATGCTAAAGTCTGTCATAAATTCTGCCCTCTTGATCAGCTGCAATTGCAATACGAAGATTTTCTCGAAATTCACTTGGATAGATTTTGATCAGCGGAGTAGAATGGAGTCCCATTTTAGACAAGATGTCAGCTACCTGATTCCATTCTCTCCATATATGGGATATTTTAACTTGATCAAACTGATCCATTTGATGTCTGATCTTTTGGACTTGTTTATAGTTAGTCCAAGGAATAGTGCAAGTATTTTGAATGCAGGTTACAGCAATAAGTGAGTCAGATTCTATCCAAAGCTTAGAAATACCTATTTCAGCAGCAATAGAAAGGCCTTGTTCGATTGCTTCCATCTCTGCACTCAATATGCTATTGTATTTAGAAGAGCCATAATATCCAAGCATAGCTAAACCTTCATTATCTCTGAGGACACCTCCAATTGAGGCATTAGTAGACTCCATAGCTCCATCAGTATTCAGCTTGATCCATTCTTTTGAGGGTTTCTGCCAAGAGATGGTTCGATGATTCGCTTGAAAAGGAGTGAGATCACAACCCCACTTTGCAGCACATATTCGATTTTCAAGAGAGTCTATATCACTAGTGTGAGAGTCTGATAATCTGAGAATAATTGATTTTGTAATAAGAGCCAAGAGTAAACGTTTGTGCCTAGAAGTTCTTTCAAAAATCCTTTTATTTCTTTCCTCCCAAATAAGATAGACAGCACAGGCTGTTGCTATGCGGGCAATAGAAGCAATCATGCCTATGCCATGAAATTTGGATTTAAGCCTGCTAATCTCAGCACCAAGATTACCAAGTGTTGTGGCCTTAATACCCATCCTAGCTAGCACCGATCTCCAAATCCATCCAGAATATGAGCATTTGAAAAATAAGTGATCATGGCTTTCACTGTCAGACCAACAAAGTGAGCATAGGGATGGAATTTGCATACCTCTTCTATGGAGTTTATCACAAGTAAGAAGCTTGCTTAGAGTTGCTCTCCAAAGGCAGAAGGCATGCTTTTCTATTCTTTCCTTGTGCCAGATCCAATTAGATTCAGCAAAGGGGGATCCTTTCACACGAATTGCATCCCAAGCTGATTTTAAAGTAAAGGATCCACTAGAGGAAGGTCTCCAAACTATGAGGTCAGGAGCTTCAGGGTATAAGACATTGTGCTCACTAACCATCTCAAAAACAGAGAATAGATCTGCTGAAGAAGGATTTGGGAATGACCAAACGCCTTCCTGTAGAAAATTACTCACCATAACATCTTCTCCTAAGCCCATGTCATATATTGCCCTTTTGTCAAAAAGATCAATTAGTCTGCCATTTGGGTGCCAATTGTCAAGCCAAAAAGAAGTGTTATGACCATCACCTACCACCTTTTGAATCAGAGGTTTAATGTGCTGCCTAATACTGAGTATTCCTCTCCAAATATTTGATGCAGTAGAACTAGTTTTACAGTCCCATATACCTTGTTTCTTAAGGTATTTTGCTGTGATCCAACAAACCCATAGAGAGTTCTCTTTTGAGCAAATTCTCCACAAATGCTTTGATAATGCTGCAATATTCCAATCCTCAAAAGTTCTGAAGCCAAGGCCTCCTTCATCTTTGGGTAAGCATAGTTTTTTCCAAGCAATGGGAACCATCTTTTTAGCAAGAGTAGGACCACCCCACAGGAACCTACTAAACATTCTTTCAATTTCTGATATCACAGATTTAGGAAAGAGAAAAACTCCAGACCAATAGATGTGTAATGAGTTTAGCACTGATTTAATCAATTCTACCCGGCCTGCTAGGGACAGAAGTTGCTTGTTCCAAGATCCAATCCTAGCCCTGATTCTGTCTAAAAGAACTTGGCAATCAGCATGTTTTAATCCTTTGGAATTTAGAGGAAGTCCAAGGTATTTAACTGGGAGTTTAGCTTCACCAAAACCCATAATATTACTTAAGATCTGCTTGTCTTCCACACTTTGATTAAAAAAAATCATTGACTTGTCATGGTTAATTTCCAATCCCGACTGTTGATTGAACTCTCGAAGAACTTGAGCAAGCTCTGATGCAGAATGTATATCAGCTTTGCAAAAAATGAGTAAATCATCTGCATAGGCTAAGTGTGAGATTGGAAAACTGCCCACCTTTGGGATAGAGATTCTCTTGGTTTCAACTGCCTCTTGAATCAAACAGGAAAGAGTATTCATAACAATAGTGAACAAATAAGGGGAGATGGGGTCTCCTTGTCTGATTCCTCTATAAGTCTGAAAATATCCAACTGCGGCTCCATTTATAAGCAATGAGAATTTGACCGTAGAGATACAACAATTAATCCATTGTATCCATTTTGCTGGAAAATTCATAGCCTTCAAAGTTTGAAGTATGAAGGAATGGCTGACAGAATCAAAAGCTTTACGTAGATCAACTTTAAGACACATTCTGGGAGTTCCTATCGAAAGATGGAATTTATTTAGAAGCTCATGGGCAATCATCACTGCATCTTGTATATGTCTGCCACTAAGGAAAGCTAGTTGATTTTCAGATATCAACTACGGAAGGACTGTCTTCATTCTGCTTGCAAGAATAGAAGTGATAATTTTATAGGAAAAATTGCAGAGCGAGATAGGCAGGCAATTCGCAAAGCTTGTAATTCGATCCTCTTTTGGTATAAGAGCTATGAAAGAATGATTGAGGGAAGATATCTTCTCAGGATGTATACAGAAATATTGTATCATATCTATGAAGTCATTTTTGATGACCATCCAGTTCTTTATAAAGAAGGAAGCAATATATCCATCTGGACCTGGGGCTTTATCAGGGGGGGAGCTGTGGATAGCAGAATATATCTCGTCTTCAGAGAAAGATTGACTAATCTCTTCACTTTGTTCTTGATTGAGCTGCGCTAGACCCCTGCAATTTAAATCTTTGGTGCTGATCTGTCTAAAGAGGTTTGTAAAATATTGAACACCTTCAGCTTTGATGTTTTCAGGTTCATCCAACATGTCCCCAGTAGAAGATAGAATAGAAAGAATTTTGGTTTTGGACCTTCTTCCTCTGATAGCGGCATGATAGAATTTGGAGTTCGTGTCACCTTTAGATAACCATTGCACTTTAGACTTAAGCCTAAGCAGTTCTGTATGAATATTTCGTTCATATCTAAGATGAACCAGAGCTTTTTTCTCATCTTCTGCTAATTTGAGGTCTAACGGGTCAAGATTTATCTTCTCTTGGATCTTCTCTAAAGCACGTTCAGCATTATCACATCTGAGTTTAGTATGGCCAAAACTCTCTTTATTCCAAACTTTAAACAGAATCTTGAGTCTCTTCAGCTTACAGCACAATCTCTTAAAAGGATCACCAGGAGCTGACTGGTTCCATGAGTTATAGACTATAGAGAGGTACTCCTCATGTGTTTCCCAAATCTGCAGATACCTGAATGGAGGGGAGCCAAAAGACCAAGAACTATTCATGACAATAACCATTGGAGAATGATCTGATGTACCTTGTGTGAGGAAATTTGTAAAACAATTTGGGAAACCAAATAACCAATGATGATTAATAAGGACACGATCCAATTTTGCTGCGATACGAGTGGTTACTGCTTTATTGTTCCAAGTAAAGTGCGCTCCATGATGCTCCATATCTTCAAGATTGCAATTCTCTAGAACAGTATTAAATTCTCTCAAAATGCTGGTTGGGACTGCATTTCCTCCTGCTTTGTCACTAGCAGCATTGATCACATTAAAGTCTCCAGCTACTAACCAAGGTCCAGAAATATTTGGGCAAATAACATTTAATGTAGACCATAAACTTGTTCTATCTGAGGCTAGATTATGACCATAAATGACAGAGAATAGGAACACTTTATTACTTGGAATATATTTAACAGAGCAATGGATGATTTGATCTGTCATTAGGACTAATTGGACCTCGAAATTCATATGGTCCCAAAGGAGCATAATTCTACCTGCAGCATGAAATTGGTGATTTGTAAAAATACTCCACTGGGGCATGATGTTGTGATGAATCCTATAGATATTCTTCTCTTTCACTTTAGTTTCAACCAAGCCAATCAATCCAATATTGTATTTAGATATAAGTTTGCATACATCCTTGCATCTATCAGCACTATTCAGGCCTCGAACATTCCAAACACCCAGATTCATTGGGGAGAAATTTTTCGGGCATTAATTGTGCCCAAGTAAGAGGGGGATGACCTTCCATCAGCACTAATATCATTAGTGACTAAGGGTGCACTCATCTCATCATAAGGATCAGATTCTAAAACTGTTGGATGCCCTTTATGCTGAATAGTATCAAGAATGACACCTCTACATTCTTATTCATTCGCACGATCCATTCTAATTCATTTGCACGATCCATTCTAATTCATTCATACAATCCATTCTAATTCTTTTGCACGAATGTATCCATTCTAATTCATTACGAATGAGTAAGAATGGATTGTACGAATGAATTAGAATGGATACATTCGTGCGAATGAATTAGAATGGATCATACGAATGAGTAAGAATGGATCGTACGAATGAAATAGAATGGATTGTACGAATGAATTAGAATGGATCGTACGAATGAATTAGCATTGATCGTGCTAATGAATTAGAATGGAACGTACGAATGAATTAGAATGGATCGTAGAATGGATCGTATGAATGAATTAGATTGGATCGTACGAATTAGTAAGAATGGATCATACGAATAAAATATAATGGATCGTACGTATCAATTAGAATAGATGCATTCATGGGAATGAATTAGAATGGATCGTACGAAGGAATTAGAATGGATCGTACGAAGGAATTAGAATGGATCGTACGAATGAATTAGAATGGATACATTCGTGCAAAAGAAGTAGAATGGATTGTATGAATGAATTAGAATGGATCGTACGAATGAATTAGACGTACGATCCATTCTAATTCATTCGTACAATCTATTCTAATTCATTCGTATGATCCATTCTAATTTATTCGTACAATCCATTCTAATTCATTCGCACGAATGTATCCGTTCTAATTCATTCGTACGAACCATTCTAATTCATTCATATAATCCATTCTAATTCATTCGTAC